>OZ022576.1:30642334-31129834 GCA_963669155.1 Arbacia lixula
AGATAGAGAGACAGCGACAGATAGAGACAGAGAGAGGGAGATTGAGAGAGAGAGAGAGAGAGAGAGCGAGAGAGAGAGAGAGAGAAAAAGAGAGAGAGATAGGGAGAGAAAGAGAACGAGAGAGAGAGAGAGAGAGAGAGAGAGAGAGATAGAGAGAGAGAGAGAGAGACGCGTGAGATGGTAGAGTGAGCACAAGAGCCAAGAGTGGGAGGGCAAATATAGAGAGGACAGAAATTGGAAACTCGATACGATCGTAGACAATGACTGATGGTTATACATTAAAATGTAACCTTTATCTTAATGGCCACATTTGTAATCAGTTTTTCAAATTGGATATAAACCCATACACACTACAAATATATTTGTAAATTAATGGTAATTATTCATTTCGTTAGAAATGTTCCGCAAAATTATTATATACTTTATTTTTTTTATTTTTTTTTTCTCATTAAGTTTTTATTGATCGATAAAATGATTACACAAATATCAAAATACAATCGAAAACAAACACAATTATAAAAAAAACAATAACATAATCATAACGAATCAGAACAAAGCAGTATTACATGGAATAAAGGAGCTCAGCTAGTAAACAAGTACATCTAATATTCAAGCAGTTTCTTACACAAGTACACTGTACATCAGAACACATATTTCCACTTCCTAAAGTGGAGTGCAAGAGTACCTTTCTTTTTGGCAATGCGATATTCTGTTTCCTTACAAGTTTTCAAATAGACTTTAAAACCCTGAAATGAAGGAATGTTATTTTTGAATTTACATAAGTAAATATAATATTTGAATATCAGGAAAATATAAGTGATAAATTTGTCATCTTTAACTCCAAAAATCTTTTCAAAGGGGGACGGATTAAAAACCTTCTTAGTATGTCGAGAAATTTCAAGAACTATTTCGTTCCAAATGATTTTCACAATGTCACAATCAATAAATACATGGATAATGGTTTCTGATAGGGATTGATTATTATATACTTTAATAGGTGTCCATAACGTATTCGTGTCAACAGTGAAATGCTTCTTTTAGGCCAATATCTGATTTTGACGGACTGATGGCGTAACCCGCCATCAAAAGGACCTTGTTTTTACCCGACTGTTTTTATTTATTTACTTATTTATCTAACAAGGGTGGCCTCTTCAGTTATAAAAATGCTGTCGCTGAGGGCCCTGACGGATTAAACACAAAAATACATTACAATACGCAACAACAACAATAATATAATCAATACAAAACATATCAATTTTTTCACGAATGGACAAGACACTATACAGTAAAATCAATAGTATCATGTAATGAAGATTGCAGTCGAAAAACTAGGCTCGTATTCGCAAAATTTGTATAATGATACCAAGAACACGCTTGTACGTTGAGTCTGTGTTCGCTACTGTCCCCGTTGCATAAAACTCTGCCACCAATAATAACTACCATGGTAACACCGCTCGACGGCCAATCAAATTCAAGGTTTTCATAGAAGTTGCCATTGGTAGCAAAGTTACCATCAATGGTAAGTTTTATGCAACAGGGTCCAGATTCTACACCAGTAACACACACAAACGCTATAGAACAGCTTCGTATCTGGCGCAGAAGGGGCTAAGTGGCGCAGAAGGGACTAAAATGTCCAGGACGTGACTTACCTCGACGGCCTTTGCTTTGTCTTGTAACATGGCCTCCATCTGCACGGCCATGCTGCGAACCAGGTTCAACCCTTCCACCACCTCAATGTTCACAGCGTGGCTGTTCTCAGCATATTTCTGGGGGAGGGATTAAGAGAGGGATAGAGAATGAATGAATGAATGGATGAAGGAATAAAGAAATTCATTGCCATCAATACAATTTACAAATCATCACATCGATGGCAACATAAACTGTGGAAATAGGAGCTAGCAACAGTACATTCTAGTCGAGGTTCTTCCCTGGTTACAAGTGTTAATTAAATTAATTACATAGATGGCTTCGTGATTAAATTTACATCCGCCTTTTATGACTATAATGATAAATTGATGTGGCGTACAGTTTCATTAAGTTTATGAGTCAAAATCAATGTCATCATAACCTGAAGAGAAAATACGTAACAATTCACAATTGAAAATGTAAAAAAAAATAGGGGAAAAGGGGGATATAATAAAAAAAACCCCTCTTAATGTGTTTGACTTAACATATGTATTTTCATCGCAACCTCATGCTCCTTTTAGACGGACATAGATAGAGAGAGAGAGAGGAGGGGGTGTAGAACGAAGGGGGCATATATAATCATTGGTTTGCAGAGCTCATAAAGTGATATTGAAATGTAATGAACAAATATTGGATCGAAATGGTAAAGAAGATAGCAGTCCTGTCATTCCAGGTGTGGTTAATGTTCTGTGGCATTCTCACTGTCTTCATGACTGTGGTAAATACGTACTTACACAAGGGATTTGAGCAAGATACCATGACGAAGAAGTGAAGTCTTAGCTTACGGATGGTTCATGAATACTGTCTGTGGGAATGGGATCATTTAGTTTTTAATGGGTTAACAACTATCATTGAGAGACAGAGTGAGAGATGTTGAAGGAAGGAAGGTGACATTATAATGTTATATTATTACAATGTATTAACATGAAAGTTTAAAATTAACAGACAGGCCTTACATGAAGATATTCATCAAGCCTGTTTCTGAAGATAAAAAGGGGGCGGGAGAAAGGGGGAAATGGAGGGGTTCATGAGCCTATATATGAATTTGATATAAACATCGAACAGGTGGAAACGCCGCGTCAACTATGTCAACAAAGATTGTCGCCTCGTTCCACCTGCCATGCCTGCAGAACGTTTAGCAATGTACGTCATCCTGAAGCACACATACAAACAACCATCAACACGCCATCGCGAGACACGTAGTTACTGCTACGGATGCTTTGAGGGATCCCCCACAGGAGTAACTTCTTCCCTTTTCAGCTCGCTGATGATATGAGGGGATGCAAATGGAAACAGGTTATGTGATATATTTGGATAGAAACATATGGTCGAGGTGACATAGAAAAGACGTGAAGGTGAAAAGTTCAATAATAGTAGCGGCCTTGATGTTGTTGGGCGAGGCTTTTGAATACAACATTTGAAAATCAAGGACAGGTATAGATATATCACATAATCACTACGGGTAAGATAAGTGGTAATGTCCTGGGGAAATCTTCAGTTGTATTGCGGTGTGTTCACACGGACGTAAGTAGTTTGCCGCCGCTTGTTTTAAGAGCGATCCGCGCGGTTTTTCCATCCGGCGAGGCGAGAAACCGCACGGCACTTGAAATAATCGCAAAGCGCAGAGAATCTCTTATATATTTTTTTTTCATCTGGCGGTGGAATAAGATAAAAGCATAATATATGAGATGAGCGGCATCAGTGCATCAGGGTGAACTGACCTGCAGACGATAAAAGATAGATCTGTGATTCGTCCACTTTCCCGCCCGCCTAGCAGCGCGGCGCCACAGCGGTCGTGAGATGTCGTGAAGACAGTCAGCACGCATCGCCTGGCACCAGTCTCCGCTAAATGAGCGCTGACAGTTTGCTTTTTAGGCACTGTGTTTGTTATACTTACAGGAGAGATTTTATACCCCCCCCCCCTAAAAAGTGCGTTCGTTTTTGCTGCAATTGATCACGACTCATAAAGTGATCTTGACATACGAATGTGCTTTTCGCCGCGCCTCATACCGTACATACCTCTTTGTCATTGGCGCTTTGATGGTAACTCAAAAACCATGAGGGCATTGACACAACATTTGGTGTTGTTTACAGAGATATCATATTCACCCCTTGTACGAGTCGCTTTTTTCACAGAGAACATGTATCATCCCCAAATAACTGCCTGCTTTATGTTTGTTTGTTGATTCATATTAGATATTATTGATATTGTTCAATATCAGCATATTGTTTGGCATTTTCTCTAATTTTTCTCTATTCCCCCAACCCCCCTCTCTCGCTATTTCCCTCGAAGTTGATGATGCCCAACGGTGGTTGAACTTACACCATATCCCACTCCCCGAGCTTCCTTCCTCTATTCTTCTCCTGCTTTTAGATACCCCCCCCCCCCTTTCTCTATTTCTCTCTCTCATTGTCTCCATCTCCACTGTGAATTTACTATGTCGTGTTCTATTTTTAACGCTGTAATGTTCCTTCTCCTACCCACACCCCTCACCCAGCTTACGTACTTCTTCTTCTTCTTCTTCTTCTTCTTCTTCTTCTTCTTCTTCTTCTTCTTCTTCTTCTTCTTCTTCTTCTCTCTTTCCATCTCTCTCTCTCTCTCTCTCTCTCTCTCTCTCTCTCTCTCTCTTTCTCTCTCTTTCTCCCTCTCATCCTCTCTCTTTCTGTCCACCGCCCCTCCGTCATCATTTCCTGCTCAAACATGACAGCAGGTCACGTTTTTCTTGTTATCCAAAAACAAAAAACATCTTAGCCCCACACACACGACCGTCTTCTAAGCGAGCGAGATCCCATTTTCTGGAGGAAGATTGAGACGCCATTACGCCACGGAAAATTGACTGCAAATTGATAAAATGCCCACATCCGTGTTTACGAGCCGTGCTGTGACAACACGAGTGTACTTTACTTTATATTTTTAGCTTTTCCGCCACACGGAGATGTTGACGTTCCAAGATCTCTAAGCACGGCTGACTCTCCTGACTCACTGATGGATGGCACACTGTTCAGCGCCCCGCCTTATAAAGAATTGCAATTGGCTTGACTTGCATTTGATATCAACTCTGTACATTATGGATAGGGAATTGGACTTACGATCGTTTCAGATCGATCGCAACTCTTTACAAGACGGGGCCCAGGACCGAAATAGCTGTGAAACTTGCGTCACATTTTAGATTGGGATTAGGTTGGAATATTAAACCTTCTCATTATCACGCCATAAAGGCTTATAGAGCCATTACTCAATCAAAATGAACCCAAGGCGCTGAGGGGATGAACATATTTAGAAGAACTATTCCTCATCTACATAATCTAGATGGGTGAACATGTTGAACATTTCTCTAAAATGTGTCTGACTAGAATTTTAAGTTCAGAGTACCATTCGGCTCAGTGTCTCCCATTCATTTGCACATGCATTCCATCACATACATTCTGAATTCCTGATCCAATACAACAGTGACTAGAAGACGTGTAATTGAAATATGTCACGAATTGAGATTATGAGGAACCCACTTCATCACCGTCTTATCACCTAACCCATCTTAGTAGTGACAAAAGCAACTTCCACAGCCTGAGATGAGCTTCACTCGTATTTCTTTTAAGTTCTGAGCAGTGCTCCAATCCCGACCGGGTAGGTAGTCTCTCTACGTGCATGTAGCTCTTGCAACACCAACATAACGTGCACGGGGATACAATCACCACTCTGATCCGAAATGGTGTGTGGCATACTAATATTGTTGCACACTGCAACAGTGCACCGTGCGAAGATCATGACTTTACATAAATTAGGCAATGCTTCAGCATGATTTGTCTCTGTTTTTAAAATAAATCATATACTTCGTTTGTTTTGTCTACAGACATAAATCATACAGACATAAAAACTAGTATCTAATGACACTAATATCTAATGATTATGATATCATTGTACTATACGACTACTTCTTCTACTACTATTACTACTACTAGTACTACTACTACTACTACCACCACTACTACTGCTACTACTACTACTACTACTACTACTACTACTACTACTACTACTACTACTACTACTACTACTTCTACTACTACTACTGCGGCTGCTGCTTCTGCTTAAAAAAAAAATATGATTCAAACTACTGTGTAAACGTGAAATTTCTTCTTTTTTGCTTATTTTTTTGGGTATAGTCTTTGTATTTCAGAGCACCTCTTATTAATTGCATTTGCCATCTCCGGTGCCTCTTTATCAATAATTCACACTGATTGCTTTGGAGTTAAACGTCCTTCATATACATATATATTACAGTCACACATCTATGGGCCATTGAGATTAATTTACATAAGGTGTTCGTTTTTTACCCGTCCCAAACTCCAGGTTTCGTAAATGTGCCCTATCAATTATTTTGCTGATATATATTATGTAAAGCTCTCTAATAGATAATACTGGCAAGATCCCGATGAGGATCCATCCATGTTTTTTTCTTATTCCACTATTCATGTACAGTTATCTCTCTCTTCCTCTCTCTCTTCCTATCTCTCTCTCTCTTTCTCTCTCTCTCTCTCTCTCTCTCTCTCTCTCCCTCTCCCTCTCTCCCCTCTCTCTCTCTCTCTCTCTCTATCTCTCTCTCTTTCTCCCTCTCTATACTACCCTGTCACTCGCTCTTTCAACCTGTCACTGGCTGAGTCTCATTCAAGGTGCCACCGCATCCTGGCGTCTTGAGAGTCGATATAATGAGAACGGGGACCCTTCACAGCAGCGAGTCCTTCGAGTATCATCACACTCATGAAAGATAGAAGGGTAGAACGGGGATCGGCATTCAGCAGACCACCTCTCTCCTCAGCAATGTAGCATCTATAAAGGTCGTTTACAGTTAGTATCGAATCAAAGACCTTTTTGACATTAAATCCTGAGTATGAAATCCCCCCTGTAATACGTTTACCCCCTCATTTTAACCAATGTAGGCGTATACTCTGATATTCGTCTGCTATCTAATCAAATTCAAATTTAAACAAAACAGGACTACATTCTCATTTTGGGGCACAATGTTGTGGGTCTATACTTTCATATTCTTTCACGCACAAGGTGCATTACAGCAATATTGTTGATATGTGGCATAGCTTTAACGGCTTGCAAGAGAGATGGGATCCTTCAGGCAGGGATCCAACAGAGGAAACCTACATCACTAAAGTGCGTCTGTGTCCAAGTTAGTACTTACACTCCTCAAACTGCTGCTCAGTTAAATGTGTGTGCAGTGTTGGTGACAAAAAGGAAAACCTGGCACACATAGAGTTAATGAGCGTCTTTTTCTCCATTTTCTTATTTTGTTTTCATTTCTTTTTGCCTCCAGGCCGCTCTTTCTTTGATTCATTTTTATTCGGAGGGTATTGTCGGGGAATACTCCTAAACCATGCCTAATTAGTCAAGGTAGGCCTAACACCTTTGAAATAAAGTACACATTCCTCAGGTTCTAGTGGTTTATAATATTCAGTGGATGTAAAACAATAATTCATTATAGTGAAATACCATTTGATATTAGTATCGTATATGGTAATAATTTATCAATTTCACTTCTTGCTAATGTCTAATAATATCAGGATACTTTCTAATATTCATATTACATGTCAAACTTTCCATTGTACTTTTTGATTGATGGATACGATTGCAAATGAAGGTTAAGCGAACACAGGGGGGATGACGTCCAATCCAATTAAAAAAAATCAGACCATAACATCACACAATAACGTTATACATTGCTCATCCCGCAACGCCTCCTTCGTGTACATAATTCGTCCATTTCACCTTAATGAGAACCGTACAGTGCGTCAGCATCTTGTCGAGGTAATTTGACGGTAAACTCGGGCGTACCGGCCTGTCACTTTAAAAGTCGTGTAGAATGGTCCCATTCTTATTATCTTCTCCCGTGCGTATAATTAGGCGCTGAAGGCGCTGTCACACCTTGGCGTTTTAGACAGCGTATGCCCGACGTATGAGGAATTTGGCGAATACGCTGGCGTACGTCGAATACGTTACGGGTAAGTTTTGCATACGTTAAGAGTACGCTAAAACACGCTGGTATACGTCGTCATACGGCGAGGTCGTCGAAAAATTTTGTGCTTGCACAAAATTTTTCGACGTATGCCAGCGTATGGCTCATACGTCCCGCATATGCGGGCCATAAGTTGTAGGCAAGTTACGCGATCGTTGATACACGTTGACACACGTTACTCGTAGGTTACTCATGAGTCGATGTACGTCGAGATAACGTCCAGCGTACCCTAAAACTTACTTCTAACCTATGAGTAACGTGCTTTGAACTTATGTGTATTGACGTATGAAGACGTATGAAGACGTGCTCCGGACGACCACAAAACTTACTGAACGTGTTTATAACTTACAGCTACCGTATAATGACGTATTGACAACGTTTACAGGAATTGGCATATAATGATGTATCGTGCGGTTATGATTTTTATAGTCGAGCGGCAGCCTTTTTATAGGCTACGACACGTGTTCGTCAGCGATACGCTGCCGCGCGCTATGCGTAAGTTAGGCTATCGTAGGGCATAAGTTGTGTACGCCATCAATACGCTAAGCATTCGTTGGAATACGTTACTTATAAGTTAACGAAGCGTTCGATATAAGTCACTAATACGTTATGTATACGTCCAACTCATTATGAATACGCTAAGTATATGCCCAGAGTTGAAAAAAAAAATCAAAGTTCAGCGTATGCCGACGTTTTAGAGAAATTTTGATACGTCGGGCATACGCTGTCTAAAACGCCAAGGTGTGACAGCGCCTTAAGAGAAGACAGCCTGATTGGCAATACGTGCGGACGGCCGGAAGAGCCATGTATGTGTGGTTGATATTTGTCTACAGAGCAGCTACCCACGTACTTAATTTTCTAGTTCAAATGATGATCATTCGTGCGTAAGTAATTAGCCACAGTCTTGTGATGAAGCTGTGGTTGTTTTCACTCTTTCTCTGTACAAATATAATGTTTTCTTCTAGTTTTCAGGTCAGAAAAGAACAGTGCCAAAATTGTGCAAAGTTGTAACATTTGTGTCTCGACTAACAGGGACACCCCATCCACTTTACTTTTGGTAAGAATCATTATCGTTTATTTGGCAACTGCATACGATCATTGCGTTGCAGGAATGAGCAATGTAAAACGTTATTGTGTGATGTTATGGTCTAATTTTTTTAATTGGATTGGACGTCATTCCCCCTGTGTTCGTTTAACATTCACTTGCAATCGTATCCATCAATCAAAATGTGCAATGAAAAGTTTGACATGTAACATGAATATTAGGAAGTGGCCTAAAAGTATCAACATCTCATCTCAAGTTGGGGGGGGGGGGGAGGGTCCATCGAAGATTAAATCTTTTTGAACCTCAGTACCCAACTCCAGATTGCAAAGTTATTGACAAGTTTTCATTGATCACTGTTTCATTATTGTTCTTTCAAGCACAGTCATAACACGATCGGTTCGTCCCTAATATCATGAATATAAATGCGTTCAGGCCTACAGGAAGTAAAATGCGCAATTCGGAGGATTAATGGATTAAGTAAACCATTAGGAAACTTCCTCCGATTGGCACGCCAAATGATGTACCAGTTGGCTAACGAAGCGCGCCGGGTTTGAAATACACTATGTGTAAAATTAAATTTAATCATTGCAAGGCTATAGATGCTTTATATTTTTTTTATTAACGCTAATACCAAACTTCATTATTGCAAAGCGATTGACTAGATTTCATTTTTGTTCATTAATACACAATCCTGACACGGTCCCTTAATGTCCCAATGATGCATAAAATGGCTGCATTAAGTAAAATGCCCAATTTGGAGGATGAATGGATTAATTAAACCACCTTTATTTTATCATTGACAATGATTTAGGAAACCGATTGGCACGCTGGATTGGTAGCCAACATAGATGTACCAATTGGATGACAAAGCTTAAGCGATGTTAAAATGCATTACATTGCAATACAAATAAACGGCGATGTTTTAACGTGAATTTCAAGCAACGTATGCCCTAAAGCAAGGCTGAACATATTTGTTGCTAATTAACTCTATATTAGCCTCGACCACAACTCCAGATTGCAAAGTTATTGACTACGTTTCATTATTGCTCAATACAAAAACGTTCAGGCCTAAAGAAAGACAAATAAGCACTTTGGAGGATTAATGGCTTAAGTTAACCACCTCTATTGTATCATTGTCAATGATTTAGAAAACTTCTTCCGATTGACACGCTGGATTTGGCACTGGGTGTGCCAGTTGGCTGACGAAGCGCGTACAAGGATAAAATGCATTACAATGCAATACCAATAATTGAAACACATGATAATGAATCACAACGGACTAAGGCAAGGCTAAACATAAAGGTGTAATGTGTTTGGTAGGTCCTATCTGTTACAGGCCTTCCCAGAAAAACAGCTGACATTTCGAGGGGACAACCCTGGGTAAGAAAGACAGAAATATAAGAACACAACACATATTAATAATTTATTCATTACGTGATGTCCGGTTGACATAGAAAATATAAATTTTAACCATAGCAGTAAAGTAAAACACTGTGAAGCCCTTTATTGAAAACATAATGTATTTGGGGGATGCGAGATGGAACAGAAACCATGAGAGGTATATTCAATGGTCCTAATAACAAAATAATGGTCGAGTTGTCACATTAGAGCTCTTAAAGCCCCACATTCTAAAATTGGAAAAGGAAAGTACTCGAGAAAACGCTAGCTCTGCTGGCGCGACCAAACAGGTCAGGCTCAACGATGAAGCGTTGGTGACCATTATCATTAATATTGTTTTGTTGTTATCCGGAAAAAAAAACCACTATTATAAATAACACTAAATAGCATATTTCAAACGGGTTTACTGATGGAGGCCTACAATGTGTGAGTCACCTGAACTATATCGTGTTGGCCCGATAAAATCCCCGTGCGTTATTTATTGATCGATCATTCTGGCGGTAATGTGCGTTGCTTCAACTCAACATCTGTGTGCGCGATGTGCGTGTCTGGTTGAGTGTGGTGCATACTGTATAGGTGTATGTGGTGCATGTTGTGTTTGTATTTGTGAATCTGTTTCATATTGCCTACTTTAAACCCACATGATTTATGTGCTATATTGACATTGGCTCAACAGCCCTGGTGAAACCAAACATGTCCATGAGACACCATTACCATGAGTGACTATTGCGACCTTCTAGCCCGAGTTCGTACGAGATTGTCCGTATCGATTTCATAATCGCGCGCACAGATGCTGCGTTGAAGCCACGCACATTACCGCAAGTACGATCGATCAATAAATAACACGCTGGGATTTTATCGGGCCAACACGGCAGTAGGTCACATATTCAGTACCAACCTGCAAGTTAAGCGCGATTATTGCGTCCATAATTATTCATCACAATATATCAATGCATTGTTGTGCATCGCTGTCTTTTGTTAATAATGCATTCATGTACAGCGCGTGATACATTGTTAGCCCCTTCTAAACAAGCAGATAGCTTTTGTGTGGAATATGTATGTATTAGCTGTGCTAAAATACATGAACAGCACACACACACACACACACACACACACACACACACACACACACACACACACACACAGCATACTTGGCAGTTTTACGGTCACAATCTGTATCTCTATGATATTCATAATAGTGTACATGTGCAGGCGTTATTACTGCAATTACTCTTGGTATCTAAGGATACTACTTTTAATTCAGCAGATTAGAAATCAAGAACAATCTAAATTTACATTTTCCCTGTCGATCGAAATGTAAACAGCTAACCTTTCAGAATATTGTTTATATCGGGGTATTACAGCATAACATTTTAAGAAGACAATGAAAAGAGATAAAGACTGGCTCTTATACATGCGGGTGAGAGCGTAATGACATACTTGTATATTTCTCATATAGTTCATGCACAAGGTGATCAGTCTTTCTACGTAACTCATTAGCGGTCTGTGAAGGTTCCTAATCACCCAAGCACATTGCACACATTGTTATGATATTAAACTTTCTCATCCACGTAATTACTTTATATGTACTTGTAATAATCCCCATTCAGTTATTTTATCACTACGTGTTGTCCATTTATGTATTCAATAATTTATTGCTTTATCATTCTTATAATTAATCATATATTAATTTGTCCATTATTACATAATTACTTATTCAGTAATTTGTTCAATCATTAACTCATTCACCTTCGCAATCTTTCCTTAATTCTTCATCCGTGATTAGGTCACTAACGCACACATTATAACGCACACGAACATTATAACGCACACGCACACACGTCAACTCACTGACATACACTCACGTAGACTCAGACACACCCGTTTATTAATTCCTCCCTTCAATCCAATGACGTTCAATCTCCTAATGTGACCATGTCTGTCAAGAGAAGGTCACTGTGATATTGAATCTTGACAGTTGAATCTTGAAGTTGTAACACAGAGCAGGGAAAAAGAAGGTTGTGATACATTATCAACGACACATATACCTCCAAGAAAAGTGCGGGTAACGACATAAGCAGAGAGAATCGTGTTTGCCTTAGCCAGGTGATGACGTAGTATATGTCTGTTTGTTCACTCAAACGTGTCATTAACTCTCCCCATGCCGCTATGATAGTCTGCATCAGATTATCACACATCCTATAGATATGACACTGAAGAAGTTAATCTCTGAGATATTCTCAACCGGTGATACACATAAATCCTTTTCGGTCCAGGATTTAAAGTCTCAGTACAATGGAACTCAAACACGATGTATTTACCTACCCTGCGTACTGTATCTCGCTTTCTAAGTAAACAAAACAGAAAGAAAGAGGAGATGTAGATCGTGCCGCTACACATCCATGTACTCTCACAGCCCAAGACCCAAATACACCGATAGGCTCACTAGTAAGCAAGTTATCCGTAGTTTCCTGACCAAGACCCCGCCAACTACGCTCAGGCGCCATATTGCGACCCCCATTTTCCCTTCTGTTTCTTTCCGTTTGTCAGGCGGGCCCGACCCTATTTTGTTGATGTCAGTATAATGATATCGTGTTGATATCGCTTGCTGCCAGCACAAAAAAATGCACGGTAATTAACAATCAGTTTGCACAGATTCTTTTACTCATCTTATAAACTATGATTATGCTACATGACTATAAAATCATAGCTAGTCACGATCTGATAATAACCTTAAACTGTCTGGGCGGTGACACACTTACCTGCTCTAGGTCTGAGCTACCGCTGTAGGCCTTGCTCAGGTTAAACAGCCTCGTCCCGAGCTCGTCTGCCCATGATATGACACTGTATGGAGAACAACGTAAAGGTAATCAGTTTTATCATGATAAATAAGTTGATTCATTATGGTAGCCTTCGAAGGAACATTATAACAAGAAATGTCCTTCCACTGCTGCTGATACAATTTCTTTAAATTTAGGCTACTACCAGTACTATCATTATTACTACCTATAATACAGTGTAGTAATATAACTACCGCTACAAGTACCTCATGTTCTACTGTACTATTACATGTATTAATACTACAATTGTCACTACTCCTTATACTTATACTCATACTACTCCTATCATTAAAGTAGTAGTAGTAGTAGTAGTAGTAGTAATAGCAGTAGAATCAGTAGTAGAATCAGTAGTAGTAGTAGTAGTAGTAGTAGTAGTAGTAGTAGTAGTAGTAGTAGAATCAGTAGTCGTACGACTACTACTACTACTACTTCTACTACTACTACTACTACTACTACTACTACTGCTACTTCTAGTTCTAATACTGCTAAAATATCATTACTACGACTAGTACAAGTACTATAGTACTTCTAAAATACTTTATCTCCTACTGTTGTTATTACTAAAAACAAACTAATATTACTGCAATAAAATAATATTACTAATACTGTATATTAGATCCACAATGTCTACCACTTATCTATATACATTACGTAGTATATTTAGTATAGATATATATATAAAAGAGATAAATGCTATCGATGTAATGTGTGCGACTTGTATTATGTACGTGAGCGAATGCCAGTTCGTGTGAAGGAAGAACAGTTAGTTGTAATCTGCACTGGCACGAGCTTAATGGGCTCGCATGGAACCATATTGATATCTCTCTCTCTGCTCTCTCTTTCTCTTTCTCTTTCTCTCTCTCTCTGTCTTTCTATACGTTCTCTTATTTTCTATTATCCCTCCTCCTCCAGCACCTCGTGGGTATCCTCATCTTTTCTATCTTCTGCTCCCCTTTTCACCCTATTTGTTTTTTCTTCTTCTTTGTTCACCATCACTCTCTTCTCCTCCCGCACCTTTCCTTCTTCCTTTTTGATATCTCATAAAAGAATTTACCTTTTTATCATATCATATTGCATTTGATATCATATTTGCTGTATGTTTGCTATATTATGTTACAAACATTAATTACACGGTTGTACTAGTAACATAAAGTGGACAAAGAATAAAACGGATTGTATTTGACTCGTCTCTCATTCTTCTCCTATTTTTTCATGCCTTCTACTTCGTCTATATCAGTTTTCCCTTCCGTTTCCTGCTTTCCTCTGCTGACATATTTCCACAGCTCTGTATGTCTACCTTCCCTCCTTCTCTATCTCTCTCTCCATCTCTCTTTTCATATACATATCCTACTCTCCCTACATGCATCTCTCCGCCCCCATCTCCATTTCTAATTCTCTCTGTCTGCTCTCTCAGATTACTATAAAGCGTCAATGTACCCATTACAGTTTGGTATAATGGTTTCGCGCGCGGTAAGGTCATATAAAATGTGTCTTACAACTTTTTTTCTTCAGAAATGCGTTTCGGCGAGATTATCAGCACGGATGAAAGAAAAAGAAGTGAGAAAAGCACGAAACTCGTGACAGCGAACTTTCTCCCCTTAATGCATATCAGAAATGCAAGACGAAAAAAAAGCAAGGTATATATTTTTAGCTCTCTTGATTTACACACCTGGTTTCCATCGTATTGGAATATAGCTTAATGTCGTATCTTCAGACAAAGTAACGAAAACAAAACCCCTTTTGAAATCCCTTTTGCAGATTCACAATAAATGAAATTGTGTAAATCCCACCCCCTTTTTTTTTTTCGAAAGACATACTTTTTAAAAAGTAACATCAGAATATATGAACCAGGTAGTGATTTTCAACGGGTTTATGTCGACTTTAACATTTATATGACTTTGTGATTGTGTCGTCGAAAATACAATCTAGCATTACAAACCACTGCACTGCTAAGTAAATCAAATAGATCAATACCGTTATCAAAGACATTTCCTGTTAATTTTATGACAATACGGTATATGATTTTCCAGACAAGTGTATGATATGGCATGAATTGTATAAGGATACCTCCAACATGTCCAACTTCACTTTGCATTGGAAAAGGATGATGACCCTAAGCATTTGCCGTCAAATGAAAGCCAAAATATAAACTAGGAGGCTTTTCATATATGCTGTTTTCGTATTCTGGAATGGACATTATGCATGTTGGGTTTATTATTCATGAATGTTAGACAGAATTCAAGTTTGTCTCCAAATGCCATCAACTATACATTTGATACGATAAGCTAGCGACTTCCTGCTACGATGTCGATGTTGCTTCTTCCAACGACATTTTGTTTGGTACTGATACTCTTTTGTGAAGGCATGTTTGAAGGCAAAATACTTCATTATGCAAAATATAGTGTCTAAGACGTCCTCACGAAGCCATTAGGCAGAAACTGAGTGCACTAAAGTCGTGTATTGATCCGAGAGAGGAGACAGAAAATGAGAGTGTTAGAAAGAGAGAGGGAGATGAGGGGGAGAGAGGGATAATTACACGCATAGGGAATAACAGCAGACGAACGTATAAGAGAGATAACGAGAGAGGGGAGGGAGAGACAGAGAGAGAGAGAGACAGACAGACAGACAGACAGAGAGAGACACAGAGACAGAGAGAGAGAGACAGAGAGAGAGAGACAGAGAGAGAAAGAGAGACAGAGAAAGACAGACAGACAGACAGAGAGAGACACAGAGACAGAGAGAGACAGAGAGAGAGACACACAGAGAGAGAGACAGAGAGAGACAGAGAGAGAGAGAGAAAGAGCGAAGATGTATTGAGAGGCAGATAAGCATAAGGATTGATATAGGAAATAGAACAGTTGAACATTGGAGATCATGGAAATAATAGACACAGAAGAGAGTAGAGTGGGGTGTGGTATCATGATTATAAGTCCTTGCTCATGTGCTAAAACTTTGCTAGAATATACAATTATTTTTAAATATCTGTGAAGGGTCAATAAATTGAAACCTACTTATTCAACGATGTCAAATTATGTTTTTTTAAGTGATAGCGTCGACATTGTTAACCGATACATTTTATATTTTAAATATTGCTATTTCCGTCGTTGCCATAGCAATTTTCTGATATTTGTGTTACTCTTGACATCAAGGTCAATATCACAGCACCGCACCGTGTCGCTCTCCTGAGGTACTAACACATGGTGATCATCGAGTACCGTATTTAGCATCTTGTGTCGATTCTAAAGCACTATAATCAACCGCAAAACCCAATTATTGAGACAGTGAGCGAGCGAGCGAGAGAGAGAGGGAGAGGGAGAGAGAGAGAGAGAGAGAGAGAGAGAGAGAGAGAGAGAGAGAGGGAGAGGGGGGGGGGGAGAACAGGCACAAAGAGTAAAGATAGAAAGAGGAAAGGGGTTGTGAGAAAGAGGTAGAGATAAAAAAAAAAGTACAGCGTTGAGGAGATAGAAACATAAAGGAGACAGGAACAGACAGAGAAACAGCAAGAGAGACCAATGGCGAAAGAGGAAAGAAATAGAGAGCTGGGTATATCATAATAGGTCTGTGGGAGTGAGAGTGTATGTGTGTGTGTGTGTGTGTGTGAGAGAGAGAGAGAGAGAGAGAGAGAGAGAGAGAGAGAGGGAGAGAGAGAGAGAGACAGACTAATGGCAAAGGAGAGAAGGGTAGATGAACAGATATAGGCCTATGTATGTTTGTATGTGTGTGCGTGTGGAAGAGAGAGAGAGAGAGAGAGAGAGAGAGAGAGAGAGAAAGAGTGAGAGAGAGAGTCTGATTCTTGGCAGACACAGAGGACAAAAGGCCAAGCTGCATTCCGCGCAGAGCCTGGAACAACATTCCGGGAATGCTTCCAGAGTGCGTGGACGAAACCAAGGGCTGCCAGTCTCTGGTTCTCAGCCCAAGGCACGCAGTACGACCTAGCTGTAATGCGACCGGTGTAATGGTCGTAGAATGAAATATTGCTTTGAGATGGCGTCTATAACCTTCCAAGTTTATGCAGTAAAACATTGAATAAAACATCAATTTACCATAATCACAGGAAAGGATAGGGCGTGTTATGCGATCTTAAACGGTGATTAAAGACCTGAGATTTGGGCCCCTTATGACCACCACCCCCCCCCCTCCACACACACACACACACACACACACACACACACACACACACACACACACACACACACACACACACAACACTCACATAATTTACGCACATACAAAATCGCGCATCCACAATACGTATACAGACGAAACGAGAGGGAAGAGTCTGTATGTGTGTGTGTGTTTGTGAATGCGTGTTTCTAAATACAGCGATGGTCGGCATTTTTCAGCGGACACCAACCCTCTTTGGGCGTCACACTCCCCAGAATGTTGTTCGGATTCTCGTCGGCACGTAATCGGATCGTTCACTGTACCCGGGGTTTGAAAATAGCTCGAATGAGTAGCGCATGCGTCTTACACAGCAACAGTACGTGCATCTAAAGTCACGTGTACACGGCTGTAGTAGCGCTGAGAGTGAGCCCGGGCATGAAGTGAAAGTTTTCATCTACTCTAGATCGTTATCAAACACCAATGCATGTAACCTTGTGCGTAGTGTCAACGGACATGGTTGGAGCCGGTGGATACAGAATAACTAGGTTGTAAGAGGTAATACTTCCAATGCATCAATACAGATTTAATCGAGGAATCAGGGAGGTGGGAGTTGAGTTTGGAGGAATATTGTAACAATATACAAAAAAGGCTCTAAATGTAATTTCATGTTTCAATAGACTTGTGTCGATTTAACACTGTTTCGCATCATATTTCATAAAAAAAAGCTGGAATGTTTACTTTCAGGTGTGTTCCTATAAAATAAGTACCATGAGAAGTGTGCCCAGCCGCACCCACACTTTTCATCTAGTATAGTATGACATGACTTGTGTGCCTGTCATCAGTTACTACGTTACAAGTATTTCGTGACAACACTATACCGGTACATCACCGAAATTTTAAATATTCGCATATTTAGGAAAATGCATCACCTATTTAAAAAAAAAAAAACAAAAAAAAACAGGTCGACATGACGCGTATAAGCATTGTATAATTCATAACACCTGTCTGTCCTGACTGATGCGTGGCAGTGTCGAACCGCGTTCAAAGGGATGGACATCCCTTTAGCTAAATATCCATCAGTGTCCATATGATATTTATTCATATACACACTGTACACTGAACCCCTTAATACGACATGCCATCAGGAGGCTAGTGACACCCGACCCACTTCAAACCATTCACTTAAATGCGATTTCCCAGCATAATGTAGCCCTGATACAATGAAAGTGACACAACTGTAATTGAGTCAATTGAATTTGTCATCATTTGATGCCCCTAAAAGTGCATCAACCGCTCAAAAGATGACTGTATATGACATAATTGGCTTTCGCCATATAACCACCTAATTTCAGCTAGCCTTGAATTTTTTGTTGGACATATCAGTTATAAATATTTTCTTAATTTAATCCTGTGTTGCTTAAAACGAATCTAGCTTGATCGGTAATTTATTTTTGTCATTTTTGTAAACTGACAAGTTCTTCCCAAATTGTAGTTTACATGCAGGGGGTGATATCAATGAATTCAATGCGTAATTTGATTTGGAGTTGACCGAAGTTCACTGACATATAAATTGCACAGACTACGGGATGGAGGTTGATCCATATGCATATTGGTTTTGTTTGACATATTTTACACGGGCATCTTTTGCATTTTGCTATTACGATTACACACACCATATTCTTCTATGCATTGTATTTGAAGACCCCCCCCCCCCCACCCCATTTTTTCTCGAAAATTATACTTTAATAATAAAATCTCCTTTTGGTGAAATCATACTTGACTGAGCGAGAACAATGCATTCCTAGGCTTTCCATAGCGATGGATTATTGTGAATGTGCAGTGGGTTCCTGCAGTAGCTGTACAGAACACACAAAAATGAATCGAATGAAAAGCATTTATTACTTAACTTTACGAGTGTTATACATGTAGAGTGTAGTATTCATTGTTTTTTGGGGAAACACTCGTTATTCCGAAGGTTCGATATTCCGAACGTTACGCGACAAATGCTCGGATTAACGAACCCTTTTTCATTTTCGGACTAACGAGCATCGAGGTGTAGGCAATTTACGCGTTTCGGAATTACGAACCTTCGGAATAACGAACCTTCGGAATAAGCGAGCCTTCGGAATATCGAACTGTAACCGTTTTGTTTTTATATGCATGCTTAGCCTTTTCAATTGAAGCCTACGTAATGTGTCGTTTTAGCTCAGTCAAGTATGATTTTTGTGGCAACAGTAGAGGAATTCGCATGAAATGGACGATAATGTCACTATAAGAGACGTATCAGGATGAACAGGCATTTGAATGATAGTGAATATAGTAATAAAAATTCACAACACAGTAGCAAGATAAATGTTAAACATGAAACTTGAGTTCACAAACTGTTGTGCCTCTGTTGTTGACAGGGCGTACAATGACATGAACACCATTATATCATATTTCTTTCTTTTTTTTAATCGCACTTTGCGTATGAGCACATGTGTGGCTGTGTTCATATACCATAGATGTATGAACTAAATTATTTGTCTAGACGTCAAACTTCACCTACCACTTTGGCTATGTTTTCATGTACGCTTCCTACATAGAAATTGTTACACGGTATGCACACGATATGGATTCACAATATTGTATGTTATCGTGATAAAGAATGCCTCTCACAATTAGAGAACAAACATAGACGCGTCCTGGCTGACACGGCCTGGGGCGCACAATGCTTTTCCAGAAAATGAACAAAAGGTAGGACCTGCCTGGTACACCCGGTATTGATAAACCCGTCTCTCTTTTCACAAAATAAATTCAGCATGATAACAAACCTATTCTTGTAATGTATATGTGATTCATTGTTATTGCAGTAG
Source organism: Arbacia lixula (assembly GCA_963669155.1). Classification (NCBI taxonomy): domain Eukaryota; kingdom Metazoa; phylum Echinodermata; class Echinoidea; order Arbacioida; family Arbaciidae; genus Arbacia; species Arbacia lixula. The sequence goes on from OZ022576.1 coordinate 30,662,283, forward strand.
AAGTCAACGATGACTGTGTGTTTTTTTCATAGTGGTGATATAATTGCGTCATATTTGATTGACATGATCAATCTCGCTTTTACGGTACATGTAGATGTTGAAAGGTGGAGTTGAATCTCAAATAAAAGCTTAGTGTTCATAAAATTAGAACAATAAGAGAAACACACTGGCACGAAAAGAGTAAATTTGGGAAAGATCAACACAAGAAAGAAATTGTTTAAGCGTGCCATATTGAAACACCTGGTGCATGGTACCAGACTGTGACTGTGGAGTTCAGCTTGACTTTTCATTCTTTGTGTACAATATTTGTTCTCAAAGGCATCATTGTAATGATTATGATTCAAGCTTTCCGTTTAATGATGATACTCCTACACGTTAGTATCATATTTCTGTACGAGCTTGACTGTACGTTTATGTCCTTGACAGGTACAGAGTTCCAACATGGTGTCATCATACCCATTGTGATGCAGGTTACTGGTTCTCAAGAGAGAGATTCACTGGTCCTACATTGTCTAGCAGGCCAGTGTCAGGAACTCACTATACCCGCTATGATCACCACTGCTTGCTCTACCCACATAGCTTAGAAGCAGTTGCCTTAACAATATGCTCATTATGACGTCACACATTGAACTCTATTTAAGTTAGAAGGAATACGAGGTGTTCTACACGTTGGATATAAGGCACTGTAACCTCATCTACGACATCACACATGTGTTACTAATTTAAGGAGTGATTAAACTTTTAAATCAATTTGTATCGTTTTGGTTATAAAGAAGTTATGACGTGGTCACGTAAACGATGGATTTGTGCCAGCATTTGCTCCAAAACCCACAGTCACGTACAGGCTTGCATTCCAACATGGTACCGGAAACATCCAGGTTGTAGTTAGCCCTTGTCACCGTAATATAATTAGAGTTGAGACGTGTTTAGCAACAATGCACAAACAATATGCCTGGCACAGATACATATCAATACAGTTCTTAACCCTATGTGTACAACTTAGATGTGGATATATGGGGCATGTGTGTATTACTAGTGTACTGGAAAACAACGCTAGTGCACTACATTTTAAAAGATAGAATGTTGAACATTTTGAACGAAAGTTAACTAAACTAGTTTGTTACGCTTGTGATAACATCACGAGGGCTTATCTATGGGGTATATATTTGAATCGGGAATAGTCCTGATTGATACCCCTGCATGGGGTGCGACGATGCACCCCTGGGGGTAACAATATACAAACGACGCGGGTATAACGGGGAAGTAAGTTGCCCCCATCATGGACATATGAATAAAGTACACCCGTTACCATACGGTGTTCCAGAATGATGTGTGTACTGTTTACAATTACTATCAGTTGACTCGGGGGTGTAGTCGTTCAATACAACTCACTAACACGTAACGTACTTTGGAAGAGAGATCGATATGGTTGTACACATTGTTAATAACCGGGCGGGGCGCGCATCGTACACGGCTTTCGTTAGAATCATGGATCATGCGGTATGCCCCGTCACTATTGTTCATTGTTATGTTAACTTTTACTAATACGTTGGAGAGCAAACCTAGAGAAAATGATAAATTTTGTATATATTCTCTACTAATAACCAATGCTGTAAGCTCCCCTGATATATCGATTTACCATGGTAGCTAGCAATCACAGAAGGTGTATTGTGTTCCTCTGTATACAAATTTAAACGACGTCAACACGGTATGCTGGCTGGTTAAGTTTTCTAATTTTGTTTTGATGAGTTTCATTTTCACAATTCAGCATTAGTAAATCGTTGTTTTAATCCCTTTTGTATAGGCTCTTGTGTTTGTTTCAAATTATCAGATATTACTTTTTTTTTTAAATCGTTTTTTTCGTTTGGTAATGATACACAAGCTAATAATGTTACGGTAATTAATGCAAGGACGGAAACATTGCAATCATCGGTATAGATTTCATAAGGCATACTATAATTCTAACATAAAAAGGGATGCTTTCAAAGTTGTGCACTTTTGTTTTGATTTTCGTCAGGATATTGTAAACAACATCAGATGAATAGGCCTGACATAATTCTTTTGAAATTTAATATCCAATCATGTGTAAATGCTGTTCAGTTGTACGGAACTATAGAGGCACCTTTCTTTTCAAGGTCAGACGCTTTTGTTTGTTGCTCACATCAACGCTGTAAACAACATCATCACGATGCACAAGCTGAGCTTTTTTTTTTGGTTTTAACCCCTTTTGCGCCAAATAAAATGCTGCTTTCTGCTTTATGTGTATATTACGTGTATTATGGCACATACAGAGTTAATGTATATACGTAATAGTGTGATGGCGTTTGAAGCGTTTTATAATGTGGATGCATACCTGTCTAAGACAGATCAACATTTGTTAAGACCATATTATGTTTGTAAAAAAAACTCAACTTGACTTTCTTAAGATTACATAACATGTAATTTATTATACCTGTCTATAAAGACCAATTTTAAATAACGTTTCTTCTCGGGTTGGTCCCTATATACAGGTTTGGCTGTATATGGAATGTCGGCTAATGTTCGGGATATGTGGACGGCCAGAGTTAAAATATGAGCAGAGTGTTTTGGTGTTGCTGGGATTTGGTCATATCCAATTGAAGAGAAAGGAGGCCCGGATTTCAGTCACACGAATCGTGCAGGTTAGGAATCCATCAGATGAGGAATTAGTCTGTTAGTTCTGATGAATTGACAGTACTAAGCGACATTAAAATGTAAGACAAGAGCTATCAAACTGTGAGATATATCGTGATGGAAAGGCATTGGAATATGGATGTATACATTTTGATAGGCTTAGAGTGATGAGTTTTGTTTTGGTGCGAGACGAATTACATTTAATTTGAAATTAGACGCTAGGAGTCATGTATTGGTTGGAGTCAATACTATATGACTTTTGGATAAGTGCGGAGGGCTTATGTTCATTTATCTACAGTCAAACCTGTCTTAGCGGCCACCTGTCAATAGTGGCCACTAAAATAATTCCCCCGGAGAGAGATCATGTGTTAAAGAACCTGGCTATATCAGCCACCTGTCTATAAAGGCCACAATTTTTGTCACCCTTAGGTGGCCACTCCAGACAGGTTTCACTGTATTTATTAGAGCAGCTACTTATCGGGGTGAGATGTCAAGCTTGCGTTACTGTATTCAACGCCTCCGGGGGAAATGAGCGAATGATATATGGTGCCATATTAGGTGGGCTCAATAAGGTTCCGCTTATTAATTGCTGTCAAATGATATATTTCATTTACTAATCCATGACAGCCATAGTGAAACACAGGTGCATGACAAGGCATTGCAGCCCACATGTAAATGAACTACGACTCAGAGATGTGGCAATTAGCATTACAAGTATGGACTATCTGCATGTACACTTGTACACTGCATGTCATTCCGTGTCATGGATTCGTATTTCAAATCTCAGTATCATTACTTATTCTTATTTTATCCAATATCTAGTATAATCTATGTCATTCATGGTTTCTTTAATGTTCGAATAGATGAATTGCTAGAGCAGAGTACTACATGTGTATTTTTATTGAGAAAGAAAAATAAAGTAAATAAAACAACATTTAAGCTCGAATGGGTTTGTGAGATGTGCGTTCTCGAAAACTGTAATGAAGTACGTGTATAAATATATACCTAATTGCATATTTCTATAGATCTGTAAAAGTTGATTTAATGTTAAGCACATGGAGTACCATCTCCTTTATCATGTGCTATATAAATGTGGAGTAATTATTTTCAGTAGTATATTGATAACACAGATAGGATGTACATGTATCATAAAAAGCAACTTACGTGTCTCTCCGTAGTTCGATGTCCCCGCGCGTTGCCAGTGGTACGGCCAGTAATATCCATAGTAGCATCCCAGTGTGCACCATAGTGATACCAAACTTGGTCGAAGAAGGAAGATGGGCAACTTTAAGGAATGGAACACACACACACACAGGCCAAGCAACTCCAAATTCTTTTCATCGGCGAGTATGTCCACAGTTATAGAGATGAGTAGAAAACGGGAGGAAGGGGTTCCTTATAGAAAAGCGCTTGCATGTTGCGATGTTGAAAGATGTCACTCACGGTATGACAACTAGTTTTTAGACGTGGTGTAGCCGCATATCTCCTTGTATATACGCATCATCCTGATCTCCTGTCATTCATTCGTCAATGCCAGCCTACCGGTCTGTATACCTTCTGGGTTTGAGACGGAGGCGTGCAGACAGAGAGGGGGAGAGAGAGAGATAGAGAGAGACGGAGATTCGAAGAGACCGTACGACGCAAATGGCTTTCCTCACCACACACAACAAGTATGCGGTGCGTCCAACACGTTAACGGAGTTACCCCAACTAACCCAGCTGACTTTAGGAATGCGTCGCTCACGCAGTTCAAACGGGTGCTTGGCGGTAGAGAGGGCGAGAGAGACAGGGAGAGAGAGAGAGGGGGGGGGGGGGGGCGGGTTTGTGAAAAGACGACGTGAAAAACCTGTACCGTTTGTACGCCACACGCTCTGTACGGACGATGCGAGCCGTCGCGCACCAACTATCGATTCTTAGTTAGTCCACAGCGGAGTGTTTAGATCTATAAATGTGTCAACCCCCCTCCCGCATTTCTAAACACATTCCTATCGTAGACCAGCCGCGAGTGTTTTGTTGATGTTATCTAGCTTCTAACCATGTTTCATACTTTGGATTATATCCATTTTCCTGTAATGTTGCAACCTGAGTTTTACGCATAGACTTTACGCCACGAGTATCTATACTACGTCTACATCACGTCTTCTGGTAGCATGATACTTTACCCATTATGAATTCCCTTTTTTGTTGACGAAAGAAAATACGACCCCAAAATGCATTAGCTATGGCAGTGGATGGAAGATGTATTTATAGCACGCTGAATCTACCGTAGATCGCTTATCTGTGCGTGCAATATGCCCAGACTGATAAGACAGTCATAATATGACGATATATTTCTCTCAAAACGACCCTTTTTAGCATCTCTGTGCAGTCCCCCCCCCCTCTCTATTTCTCTATTTCACCAGCTTCCCCATCTTTCCTTTCCGCCGACCCCCCCCCCCCCGTTTCTCTCCCGCCCCCCCCCCCCCTCTCTCTCTCTCTCTCTCTCTCTCTCTCTCTCTCTCTCTCTCAATCTCGCTCCTCCTTTTTCTCCCTCTCTCCCTCTGTTTATCTCCCTCTCCTCTCATTCTCTCACTACTACTACTACTACTACTACTACTACTACTACTACTACTACTACTACTACTACTACTTCTACTACCACTACTGCTGTCATTGATGGTTGTTAGAGTGACCCTGTTACGTAACACGAGGAGCGCGGCGCCCATAGATAAGATTGATTTATTGATCACGCTGCTCCGACTATGAATAGTTCACGTAGCAATACGGCCATACATGTGTTGAAGTCTATTCGACAGAGAGAAGGGGTTAGAAACATAATACTAAATGCCCTATCTCTCAATTGATACAGGTCCATGGCATTACATTACAAAGCAAATGGATACATTCACAGTTTTACTCTTTATAATGGAATATCGTATGGAGAGTCAAATTTCTGTTGTTGATATTTCACGAGTTCATACCCGTCTTAACTTATGGGGATTGATATGATGTGTTATATTTTGAGTAAAATGTATTTTTGGTGGTACCGCATGATAGTTTCAGATATACAACTATATCAATTTGAATTTAATTGTGCTCTTTTGGATTATAGATGTGTGCCAGCAAAAACAAAGGCATGATGTCAGAGTTGGATGTCATTATTTCCCGCAAGGTGCCATAACGTTTACGAGACAGCTTACAGTGAAATTAGTATTAAAAAAAGTTATCGTATTCATATCTGATTATATTCAACAGTATTATTATCATCGGCATTTTATTACAATATTGCAGATTAAAATGTTATGAGGCGACGATTGGTTGGGGCTTCCTTTCATTCTCTCTCTCTCTCTCTCTCTCTTCCTCTCTCTCTCTCTCTCTCTCTCTCCCTCTCTCCCCACTCTCTCTCTCCCCCCCCCCACTCTCTCTCCCCCCCCACTCTCTCTCTCTCTCACTCTCTCTCTATCTCTCTCTCTCCCTCTCTCCCCTCTCTATCTCTTCCTCTCTCTCTCTCCCTCTCTCCCCTCTCTATCTCTCTCCCCCCCCCCACTCTCTCTCTCTCTCTCTCTCTCTCTCTCTCTCTATCTCCCCCTCTCTCTCTCTCTCCCCCACTCTCTCTCTCTCTCTCTCTCTTTCTTTCTTTCTCATTTACCCTTTGTGTGCCGAATTAATTGCTGCTTTATGAGATAGGTATGAATTACTTGTGCAAACATGTATGGATATGTAGGCCTGCATGATTGCATGTTTTCCACAGAGCGTCAGTTTTCCTTGGCACACACTAACTTAGGGTGAATTGGAATTTACTCTTGAGGAAAATCCAATTTATCAGAGTCTCCTGAAAATTCCGTTCATGAAAAAATGATCTTTTATGATTTTTGATGAAGGCTACATGCCTTACCTTATTACCTACATAATAAGAGAACATAATGTGTGTGAAGTGTAGCGTAGAGGGCGCCATTAAAGCTAACATCCGCGAATAGTTAATCCGCGTTTAATTCATCCCAGTTCCCAAACATAAGCAAAGCGATAAAACAGACATTTCCATTATACAACGGAGCCGACAAAACTAATAAACATTTACTTCTGGAAAGGCGTTCATCGAAAAATGCGTTTGTCTTTTAATATGTACTCTGTGCACAAGTCAGGCTCTGCGTTCCTTAATGCAAACAGAGAAAAAAAATGCAACATTTTATACATCACGGTATAGTTAGGCCTAAATACGTGCAATAATTTCTTTATTGATCTTGCTAAACGGTCTGAGTTCGTTTCCTGCTCCACTATGAAAGATAACACAGTGAGTTAATTCTCTTGTAACGATCGGGGCGCATATTTCATGGTTCTACAAATCGATCATTATTGTCTAGACAACCAGACTTCTATTTACGAGATGATAACACATTTATTGTATTTCTCGATGGTCATTGCTCATGGTACGTCTATGACCATAGCACATGGTTTTATTTACACCGCTGCATTTATGTTGTCTTGAGTTGAGTTGTTTGGTTTGCGAGTGTATAATATAGTAAGTATGCATACATGTACAAATTAGCATTGTACTACATGTCAATATGAATGTGTACAATGAGTTAAGTCACCGCACAGCGTACATGTTAAAACAATACGTGTTGATCATGAGTGTTTATTTCTCATCGTTATACCAATTCAGATTCATGTGCTGGTATACCGACACGCATGCATCTGAACGGAAGGGTCTAGCTATAAGGAGGGATGAACCGGGGGTGGGGTGGGGTGGGAGATTAAAGGTGATATTCATAGAAAATCCAAAAATATGAAGATATTCATCTACAGAAAGCTTATAAGCCATACAATGAGCTCGGATGACATTCAAACAATATATCACTTTCCAAAAAGCGAAATTAGGGTGAAAACAATCACCGTATTCTCGGGGACAAATTTGACCTTCTGTCATTCGAAACGACCTTTAGGTCTGACGTAAGAAACGGGAGGCGTTATTGTGTATCACACATGCCAATCCGCAGCTTCTTTTCCGCCAGAAGCATCAGGCATTGTTAATGAAACTGTGATGGCAGTTGCTAGTGGATTAACAGGTGTGATACACAATGGTCATTGTGAAGCATATCCCGGCTGTGACGTACACACAACGCCTCTTTCCCTTGGGCGATTTCGGAGGTCAGGAAGAGAGTCAATTTAATGAAATTTGACTTTCATTAAACACATAACTGAACACTTTCATGGCATGTTAGCTGCATAAATTGCTTTAATAGCTCATTCAATTATAAAATAAACTACATTTATTTGATTTGATTTCCTATGAATATCACCTTTAAGGGGTAGGGTGGCGGTAAATTAAAATCAAGATCAAGACATCTGGTTTTTAACGCCACTGTTCCATTCTTATCGGTTTGGTCAATAACACACCATTGTTTCTACTTTCTCTAAACTGCGAGCCTCGTTTGAACTGTCAATCTTACTTTCACATAAATATTAATATGTTCGTTTTATTGCAAGTTGATTATACAGGTTGTGGATAATATAAGCACGGCTATAATTACCAATAGTGACAATATATTACGTTTGTACAACTTCATGCTGCACGAGTTACATGATAAGTATTTCTTGTGACATTGGACATTTCATGATATTGTAGCATCTTAGGCCTGTCATCTAAGCTTAAATATATTTTGTTTTAAATAGTTTTGATTGTGGTTGAAAAAATATTATTAATCACGATTTTGTTTTAATGTTAAGTTATAAACTAGAATTAGACGAAAAGAGACACAGCTCCATTTATCATCATCGTTTATTCACAAAAGTTGGCTAAAATGAAAAAAGAAAGAAAAAGAAAAAAGAAGTTGTTCAGTGGTGGGGGTATAATGTTTTTTTGTCGTTTTGTGTGTTTAGGGCCTTTTAATTGCATGCTATATTTGGACTAATAATGTTTGTGTACCAAATAGGCCCTAATGAATTTTAAAAAGAGAACAATGCCCATAGTGCATCAAACATGTGTATCCACTAGCAACTTCCATTACCGTGTCGGAACGGATTTATGTTGCTTCCCATTAATTATCTGATACACACATAGTTTTAGGTCCAAATTTGTGCAAGAGTGAAAATCTCATTAATTAAACTTTCAGAAGATTAATACAAGAATTAATGAAATTGATGAATTTACAAGAATTGCTGAACATGATGAAATTACAAGAATTTATGAAAAGGTCACGAAATATGCTTTGAAAACGCTATTTTTCATGAGTGTCACATGTGGTTGTAAACACCTAGCTACTTACTACATGGCTGATGCGCTTTTGTAGTGTCAACTGGAATCCATTTCCTTATCACTGAATGCGCTCAGTGCCTCGGATACCAGTGAATCAGGGATGTGTTAGGAAAGGATATGAAACAACATTCTTTCTTTGAGCCCATGCGTGGCACCGCCGAAAAATTGCGTGGTCTCAGCATGTGCTTTTCACGTGTTTTAACAATAACGAACACGATTGCCTAGCAACGGTTTCTCAGAGAGAACAAAAGAAATGTAGAGTCTTATTTCGCTTGTCCACTTCTGTTGGATTGCATCAATACTTTTGTGAGGAAAAGAGATATCAGCGAACAAAAATAAACAGTTTTTTAAAGTAAAATATCTCATTTGCACGCAAATTCACGCAAACTCTGTTAATGAAAGTAAGCAGCTTAATATATGATTTTGATAATGATTGAATCCGACATTTCCGGAAATCTCCGGAAAGTGAAGAAATTTGTTAATTATGTAAGTAAGAATATTATCTTATATCTCCGTTTGTGCATCATTCAACAATTATTTAGAAGAAAAACGAATACAGGATCTTTAGAGGTGTTGCCCCTTAACTTTCTTGAAAATTGCAAAAAAATGTGATAAGAAACACAGCTTCGAGAAACAAAACAGGCAATTAAAGATACTGCTTTCCAAGTTGACGATAGCAAAATGACGGTGCCGCGCATGGGACTTCAAAGCATTGCAGTGATTGTGGAATGCTTTTGACATTCATTAGCACGCTTTAGTATCCATACAGATGTTTGAATATATTATGGTTGAGTTGTCCCTCCTTCCTAACACATCCCTGAGTGAATGTACACGCCCATTCTTCAGCACGTCGATCACCGCAAATCCGCAATGTTTACAATTCCAAGGCTCTTCGTAATATTGCATAGTCATGTACATGCATGCCTTCTCGCTTCTTTACCGGCAGATAATGCGACCACGAAAGATATGATCATCATTAAAAAGAGTGATTTGGGTAAGTATACGCATGATGATTAAAATTACCAAGGTATTCATCGAGTGACTATGAATAGTGTATCTGATAAGTAAGACCGTTAGGAGGATTAGAGTTGAAATTAGGGGGAAATGACATTAATTCACAGTCTGCTATTGTGTACAGGTTGTAGTGCACTGCACACTGGTGGTGAGTGGTGGTACGTAGCGTACGGTACAATGCGGCTCCAGCTCTCATTTCTCCGCCTCGGCACCGGGCGTGTTTGTCCGGCCAGCGTATGTTAGCCGCCGGTCTGTCCAGCTGCACTGCGACGTTGCGTTGACCCATTACACGTAATCATGTAATGGATGGTGATGGTTCAGGTTGCCTCATGCGACACACATTCATGGCTGAGCTGCTCTGCCATCATCATGGTTTTCAGTCTCATGTTGTGATTTCAACAGTTTATCACGTGTTACTTAAGATGACCTCTGAACATGATCCAGAAAAATGTAGAATGGAAGCTGTAGTCATGGCAGAATGCCACTGCCATGGTTACTGATCGTTTTCATACTAATTTCCACTGTTGATCATGTGATCAATGGTAATTGTCAGATCTTACACCAACACTTGAAGGAATTTTTTTGTCAAACTATTGTCTAATGAGTTTAATATGTCACATTACTGGAGCGGTCAGCCAAGAGAAGCACCTAGTGTCCATGCTGCCAAGCAAGACCTCGGTCCAACTCTACATAGTGAAACATTGTGGACATTTGCTCACCGTGCGCGCGTGTGCATGTCCGCGCGTCGATATAACACGTAAATTTATGTTAGATTTCGTGACATTGTGTCATAAATCGCTAATTTTTTACATGTTAGCATAAATATCCTCGCTTGGGGCGAGTAGCATCTGAAAGCCAACACTTTTCTAAACATGATTAACTAACAATAATTCCAGGATATCAAGTAGTCTCGTTGCACTTTTTGCTTGAAATCTGTTACGCATTCGTCTTTTGAGGTGGAAGTCTATGGGAAATGCCTCCGAATTCGACGAACAAACATGTACATCACACACGTGTAGGCCTACAGAAAACAAACGAAGCAAGCAGTCAGTCTGGGGCGAGCGGTTTCTGATAGAAGAGATTTCACACTAAAACTTGATATAAGACTTATTCTCATTGGCTGTAAAATCTCGTTGCACTTTTGTTACAAAAAGTTTTGTCTAATGAGAGACAATGATAGAAAAGAAGGCAAAGAGAACTGCGGCAAATGACAATGCGACGATTCCATTATAGAGCGGGGGCGTCGCGAGCGTTGCGCGCAATCAGGTACGCGCTGCAGACGCGCAGGACTCACGACTCAGCGACGAGAACTGCATATTCCTGTGACATTTGTGTTCCTTTACTTGAAGTTCTAATAATGTCCAGAATATTTAGAACAATGCAGGTGAGATATTTAAAAGTTCACCCATTGTTTAATGCTGTACGGAGCGTATTTCCCATACACATCGCTAAATAATGAAATAAACGCATATTTTCGGTGTTGTCTGCACTCTGCAGCGGAAAGAATATTGTGTGAACGGTGACTGAGACTTGGTCCCACGCGTGCAAATATATGTTGGTTTTATAGTACTAGTAGCAGCTTTATTACGAAATGAATAATTTGGTAGCTAGCGTACACTTGTGGGAATAAACATGGTAACTTAATAAAGCATGGCGACCCCTTAATTGTTACTAGTCTTGTTACTTGTGTTGGAATTCATGGTTTCAAACTGACAAGGTTTGACTTCATTTGCATTCGTCTGACTCTGAGTTTGAAATGAGGGCTTGATAGCTCTGGCTAGGCTCTAGCTGGATCCGCCAGTTGAAGGGAAGATTTAGAGCAATGCTACGTTTCCCCTGTAACCAACCCCATATCTAAAATTATGTTATGAAACACAAGTGCTTGCGGTCAATAGCTGAAGAACGTGTGGAGGATGCATGCGAAATGACTATCTATTTGCATTTGGAATCATTTGAACCTGTGTCCTACTTGTGCAGCCGTGGGAGGGATAATCCGTAAATTAAGCAATCACCCCTATATGCCATAATGGAGTAGTCCTACCCAATTCGAGCCGAGACCGGTGATGCGCGCTCGGGCAGCGAGCGCGTATTCACCTTTTGTCCAAAACGGGCTCAAAGTTTTCACTATGCCTCAGTTAAGCCCGAGGTGCTTCTTTAAAGACAGCCCGTCCCTTTTTCAGATCACCACAAAACCATCAAAACATTGGCAAAACATAGAGAAGTGTTAGCAAGCTGCGTATTCACAATTTGAAATTGATATGTTGTGTAAAATTTAAATAATGCACGCAAACAACATCTGATTAATAGTCTTTTCCTCAGGCTCTTAGCAATTTGTGTTGAAATGTCTGCTTTATTGATTAATCTTTTTATTAAATTATAAAACGTATTATGAAAAAAAATTGTTCTATAGAAGGAATCATCTCCAAAGTTTGGTAATTACTCATAAAATTAGGATTTCACACACGCATAATAACCACATAGATACTGTAACAAAGACTAATACTTTTTTCGTAGTACGAAAAAAGTCGGTTTGAAATTTAACGGCTGAAATTGTTTACATATACATATATTTATATTTATATTCTTATAAATGGTCTTGAATCACACTTTCTTCAATTTACGATCGTGATAGACAATTTCAAATTTTAAGCTTGCAAAAGGGACGGACAATCTTTAAGCAATTCTAGTGGTATACATTTCTCTTCAATCTGTCCATTACAATGATTTTGATAGTTCTAGCTTTTTATTTATTTTTTAAATTTATGTTGCGATGTTACAAAATGTAGCTCTCAAAACAGAGTGACATTGGGTTTGTTTGTTTTGGATGACAGCTGGTGATGAGGATGGTGATGGAACTAACTGTTTCAAGTTAACATTTGATTGCCATGTCATGATCATTGATCTACCTCATTGATTTAGAGGAGAGCTAATGAAAGTGAGGGAGGGGATCATCAGTTTTGTGATAACACGCTGCTGCTGATGTGTTTTTTTTTGAAATGGTATCATAGTCTGATACTGAAATGAGAGAGATGTCAAAATCATAGCCCAGGTAACAGGATAAAGGGACACATAATGTGCACCATCTCCGTTCCTTGTGAAGTATTGATTGCGCAGGGCACAACATTGGTGCTTGGTCAGGATCATTCATATAACCGTTTACCTCCTGCTAGTATAGTACCCATTTGTACTCCGGGGTGGAGACCAGCAATGTGGATGAACTACACTACAGCTCAAATGAATTGGCATCGGGTAAAGGGAAAGGGAAGAAGGGAAGGAGCCGCATTTTATACCGTGGGATATTTTGTCCAGTTCAGCATGAAACACGATGCTTTAGCCCAAAAAGCATCATGTTTCATGCTGAGCTGGACAAAATACCCAGCGGTTTAAGACTGCAGTCCCTTCCCTTTCTTTCCTTTCCATTTACCCAATGCCAATACTTCAAGCTGTAGTGTAGCTTACTGGTAACATAAGTATTATGATGGGGTTTGAACATGGAACGTTAAAAGATCTTCAGTCACAGTTTACAAGCACTACAGCCTATCATGCCATCACAGTTGAAGCGCACAATATGATCATTTAGTGTCTACGTGCACATCTTCAGATGTAAGGATGTAAGAGATCTGGCTTACATAGATAATTGAGTTGTAATTTTCTAGGGTATGTATTATAAAGAGCTTATAATACCCAACATGCTGTACATGTAGACAGGTGCAAAGCTACATGCATGCATGATATAAACAATATAAAGGATTAATTCTTCAATTGTACACATACATTTACAAGTATGCAGATGAAGGAGAGTTAGCTTATTTGGTTCTGAATTATTAAGAAGCTCTCGTCTTTGAGTTTTTCGATGGATGATATTAGCCAGACATGATCTATGGTTGCGAGACATGGGCAACAAAATCATCCAGCGTCGAACGAATTGAAAAGGCCGTGATGAGGATGGTCAGATGGATGTGCAGGGTATCATTGTGGGAGAGAAAGAGAAATGAAGACCTTCTCCAGTCAATGGGCCTGGTAAGAAGAGGACATGTAATGAGAAACAGCAGGCTGAGATGGTATGGCCATGTGGCTAGGAGAGAAGAGACTCACTGGCTCCAGAAAATACTGAATTTCACAGTTGTTGGGAGGAGCACAAGTGGGAGACCTCGCAAGACATGGGAGGAAGCAATCAAAGCAGAGAGAAAAGTGTTGAACATTACCCACATTGACCCAAATGACAGGACAGTATGGAGGAGAGCCATATCAAGGATATGAACGGTGTAACCTCACAAAGTGGGAAAAACGGACCTTAAATGTTGATGATGATGATGATGATGATGATGATGGAGGCTTGAATATAGGGAGGAGTTGGAAATTTAAAACCATTAACCCTGTGCATGCTGTATGACTTTCTATTCTATGTGATTTATGTGTATTACTTGTGAACAGTTGCATAAAGAGTCAATATTTGCCTTGGCCCCGTCAGCAAACGGAATCCCAGAAAGAAAATAAGAGGTTGGCATGTTTAATGCAGCATGGAGCTCCTTTTAACTGCTGCCATCTTGTGTTTGAAATAAGGTAGAGATCCTTTTTGGCTGACTGAAATACATTCAACCAGTGCGTCATTGAGCAACTTTTTTTTTCATTAAAGCATGGAGAATGATTATGATTGCTACAGAGCAGTGCATTGGTTGAGTACCGGTCGGTCTCTGATTAAACTTATGGGAACTTCTGGAGTCTCACAAGCACCTGAAATTTCAGGCTTGTAACAAAAAATTCTCCTGAAGACTTGTCCTTCAAATTTTCATGAGGCAAAGATGAATGAATAAGCTACCTGTGATTAAAATTTGGACAGCCTCATTAGCAACATCTGTTTTTCATGATTTTCAAAATTTTAATGTTCAACACTTCAAGCCTATGGGGAAATAGTGACAAGGGTGTTGCCATAAAGTACATCATTGATGTGCTCCTTTTTTTTTAGTAAACAGTGCCCTCTTCAGGTTCAACCTCACCAGTAATCAGTAGAACAAACTTTTGATCTACCCGAGGCTCAGTCAGAGGAAACCTAGATTAAGGAATGGGTAAACCCCTAAATTTTCTGAATCTGTCACCTCGGGAAGTATATCATGAAGCCATTACATCTCGTCGTTTAAGCACCCATACGTCATTCAGGATAAAGGCCCTTTAAGAACAAAACTAATCGATTTTTGCCTTTCAAATTGGCAACACTATTCTTTTTATGAGTTTTTTTTTATTATAAAAAAGAACAGAAAGTGATTTCAACTTTCAGTGTGTTGCCAATTTAAAGATTTAGTAATCATATAACTCTTTATTTTACAATGAAAATCATTACAAAGGCAATACATATCACTAAATGTGAAAAAAGGATCTATCCTGTGCAGGAATGTTTGCTCTTTCATATGATGCATCTATGATAATTTTGAATAGCTGATATAAAAAATTATAGTCTGAAACCACATGTTTGTGGTGCGTTGTCACAGATTATACACATGCACTATGTGCCTGTGTTGGATACTTTCACCAGTAGGCCTTCTAGGCAACAATCCTTTAGAGCAGTATTTTGCCAAGAGGGATTTATAGACTGTATGGTGAACATTTGAGGGGATTTTGTGGGAGTATGCTTGGAGATTAAATCACCCCATAATCCAGCATTTTGAAGGGAAAAAAAATGTTCATGAATAATGAACATGTAAAAAGTGTTTATTTTGATATCCTATGAATGTGATTTCACAAGACCAATCAACTTGCCAGGCATTTCTATGCAATGATTCACTTGTCAGCTACAAAGTTAAAAATACTCTTTGCAAATATACATACCGGTACTGTACTTTGATCCTAAAATTTTGAAAAATGTTTAGGGGACATGAATTTAGAAGAGGAGAAACAACATGTGTAATTCTATTAAGAGATTGTGTTTGCACTCTCCATACTCACATTTAAATGCAGAGAGAGATTTTTTCGCCAAATGTAAAAAATAGGTGGAAAAGGGGTATTTTTTGTAAATGTCCATAATAATGACTCACACGTGCAAAGATTTTCAATGCCAACATTAAAATATTTTGTACCTTCCCACTAAAAATGTTAGTGCTCACTAAGTATGCCCCTAGACAAGACGATCCACCACGCTTCTCCAGCGAGCAGACATATCATCCCCCAAATTTGAGAAGTTAAGACTCGCTAAGAGTAGCAAATCATCTCCCAAATAATTTCTTGTATTTTCTTCATTCTCGCAAAGTCTGAGAAGATAAGGCTAGCCAGGACTAGCAAGTCATCTCCAGGATAATTTCTAGGATCTGTTAGTAAGCCTGTACATTCTAGCCACACACAAGTAAGCCTGAGCAGGTAAGACTAGCCAGGAATAACCAATCATATCCCGATGATAATTTCTGTGATCTGTGAGTAAACTTCTTCATCCTTCAAACACACATAAACCCCGCCTCGAGCTCAGTGTTAATTTACGGATGAGCTGCACTTAACGGCTTCTTGACTCTGTTTGCGTAGCGCGGTAGAGCGGGTGTGAAATTCTGGCAGTGGCGGTTTCCTTTTCAATTGAGGGGGATTCCGTTCAACGAACCCCATTAGTGGTGGACAGGGGGGGGGGGGGTGGAGACTGGGCAACAGGGTGCTTTCTCCTTGTTGACTCTCCTTGAGACAAATTGAGGATTTATTATATTTGTATTCATTAGTGTTATCTTTTTTTAATCATTATTATTATATCATTGCTGCTTTTTTATAAAGGGGTGGGGGTGGGTGTGACAGTTGTGTTCAGAATATAAGTTGTCATTTGATAAATTGTTATTATAATTGCAAAATGTTAGAATGTTTACCTAAATATTCAATGAGAAGCAGACAAATCTTGAACAACAATCAGAAAAACAATTCATTACAAGAACAAATTATGTGCTTTTACTTTTAGCCTATATGTAATTACCAAGATTGAAAGCTACTAACTGTACTTGTCCACATACATGCATGGTGATTAAATGTACAAAATCAACTTCATTTTTTTATTTTCTGTTCTTTATATTTTCATGTTTTCTTTGAGTTAAATGTCTGTAAAAGGTAATTGTCGTAAAATATATACTGGTAGTACATCTAGTGAATGTATTATTTTCAGGAAGACATTGATCACTGCTGACATGTTTGACCTTCTCCTTTCTGTCACACATTAATGAGTTTAAGGGTCTAATCAGTTTAAAAGACCCCTGAACATTACTCAATGGTAGGAAATGATTAACAGAAACCCAATTCATGGACAAAACTGTTTTACTAGGAAGTCTTCAATTGTATCACAGAGGAAGAATTCAATATGGACTAACACAAAGGGGATATTGCCCTCTATTTAAAACAAATCAAATATACTTCTCCCATTTCCTTCATTATGCATGCTGTATGTGTGCTTGTGAAATAACTGATAATTAGGTTTCCCTTTTTCACAAGACATTAAGCTCACCTGCAAAAGTGGGAAGGTAGAAAATAATACTTCTTCATGATTTGTTTTCATTTGTTTATTCCTTGGTACTTAGCAAAGGCCAGTGTGCGTGTAAAGATATTTCTATTTTCCCAATTGTCTTGACTCTAATGACAAAATAAACCAACTGCTCAAATGGTTTGATTATTCAATGGCTCATCCCCTCCTCTAATATTGGTACTCATCACATAATAGATAGTTTCTTTTAGATTTAGGTTTATGCTAGGAACTTTTTAATAGAGCATACAGGCTATGTACAAACATATAAACAGTTTGGAATGTGACATATTTTTCTTTTCTTGTAAATTTACAACTTTCTGTTTATTTCACAATTGTTGAGACTATTAAAGAAATTGAGCCATAGAAGAAGAAGCTTGTCACCGGTTCCCCATGTAATATATGTGATACACTGTATGTTAAGCTGATGTCTGGCAAACTGGTAACTTGAAATATCTCCTGGGCTTATATTGCTTCAATGATATGCACTTGTATTGTTATTTTGGTTATGTGAAGCACTGCACAACACATTTCTGGGTGTTGTGTTCTTATTATTCTCCCAGCATTCCCAGTTTTTTTCTCCCAGGTTCTGAGAAGTGTGAACTAAGCTGTAGAGTGTAGACCCATCATTCTTAAGATGGAGGTTATGCAAATAGAAAACTCTCTCTTGTAATGATCATTCATTGATAACCCTATTATGTTCATCATTGTTTCTTCTGACTAGAGGTACATCTTTGTAATGTTTGAGTCATCGTGAAGAGACGTTTCGTTGACAGACGAGGTTGAGTATTGCAAAGTGAGTCATAGTTCCTGCAAAACTCTCTCTGGCAATTTCAAATCAAAATATTGATGGTTTGCCAAAAGACTGTGTAATAAAGCGAGTGATGAAACAAAATATGAATTTTATGCCAACATTGTATATACGTGTCAATGATCAATAAATCAAGGATGTCACTACGAATGACATGTTGACTCAACTTGTGCTTTGACTTGTCTCACTGATCTCATGACAAATTTTCCTTTTTTAACTGCAGGATTCCCTCTAACTTGCGTGAAGTTGTTTTCATTTCTTGGACACCAAGTGCGACACCTCAAGATCTACAAGTAAGAGTCTGTCACAACGGTCAGACAGGAAGAATCTTATTTGCACCCAATAGGGTTTCATGGACCCTATTGAACAAACAGCCCACTTTATAGCATGGTTTCTAGTTGTAGGATGGTCATAGGAGTTCAGGACACCCCAGGCCCCTGCTCCATAGCTAGCCAGGTACCGAGAGCGTAGAACACAACATGAAAGGAAACATGTTTGTTTTCACGCTGTCAAAAAATGATACCACATAATTACCCAGCAGCCGTGAAAACTATGTGAATGTTTTACCACAAAGTATGACTCTTGCACTATATAAAGTGGCGTAAAAGTGAGCACTCATACCAGGATACAGTGTTACATCTGGCCAATGTTAGAGAATCATATTAAAACTCTTAATTGTTACTGATGAACAATGCCATTTATTTGGCATGAACCAGAGCAGTTAGAGTATTAGAATAGGTGTACAAATTTGCATTTCATGATCAGCACAAGGTGATTCCTATTCCCCTTGCCCCCCCCCCCCACTATGCCCCCCTTTGCCCCCCCCCCTCCTTTGCTCCTCTGCTCCGCCCCCTCCTTTGCCCCCCCCCCCCTCCTTTGCCCTTCCCCTCCCCCCTCATCACACTGACCTCCATAAAGGAAGGTAAGTGAGTCACAAACTGTGGTTATAATGGCTTCTACAGCTAAAAGTAAAATAAGAAGGATCTTTCTCTGGCATGAGTTTGCATTTTTTATGCACATTGGCCGTCTGTGCCTCTATTTTTCAGAAGAGAAAAGAAAAGATAAACATCTAGAAAAAGACACAGGTGCGTATTGAGTAACACAAATCACGGGACCAACGGTAGTGTGAACCAATTTGCACAACAACTGTCCGGGCATTCCTATTATTTATTGTGTAAAGTGCTGAATATTGAACAATCGTAGCCTCATAGGTCAGCAGAATAAGGCTGTGTAGTTTTCAAAACAGAAGCTTGGAAACTGTACTTAATAATGTTAATCCTAAATTCCTAATGGTAGTGATCACAGAATTATATTAATATTGTACCATACACATCTTTTTATGCACTATACTTAAGTGGGACTATTTCAGATTCAAGAATAATGATGAGTGATTAATATTTGCTTGTGTCAGTTAAGACTTCACACAGGATATTGGCTGTTTAACTAGTACTGCAATGGTAAGCTTTAACCACTCTTCTCTCTCTCTCTCTCTCTCTCTTGCTTGCTGTCTCTCCCTCTCATTTACCCCTACCCCCTCTCTCCCTCTTCCATTTTCACCCTCTGTGCCTCTTCCACCCCTTCTCCCCCCTCTCTCTCTGTACTTTTATTTGGCTTTCTCATCTTTCCCATTTCCATTTGTTCTTTTTCCCTTTTTCTCTGTCCATCATTTTATTTACCTCTTTTCTTGGATTTATTTTCTCTCAAAAAAAAAAAAATCCCCCCATCTCTCTCTCTCTTTCCTACCACCCCTGTTTTCACTTTCTCTTAATCCATCCCCACTGTCTCATATCTTTTTCCTCCCTCTTTTTATTTATCTTTTTTTTCTATTTATTCTTTCTCTCGCTATCACTTCCTTTCCCCGTCCCCCTTCCTCTCTCTCCCTCTCTCTCTCTCTCTCTCTCTCTCTCTCTCTCTCTCTCCCTCTCTTCTCCCCCTCTCTCTCTGTCTCTCTCTTTTCCCTCTCCTTCTACCCCTCTCCCATGCCAGCTAGCCAAACAGTTGTTGCAGCCCTAAGGCTTAAGGCCCACTTCACGGCCATCAACAGTCAGGATGTGTCACCAGGCAACAGAGTGAACAGACTCAACAGGTGGGTCACAGGGCCTGGGTCAAAAGAACCAGTCTTCCTCCATGAAGCAACCCCTTCTGTCTATCTCTTTCAGTGACAGACTCCTCAGCTGTTGATGAAATGCATGTCTCATGTTCCCCCGGGTGCAATTATGTACCAGTGATACATATGTACAGTCCACCCAAGTTCTGTAGAGAAGGATTTTATGTGGCATGTATATTAAGGTTCAAAGGCAGGGTAGCCCTTTTGCCAGTCGAAAAAATCTAATTAAAAAAGAAAAGAAA
The DNA here is from genome assembly GCA_963669155.1 of Arbacia lixula. Taxonomy (NCBI): domain Eukaryota; kingdom Metazoa; phylum Echinodermata; class Echinoidea; order Arbacioida; family Arbaciidae; genus Arbacia; species Arbacia lixula. The sequence continues at coordinate 30,682,817 of OZ022576.1, forward strand.
ATACTGTTGCAGAAATTCCCTCACAATATCAGAGGAGGAAAGTGACCCTGAGGGGATATGTATTGAGCTGTAGATTTCGAGTATGTTTTAGACGATTCTTTCAAAACCTCAGCGGTTCATGTAGCCTTGAGACCGGGATCGCACATTGCGGTTCTCTGCTCCGAATGGTCCGCACAAAGGTCAGTGAATGTCAGTGGTAATGGAAGCATTGTGGGCAAGAATTGTGCCGCGGCTGCTCACTTCAATACAGTTCATAAATACGTACTGTGGACGCTGCATGTCAAACCTAAATAAGAATAGGTTTTCACTTTTCCTGAAAATGTTTGTGAGGCATTGACTGTGAAATTGCATACATGTTATCATTACGGTAACCGGCTCATCCATGCTGAGTTTCATGACTTTTGTGAAAGGACCAACCTGTTATTAAATATTTATGTTATAGGGTTTCAAAATCCTTGCATATAAATATCATCGCTCTTCAAGAATTGATTTACACGGAACAAAATAGCTCTGCAACCTTAAAGGATAACAAAAAGTGTAGACAAAGAGGGTTGTAAAAGAAGGGAAAGCGTACAGAAATAAGATAACATTTTTTTGAAAGTGGATAAGACTCGAGATGGCTGGTTGGTGTAGGATTATAGTATTAAAATATATGTTATGGCAACTATGTGGTAATTTGCGTGCAAACACACATACGGACACACATACATTATCGTCTTTCTCAGATGCAAAAAATGCTGTCTATCAGTATTCTCTGAAGAAATCATGGCTCTTACTGATTTTTATGATGAAAGAAGGAAGAGGGGTGTTTTATGAGATGATAATTACTGAAGGTGGCTGTATTGTATAGGCTTAGTTTTGTTGTGGCAACCATGTGATCATTTTCTCACATGTTCCCCAACACACGTACTCTCTTCCACAAACACAAGATATGCCTTGGGTCAGTACTCTCTGGAGGTGTCTTGGCCAGTTCTGACGTCACGAGGTGTTTTATGAGATGAGGCTTAACCAAGCTGGCTGTCTGTGTTGTAAAGGATTAGAATGAGGAGTTGATCATCTGATAATTTCCACACAGCTGCACACATATATACGCACACACACACACATACACACACACACACACACACACATATAATATATATATATTCTGTCACTGACCCAAGACGTCATCTGGGTCAGTATTCTTCCTGAGATGTCTTGGCCAGTGCTGACGTAAGGAGGAAGAGAGGTGTTTCACAAGATGAAAATGAGTGCGTCCTTGATAGAGTGGTAAAGATAGCCACTCATCCCTCATCAGCTCATTTCACTGCCTGGCGATGATACGGTCTGTCAAGGCATGACTGGAGGTGCGATGCGAAGAAAGAGTGAGGGGGCTTATGATACCGACCCCCCTTGGGCTTATGAGTGCCCCAAGGGCGTTGTAGAGAAGGATAAGGGGGGGCGGGGTAGCTATTGGTCGTGCCCTATGTGAACTTTTGAGTGTTTCTAGCGGTGCGATGAAAGGGAAAATTTGAGGAGGTGGGGGTGGGAGGGGGCTATTGATAGCGCCCGCTCTGAACTTTTGAGTGCTTCTACGGGTGCGATGTCGAGAAGGATTCCAGGTAATTATTGATAGTGCCCCTCTGTTGTTGTTGTTGTTGTAGTTGTTTTTTTTGTTTTTTTTGGGGGGGGGATCAAACTATCAATAGTGCACAGCCCAGACCTGTTAGTGCCCCTAAAGATATAATTCGTTATAAGAGAGGAGGCTGCTGTATGTTCCTACTCTGGACTAGAGAGTGCTTATAGGGGTACAAATTGGAGAAGGGGGGCGGGGGATACTGTGAGTGCCCCATCAGTGGTGAATGCTCAATCAGTGGGTGAACACCCCCTTCCTCTTTTCTCTAGATTGATCACTCATCACCAGCTCAACTAGGAGTTGGGTCGGCCCTGCAGGATAGTGAATGTTTGCAGTGTGGCTTCCTTTTTCCCAGCTTCCACATCACCTCCAAACGATATAGATAGATGTTCCTCATTTATCGTTCCCCGATGAGTCATTTTCCTATGCTTTATTTCAAGCATGTTGACTCTAATGTATGTCTGCTCTAAATTTCTGGATTACTTGGGCATCTTACTGTAACTCTGAGCACCCTACTGCATATCTATGGGTGCGTTTATGCTCAGGCCAGAATCAGGCATAAACGTGTTTAATGTAAATCAGGCTTGCGTTCATGCTTACTTTTGTTTAAATGACGATCTCAACCTACAAAATACGTTAATAAGATCCTCCAATCCCCACGAAAGCCAATGGACATCAGTGTGGGCTTTCCTGGAGGTCGGAAGATCGTTGCCTGATGATAGTTGAGTTGTGTCGATCCCCATGAAAGCCCACGCTGATACCCCTTCAAGCTCTTAATAGCTCAATGTGGCTTACCTTTGATACACGACATACATGTACTCTTCACAACCAAGCGGTGAGGGATGTCCTTTTCAGGTTCCTTATGTATAAGGCCCCTGTTTAAATTTCTAGGTTTTAGGAGTCCGGACTTCTAATGTCGAGCCTTGATGTCGTGAAGATGGTGTACACGTTTGTTCTGTATTCATACTTTACTACAATATTTCTTATTCTATGTATTGTAGGTTTTTTTTAATGATTTTTACATTCATGTTAAAGTGACAGGATGTATGAACCATCTTATCTAGCAGCATGCCCATATATGTATGAAGCCAGTCCTCATGTTCTGTCTCTGATTCTTCATGACATTGTCTACTTTTCCTCTCACTGTCCATGCTAATATCCCACTTCGGTATTTGTTTCTTCCTTTCTTTCACTTTATGCCCCATTGCCGTCGTCGTAACCTCTTACTCAAGCATCCTCCCTCCTGATTGGCCGTTACCCATGGGAGGAGAGTGAGATCTGCCCTAGATATGTGTCATGATATGAAGAACTTTAACTTCACTGACATGAGATTAAAAGTCTCACACATTGACAGCCTCGGGGGTCAATAGTTCAGCTCTGTGACCACAGAGGGATTACCTATGTAGATATGATTGTACCGTTGGCTACCGCGAACTCTGAGGTTGTCATAATAAGAGACTTTCTGATTCTCAGCTACCGTGAACGTGGACGTTGTGAAAATGCAAGCTGACTGCTACGTTTAATTGATAGGTTAGGAGGACTTTTATACAGAAGTTATGATACAAGTTTCGTGGAAATGTATAAAGACAGGGTGTCCCTTTTGCAGGTCAAAAACATAAAACTTTGTAAAACCCATGGAAGAGGGAAGAAGAAACTGTATCAGAACTTTCCTCCTGTATCAGAACTTTCCTCCAAATGATAGAACTGGAAACGACTTTAAGCGAGACTATAGTGATTGCTTGATTTTTGAGGTTTTGAGCTGGTTGTCAAAACCTATAGCCTAGAGATTGGAGACTGCTTTGTGCTGTGCTCTGAGCCGGTCTGCTCCACAGTGCATGTGTTCAATGGGAGCAATGCTCGAATAGTGCACTGACAGGGACAATATGATTATGAACTTAGACGTATGGTCGGTGCATTTCAAATATAAACAAGGATAGTTTTTCATTTCTCCTGAAAACGTTCATGAAGCTATGACTGAGATTTCATACACGTTATTGTTAGGGTATACTGCTGATTTCTGCTGAGTTTCATGACTTTTTCAAATGGGACACCTTCTTTAATACTTCACAAATAGTATTAACCTAAACTCTTCCTCGAGTCTGAGGGACAAACAGTTAAATTCCATTAGTGTAGTAGTAGAAGTAGCAGTTGAAGTATTACACACAGTGTAGTACATGAAGTAGAAGCAGTACCCAAAATATTAGCAATTAATAGTAAGAGTGGAAGACTTTTTATGTACTGTATTAAGTGCAGCAATTGAGACTCCTGAGAAGGCATGATTCTCTAATGCAAATCACTCTGCATAGAAAGACCACCTGATCCATCGTGGCCAAATTGCTGCCAACTTATTGCCCTCCAATACTGCCCACTGCCCCTCAAATACACAAGCTCTTTGCAAGCATGAGAAATACCCTTTTTCGCAAAATGAAAATGGAACCTCAAGAATATAGGTGCTCCTTTCACAATTATAGTGATATGTGCCCTCACTTGAGATGAAAAAATCCTGAATTTCACACCCCTTTGACCTAATTTTCTTTTACTACTCTCTTGCTTTGCTTACTAAATGAATTAGGATATAAATAACAGTGGGAACTAAGAAAAAAAATAGATGTCTATGTGTGCATGTTCATTCGTTTGATTTCACACTGGTTGAAAGTACCCCTTTTCACACAGAAGTCCTCATATTTGGTATTCCCCCTCCTATAGAAAATTGTCCCCCTGCCCCTGACTATAAATAGTAAGCAAATAATCAACGTTGGTGAGGGTGATGGGACGACCTATCACTTCCGAGGCGATATGGATGTAGCTATCTTTCCGAAGCGCAGCTGAGGAAAGATAGCGTATACATTCAGATCGCCGAGGAAGTGATAAGTTTGTCTCATTACCTGAAACCAAAAGTTGATTATTTGCTTTATATTCCACATCTGAAACCAACTATCTATACCAAAAATGACAATTTGACGTACAAAAGTAATGTTTACTTCTCTACCTAACCCCGAGCCGCTGCCATGGGGAACACACGTTAAGATGCGCGTTACTAGGATGCGCGTTACAAGGACGCGCGTTACTAGGACGCGCGTTATGACGCGTCAGGAGGAGCTACTGTCAGTTGATAGCCCGAGTGTAACGCACTTTTATTTCGGGCGTACTCAAAATATTGATCACGCGTTAGGACTGTGAGGAGTGAAGAGATCAGTGAAACCAAAATGTACTATCACCTAGAGTGTAACGAACTTTTCTTCTCAGGTGATCAGATGAGCAAAACTATCCTTTATCAAGTGATCAACTCTTGACCAATCATATAGCAGCATTCTTAGTATGTGGAATATAATATTCTATATCAATCAGGCACATCTTTAGAAGCACTGGTAAATAAGCAGTTCATCAGAAGATCAGACATTATTTGAAGTGACCCACTATAGCAGTAGCCTTTGTAGTATTGACTTACACAAGACAGATTAATTCTGTTAGAATCATGCAACTAACACTCCTGTCTTTTTTTTTTTTAATTTCTTGTCTTCTGTCCCTTGCTCAGGACTGTATCCACCTGATCAACCTGAGTACGTCTAGCCAAGAATGCGCAGACGCCGTGACACAGACGAACTTCTGCGTGCCTTTACTCCCCCCCTCTACCACTTTCCTCTACATTGAAACTACAACCTCTGTTGGATCTCGTGAGAGACAGATAGAAAGAAAGAGAGAGGAAAGGAGACGGAGAGAAGGACTTCATTCCTGTCCGCCTAGTGACCTCTTGCAACAAATGGAAACATGTTGGGCCCACGCAGAAAGGTGATATGCAAGGTAGGCTGGGGACATGTGGTTGTATAGTGGTGTGTGTGTATGTGTGTGTGTGAGTCACTAGGCATGTGCGTGCTTATAAACGCACTATGAGTATTTATATTACGCTGATTAATAAACACATGATGTATGGTGGGGAATATGGTCTATAACTTTTAGTGATAGTGGTTGGGGAACACTAGTATTAGAAAAAAAGCTGCATTCATCACTCCAGTTCACTTATTTTTATTTCCTGTTTGGTGCAAAATGAAAAAAAAATATGGAAGTTGAATATTTATGTTATGCTGATTAATAAACAAATGATGTATTATGAGTAATAAAGTAATAAAAAGCAATCAATGAAAGAGAGTATGAAAAGTTATGTTAATTCCTCTTAATTCTTTAAGCACAAGCCAGGGTTAAAGAAAGCTTGGAGATAATCCCTTTGTAGTCATGACTCCAGTCGCCTCATTTTTTCCTTACTTAGTTTTAAACCACGGTATATTTTGTCCAGTTCAGCATGAAACATGATGCTTTTTAGGCCGAAGCATCGTGTTTCATGCTGAACTGGACTAAATATACTGCGGTTTAAAACTGCAGCTCCTTCCCTTTCTTCCCTTTCCCTTTCCCTATGCCAATTCCTTTGAGCTGTAGTGTACAGTCATCAGAAACTTACCTTTGACAGTTCAGAGTATGGTATGTATACAACATACCATACTCTGAACTGTCAAAGCTGCATAGTATCCACTGCAGGTGCCTTTAATACTAGATGTATAGATACTCGCTCTGTACCCTTGAGTAATTATCCTGCCAAATCAAATTATACATTGACTATAACCTTGTGTCCCACATATATTCATATATATATATATATATATGTACATATAAACACCCTTGTATATATTTGTGCTATATAAAAATAAAAGTGATGAGGGGGTGTGTATTTCACTGATAATTTGGAAGGGGTTTTGGAGTTCTAATTTCTCTCTTCCGATACGCATGACTCATATGATTAAAGCCCCAACACCCAATTAATTGTGACACGCTGCTGTATTTGATGCTGAAATGCTCCCTGCCTGGATGGTGATGGGGCTATATGAGTTGAAATTGAATGAAAGTCGTCATAATCCTGTATGTGAAGTTCTGGATCTGTATTGGATGACACATGCGGCATGGATATGAGGTAGTAATCCCGGGAGCCCCCTCAACAGTTATTACATTTAATATTCAAAATGTATATGCGTATCATATCGAGCACCTGCCTGTCCGTTTGGAAATTGGTTGATCCATAGCGATGGGGACATTTCCATTATTTTCATTGGGATGGGAAAAAAAAGATGCAACACAACAAAAGTGAACCTTTATCTCAAATATGAAATATGAATGCTCTAGAAAAAAACCCCCAAGACATTAATTGTTTGTTACTGATACTCAAATGTTAAAGTTTGTACAGGCATTCTTGGATTTTGTGTCTGAAAGAGATGAATGTGTACTGTGTACATGAGCACATAGTTGGAAAATCAATATTCATAAGATGGTTAATATGTCTGAATTCATGCCAAATATTGAATTTGCATTTTGAATGTGCTGTACAGGTACATGTTTGTAAAGTCAATTGATTTTAGTAAGGCTTGTGAAATTATAGGGATTAGCCATGAAAGTAATAAAAATGAGGGTTAAATAAATTTGAGTAGATACTTGTGATATCTGGATTTGTGTGATAGTGAATATGCTTAAAAGGAATTGGACCACATCCGTGTACCAGTATTTTAGCAGTTGAAATTTGCATTACGCAATAAGATGCCGCGTTTCATTGACTGCTTCATGATGAAAGTCCATACTAAAACTTCTTGCCTCTTCCCTTCTGGTGAGGGTAGGAGTGACTAGCGTGTGTGTCCAGACGTACGAGTTAGTAGTTGCAACTGCATTGTACAAGACTGATGCCTTGAACTTAGGCTAACCTATGGTCTATACAGAAATTGTATTTCACATCTCTCTCTCTCTCTCTTTCTCTCTCTCTCTCTCTCTCTCTCTCTTTCTCTCTCTCTCTCTCTCTCTCTCTATCTCTCTCTCTCTCTTTCTCTCTCTCTCTCTCTCTCTCTCTATCTCTCTCTCTCTCAAGTCTCAATGTGTTTGCACGTATAATATCAATCTAATTCATTACGCCATTCGTACAGGTATTCATCAGTGAAGATCTGTCAATATTTACTAAACAATGGTCACGTTTTGTTTACCCTCTGAGCGATTGCATGGAATGTAGGCAGTTGGAATTCAGTCCTGATCTGACGCTAACCACATGAAGATTTTTTTTTTCCGGAAGCTGCACCATTACCAGTACCAAGGGTACATTTACACTGTAGATACATGAAAATAACATTTTGTCTAGCACTTGTTTGATATATCTTTCTGTTCAAAAAGATGAAAAAGAGTGATGCATTTTTTTATTGCTTCTTATATTGAGATGCATGTAATTACCTAAGATTCTTAATGTGCACTTGGTAATTACCAATGCCTGAATAATCAAAAAGCATATTTTAATAATTCATCAGAAAAACAAAAGTGAGAAGATATATGTTAGTACAGTTTTGTGAAAGGGAGGGTGGGAGAGTGTATATATGTGTGACATTCTTTATGATGAGCACATTATCTTTGCCTGTCTATCGATCTTTATGTCTCACTTTCTCTCTCCCCTTTTCAAAACATACTTTACCAAAAAAAAAAAACCTCTTCAAATATTTTGTTTCTGTAAATCTGTAGGTATGTCAAGATCTTTTTTGAATATTCTGTATTTATCTTTATCTATCTCTCTTTCATAATCTGTCATATATGTGCCTTTCTCAAATTAAATTTTCAATTTGGTTCCATCTCTTTTTGCTCCACTTCTCTCTTTTCTATATAATGTCATCCCCCCCTCACCCCTATTCTTCTTCTTCTTCTTCTTCTTCTTCTTCTTTCTCTCTCTCTCTCTCTCTCTCTCTCTCCCCCCTCTCTCTCCTTTTCTATCTTTCTCCTCCTCCCCTCTTTCTTGATATCTCTGTCTTGATTTGTCTATCTCTAGCTCTGTCTCTCCTTTCTCTCTTGTCCTTTCCACCTTCTTCACCCTTACTATCTTTCTGTCCCAGAAAGAAATATCTTATTATTCCTCATTCCCTCCATCCTCTTATAGCTTTTGTGGCTCTGTTAATCATTCGTCGAATCGAACACACACACATACACCAACACACACACACACACACTCATACAAACTCATACACACACATACACACACACACACACGCATACACATACACACATACGCACACTCACATACAAACCAGTGTTGTAGTTCTCGAGACTGGTCTTGGTCTCGAGACCAGTCTCGAGATCAGGATTTTTGTTCTTGGTCTTGATCTCGGTCTCGAACCCTCTGGTCTTGGTCTTGTTCTTGGTCTTGAGCCTTTCTGGTCTCGGATTTTACGTCGAGACCAGCACGAGACCAGCTACTAAAATTACGATAATACACATAAATCATATTGATAATGCATGTCGGAGAAAGGAGATACGATACATCACTCTCCTTGGTCGGAGCGCATACAGTTTGGAGTTACAATCATCCCTACTATACTGTGCAAGCCTGCCGCCGACCCGGCATAGCACGGGAAGCGTGAGATGCAGATTAGCGAGCATGCAATATATGTGCCAACATCACACATGCAAAGCGCATCACACTGGGTGATACATGCGTCTTTATGGGAAACAATAATTCTAGAAATGTCATGTTTTGTTTGTATTTGTTAGCGAATAGTGTGTATTTAGTTATTTCCTTGCTGTATCGTTGCATTAATTTGTAAAAGGGATGGTTGAGTATTGGTAATTCCCGAAATGCCCCTTGTCACTAAGTTGATTGGTTTTTAATTCCTATTGAAAGTTAATTAAATGAAATGTGTGGCAGAATAATTCTCTCTCAAATGCTCTTATCGTTGAAAAATATTTTTAATAAGTCGCCTGGCCAGGCGACTTTTTCAAGAAATGCATAATAGATTACTTTTAAAAATCAAAGTAAGTTTTTGAATAGTTCTTGATAATATCCCTTTTCAGTAATTATTTTAACAAAATAGGAATTGCACAATTTTGTATGAAAAATTGCTAAAACCAAAAGGTCTATAGAGAATGCCCTCGAGTTGTCACAGGTCTTTTTGAATGACAGGGTTTTTACATTGTATTAGTGTATACATCTCGAAAATGGTGGAGTTATAATTATTCATTTATATCATAATGGTGCAGGTTTTAGTTACTAAGATAAAGTTTGACCAATACTCAATTTGCCTGACCTATATATAAGTAACGTGTACGTGTTTCGGAAAACAATCATCATTCTTGAAATGAAGTTGTGTTTATTTTGTATGCCTTGTGTCTTTGGCATTATTAAAAAAAATTTCACAGTATTTGATACGTTTTTCAGGAGCTCAGGAAAATATGTTCATGCAGAAATAAAGAAGTATATAAGAAGAATATATAAGTAATCAAGTCATGTGTATGTGTTTATAGAGAAAAACGAATGACGAATATATTTCGGAACACAATCATCATTCTTGAAATGAAGTTGTGTTTATTTTGTATGCCTTGTGTCTTTGGCATTATTATAAAAAAAACTTCACAGTATTTGATGTTTTTCAGGAGCTCAGGCAAATATGTTCATACAGAAATAAAGAAGTATATAAGAAGAACATATAAGTATTAAGTAACTCAAGTCAAATGTATGTGTTTATAAAGAAAAACAAATGACTTGAATATATTTCGGAAAACAATCATCATTCTTGAAAGAAGTTGTGTTCATTTTGTATGCCTTGTGCCTTTGTCATTATTAAAAAAAATCACAGTATTTGATATGTTTTTCAGTAACTCAGGCAAATATATTCATGCAGAAATAAAGAAGTATTTTTCCCCATCATACATATTATCACGATCCTGGATCATTTGTGCAGTTTGTTGCTAAACTACTAGCTACTGACTTGTATTGTGCATTTAACTTTGAGCATGCCTGTGAAGTGATTGAAAAAGCACATTGAAAGTATAACTTTTTTAAAACATTTTTTTCATTTCATTCAGCCATATAGAAGAATATTACAGACTGCTCATGTTGTGCAAGTTGTGCAAGTATTAGACAGTTTATACTTATATCCATAGTCCACAAATAACGCGTGTTTCCTCAAAACTAGTAGAAATTTAAATACTGGTGAGTGGTCTTGGTCTTGGTCTTGATCTCGTAATTTGGTGTTCTTGGTCTCGGACCTCTGTTCTTGATCTTGAACCAATTTTTTGGTTCTTGATCTTGGTCTCGGGGTGTTTGGTCTTGGTCTTGATCTTGGTCTCGGATGGTCTGGTCTTGACTACAACACTGATACAAACACACACACACAAACACTTTTAAGATGATTGTTTTATGGTTAATTGTGCCCCCATAGCAAAACAAACATTGATGTGTAATGCACACATATTTACACAGACACACAGACACAAATAGACATTTTCAACCTCAATTTGTATAGATCCATGGTCACTGCACAATCAAACTGTCTTGCAGCATTGATATTGAAAGTATTGTGGCATTGTTACTCACCATTAGTTGTCATTAAATATTAACTCTTAATAACAGTGGAGTGGTTTCATGCTCAAGCAGTATCACTTATTCATGAAGGCCAGAATATAATATATCAATATTGATATTGTCCAGTCATATCCTTACCCCTAAATGAGACCTAATTGTGTTACCCAGCGTGTTTGGACGATCGGCCACAAAATTCCATTGTGGTAGGGGAATCGCTTTCATTAGTTTGTTCCTAGAATGAGGAGGAATAACCCGGATCAGGGATGATATTTGCTGCCGTGCTCTGTCATGTGCGCAATGGGTTGCATCCAGGAATTTTAATGGGTTTCTCATCCATTTCATAAAGTACATTGATGAATACACACAGTCCAGAGTGCACTCTGGCTCCCTACTATAGTGTTTACAGACATCTGGGTTTCCGGCAGTTGGGACTGTGAGCTAGCTAACAAGGATTCATTTGGCATAAACATTGTATCTACGGCGGTACCATACTACAGTTGGCTGCCAGCAAGGAGCGTATCAGGCTTGGTCGGCAGTATACTTGACGCGGACTTACATAACTCAAATTCCTGGAAGGATAAAATCTGTTTTCCTGTTTAGCTGGCAGAGATCTCATTAAAGTGATTAAGATGCACACCATACAAAGCAGGTGAGCTGAGCATTGCAGTCAAGATTTCATCAGAACTTTTCATTCAGTGATTGATACTATCCGCAGGAAAAACATCCGTTCTTCCTGAACTCTTACTATGAATAGTCCAAACATTTCCTGAACCATTGCCATTCTTTTGAGAATTTTGTATAAAAAATATCAAAAGAAATAAAAGAGAATAGCTTGATTGGTGTAAACTTTGTTCAAGCCTTTTTCCCTAATTAAGATAGTAGTTGAGATAGAAGATAAATGTAGTGTATTTATAATCTTTAAGGTAAGGGAGAGAAGTTAATTTTAATGAATTTTCATTTTCCCCAAATTTGCCATTGGTGCCCCTTTTATTTCTAAATCCTGGATCTACAGCTGAAGTTGGGTGAGAGGAGTTCTAGAGAATGGACTCACCACGACTACCTTTAACATTGTATTATCAATCAATTGTGAATGATAGTTTCCTGTTCAGTTCAACTGACGATCCTCTCTTTTATTTTGGACATTCCATTTGAGTTGACTGTCCAACGAAGGACATCAGTTCATGTATATTTTGGAGTGGATTTTCATTGGTAATTCCTTCATGATGACGGATAGAAGAAGGGAAGGGGAACTGAGGGGGCCATTGCCGTTACGCAACACTTGCCAGGAAATTCAACCCACAAGGAAGTTGCCATGAACCAACCTTCTAGTGTTGATGAGTCCAATATTATAAAGGCACTTTGCTCATATTATCATAAAAATCTGTCCCTTCTACAGAGTGAGTAAAAAAAAATCCCATCTTTATGAATGTGAATCCAATGTGGTATCTCAGAACATAGGTACAATAAAAGTAAAAATGTTTCTCAATAGGTTCGTCTGCATTAGCCCAATCAGACAAAATAGCGAGCTAGTTTGCTGATCTGGGGAACTAGCCTGAAGTTGCAATCGCATCTTCATTAGCTCGAAAGTCGGGAATCATAAATTATCCCGGTGTTCGCGCATGGGCAGTGTGCAACTGAAATAGGCCATGACCGTATGGCTTCCGTTGTGAGCTCGCATTCATGCACATATAAAAACTTAACGTAAACAATGCCTCAGTGTGCGCTGATGCATGATGGGATTGAGAAAGTTTCAGGCTAATGAAGATGCTCCGCAAAAAAAAAAGTTACAAAATGTGGTAGGGGGATACCAAGATATATCATGAACAAATGAAAAAGGTACATACTTCAAACAAGACAACTTTAAAAAGATGGAACATTTATTTTCACTCATTCTGTAATTCTGTATAAGAAGGCAAGGAAGAGGGATTACATTTCCCTAGTTTGTGTCAAGTTTATATTTTGTTACCTTAAAGTGTAGATGCACCATACAACTTAAACGTTTTAAAGCCACTGCATTATATGGGGAACTTTATACCTGTGTATGTTCTGTAAATACGTATGTGAGGTAAACATGTTTTGAAGTGACTCAGGTTATTGTGCCTGTGATATCAGACATCATGGTAGATGCAGGGATTTCCTCTACATACAAGACATGCAACCACTCTACTGATCTCATGAGCCAAACTAGATTACAGACATACAGCTTAATCTCCTAATCTACCCCACCAGATAGATTGACTTTACGTTCTAATTACTATGTGGGCCATGTCACAGGAGAGAGGGAAAGAAAGCGCAGGTTTGTTTTCTCGGTCTGTCTTGGACCTAGCTCTTAACGCTCTTAAACCCCGTTCATATACACCGCCTATCCGCGAAAAAGACGTGACATTTATGGCAATTTTGCCGATGCATTACCGATAGCTGCATGTATGAACGGAAATCGCTCAAATAATGCGGTATTTGCTTCCTCCTTTTTTGCACTTATTTTGCGGCTTCTCGCGGATCAAGACCTAGTAATAATACCGCAATATTGCAGTAAGCAAAATGTTGCGCCTTTTGCATTCGCTCTGGCATGTGGGTCGCTAATCCTACCGCTCGTATGGCTGAGCGGAGCATGTCACCATTGGTTTGGAGAGAGTCCAGCTGTCCAAAACACCGCAACATTACGGCTTTTGGGGGTGTATATGAACGGTGCTTTTGCGGCTCGCTGGAAACTTGCTTACCGCTGTGCATTGGTAATAATAGCGGTATTGGTATACAAACGGGGCTATAGTCCCATAGGTAATCAATTGTGTTACAGTGGGTACTGAAAGTGTTAATCTGTTGGGGTAACTTGTGGTCTTCCTGCACCGTCCAACGTTCTGCCCACATAAGTGACCGGAGACTGGACCGAGGAGGAAACCAGAGACCTGCTGCTGACGAAGGGTGGGCAAACGTGACGTTGTTTGGACTTGTGCTTTCCCTCCCTGAGATTGATTTGTTTAAGTGGGATATCTTTATTTCATATTTTGATAGTACAGTATTACACATCAACCTACTCCAGAGTGTGTCTAGCTGTCATTATGACATATCATTTACTTGTAGTATCAAGTTTTGGTTCTGATAGGAGCGGGGAGATCGGTGGACGATAAAATGCGCAGTAAACTTTAACTTGTACATTAAGCAATTACATGTAACTTGTTTAGAACAGCAAACTATCAGGATCACTCTTTTATTGGCATTTAACCATTCATTCATTGTTTAATCATTCCATGTGCAATCCATTTCTTAAGAATTGACATTGGAGTTAAAGTTTTTTTTTCTTTAACATTTGATATGTGAACAAGTACATATTACATGAGTATGTAAAGTATTGGTTTCCAACAAAGTGCCTAGACTAAAGAAATGAACACTTCGGTTATCCATGAAGTTTTTCCCCCTTATCCTTCTCTGGCCATTTTGACGTACATAAACTTACTTGATTTCAAGCAACATTTAGCATAATTGCTTTACCATCTCTACATTTTTAAAAGGCATGCAGAATCTTTTTTACCATTTTGATAATGCCATTGGTTAAAGTTAGTAAATTTTCAGCACATATGGGATTTTACTATGGAATCTTCAAAAAATATCTTCTTAATTTAGATTGAAAAAGCAAAGTCTACATGTCAGATGCAAATTAATTGTAATATGCTTTAACTTTGATGTCTTGAATATCACTCATCCTGTTCCATCTTCTCAACTTGAAATAATAATAATTCAAAGAAGTAAATTGAACATTGTACGTAATAGGATTAGCGACGCTGATCGAATTGCAGTGTGACGTCCAATTATAGCAAGCAGGGTAATACTTTTACCATGCATTCTGCCGAGAGGCGATGACAGAGGGGCTGGGTATCGGTACAGATGGGAACTACGTCGCAGCTTCCCAGGCCTCTACCTGAGGAAGGAAGACATGTGATTGTACTTCCAAGTTAGATGGAGGCCAAGTGGGATTATGGGTAGAGATCAACATCCCCTCCCTCACACAGCGTCATGAATATTCATGTTCTGTGGAGTGAGGCATATTCAGACAGGCTGTGAGTATGTGTTTTTGCAAGGGGTTGTTCAATAAATGAAAAAGTTCTCAATAATTATATCCTGTCATATTGCTATCAGTATATAGTTATTCATCATAATTGATGCACCTAACAAAAACATATTTTCAACTCAAAATTGAAGGTAACACAATTTTGGGTTGTTTCAATCTTTCAAATGAAAGTACTGGTGCATGTTGGCTCTGAAATTGAACAATATCATTGAACAATGATTTTCCATTCCCTTGGAATGTATCAGCTTACATTCTCCCCTCCCCACATACACAGTATACTCTCATGAATATTCATGTATTCTGTTCAGAGGGAAGTTGGTAATGTACCAACCAGTCAAGATTTGAAAACACATTGAGGTTATGATGCATAAGTATGGACACTTGTGAGATAGAGGAAACTTGTTTTAGAACAATCACAACACTATTTTGCTTAATACATAGCTGCAGCATGAATGTTCAAATCCATGGTCAGAATTTTTGATGTATTAGTCAGTCCAAGTGTGGGAATGTGTGAGGTATGATGCATATGGATAAGAAAGCATGAGACAGAGGGAACTAGAATCAATTCACCTCATGAATATTTATGAATTCTGGGGAGAAACTGGTGACGCACCAGCCAATCAGGGTTGGAGAATGCCTTGAGGCTGTTATACATATGCATGATAAAGTATGAGCCTTTTAACCAATAGGAGGGCAGAAAGGAAATCCATGGAGCTGCTGCAGAGAACGGCTGTGAGTGCTGTGTGTGTGTGTGTGCATTGCGTCATAGAGTGAGAGACGCTATAGCCTGACACATTCACAGCTCGCACTGCTCTGGCGAAGGAGAGAGATAGAGAGAGAGAGAGTTACGAGGGAAAAGGATATAACAGTCTTGTGGACACTGCTACAAGGATAGGACAACATGTCCCATGTTAGCTTTGCTCTCAGGAAGGATGACTGGAAAGCTAGCATGTCACGTTCAATAGCCATCAGCCGTCTTTAATGAACCTTATGGTTTCAGAGTTCACAGCTACCATACAAGGACCGACATCGACTCGACGTCGGAAAAACAATCTCTCTTCTCTCCTTGCCTCCGTAAATCTGCTACCATCTGGATAATCTATCTCTGTAGCCACCAGAATCTTGCTTCCATCTCTCCTCATCCCAGGGACCAATTTCGTTTAAGTTCTTGACTCAACCTTATACCTTTCTTTGCGGGACGGGACGCTAGTGAGACCAATATCTTCCTGGATTATTCTGGCAATTGCTATTAAGAACTCGCCGCTGAGCGCGAGATTGTCAAGGATTTTGTTGGAGTTCTTTCTCAGATGAGCTAGGATCTCGGTATCAAGATGCTGCCCGTTTCCCACCAGTTTTTCTACTGTGATGCGGCCGTCTACCACAGGTATGTCATGTCTATCTGATGGAAGTCCATGTCTTAAAAATGGGATTCCAAAGCTTAGAAAAGGCATGCTTATGTAGGTCTTGAGTTAAAGGATATTCCCAACAACTAAACTAGGCGAGAATATGGATTGCCTCTGTGAGTAATATTTCCTGCATTGATTGCATCTCAGTTCTGCAACCCCCATTCCCTCTTTCTGTAATACTTTCAAAGAAAGTTATGTCATGTTTTCAAAGAGGAGGTTTAACCCTTTATCTGCAATTTTTGCATCTATGCGTCATTAATGAACCCACTTCTCCTTTACAGAATTCCCTTTTTCCTTGTATTGAACTTTACTCTGTTTAATATTTTGGTGATGAATAGTGATTTACTGGTATGTGTAAATATTTTCTCTTCAGATATCTTGTGACTGCTATTCACAATTTTTTTTTTAAAGAAGTGGAATGCCTCTGTATAGAAAATGTATATTTGTGATTGGTAGAGTCGTAGATTCCATTGCTATACCTTTGTGGAGTCAATTTTTCAAGACATAATTTGTGTTACTTTTAATGAGCAATGCATTGAAAACTAATTGAGGGCATCAAATAAAAATGAAAATGTATATTTGTGATTGGTAGAGTCGTAGATTCCATTGCTACACATTTACATGTGGAGTCAATTTGTCAAGACATAATTTGTGTTACTTTTAATGAGCAATGCATTGATAACTAATTGAGGGCATCAAATAAAAATGAAATATAGATAGAGAAAATAGGTACAGTATGTGTATGTAGAGTTTATTCTTCAGTTTTTATGGGACACAAGATTAAGAAGGAGTGGGAGGTTAATAACGGGTAGTATGGGCAAAGCATCAAGCCCATTGTGTTCAGGATTATATGGCCATGAAACGATGATAATGAATGGCAATAGGATGTGCTCTCAGCTCGTCAGGAAATTGTACACCCTGAATGGAATGATTAGCAAATACAGTAGGAAACGTAACAACTAGTGTGTGTTCATTGCTTTCTTTTTATCATGTTCTTCATCAATATAATCCTTTCAGCGATGAAAGTTCCAGTTAAATGTATTTAGTGCAATATCATCTTTCTATAGGTATATTTTATACACAGTCTTTTTCAGGTTGTAATACCATGCATATCTGTCATGTACTGTGTGCATTGAAAATAAAGGCAATCATGGAACATGTGTATTTTTCACAAAGGCCATTAAATATTTCATTATACAAGTTGTTGCAACGCTCAACTCTTATACCTGAGATTATACTCTTTATTTTAGTAGGGGGATCGTTAAAACTATGTCCTTACTTTCAACCAATCAGATGACAGAATTCTTTAATTTGAATACAAATAACAGCATAATTTCCTTCAGCTAATGGATCATTGAATGCAAGAGGACTGCAACTAACTTCAACATCTATTCTAAGTTGACAATCAGACCACCTAGGCATCTAGACATTTTGAAAGGATACCCACAGGTAGATTTGGATAGCCAATATCCAATTGCTCTTTGTTTTGTAAAGGAAAGACATAATATGTGGCTTGCCCTTCAATGTGCATCTTTGTGGAAGAACAGTGTATTCACTGTTCAGTCGCCTTTTTCTTGTTGAATTTGAGTTTCTTTGTAGTCTGTTGCCGTGCTTTGCCTGATGGCGGTAGAGGAACGTAGTTTTGTCATTGCTCTTTGCTTCTGACTGAGTACCAAAAAGGGAAAACCACCACTGTTCGTGCATTAATGAGACATCAAACCACAGGCTAAAAATACTGATGTACCTTGGAATTCTCCAAGCTTTCTGTGAAGAGGATGGTCTCTGTTTATAGCACAGCTGCCTACACCACTTGTTGAGTTTGTTTCAGATTGGTCAGCTAGTCTCATGTTTAAAGATGGTATTGTAAATCTAAGAAGCAACTAGACTCAGTAGAAGGCTACAAGCTTCAGTAGAAATTACAATTTACCAATTTTACATCAAATCATCTTTGTCTTTAAAGTAAGTTTATTCTTAGTTGTTTTGTTTGCTTAGTAACAAGGCATCACTTGACATTGCTACGTCACAATACTCTCTTAGTGTCGTGAGGATGTGACAATTACGAAAGATATCTTAACCTATTGTTCTTCCTCTAGTGAATCATGCGTAAGAAGAAATGGAAGAAATTTTGTCAGCTGTTACTGATGAACCTACGTGTATGAGAAGGAATCACTGTATGTGATGAGATGGGGGGCTGTTTCACTTGGTGGCATGTTCTATTGACATGTAAACCCAAAGTCCCCAACCCCTGCCCCCTCATCCTTCGTGCTATTCACTCACACCACATCCCGTGACAAGTTGTTCAAGAGAGGTTTATCACCCTTTTGTCTAACATTACAACCCTCTAACAAGCCTTCAAATTTAACCCCAAGCCCCAACCTTTTTTCAGTGTCTCTCTTTCTCTGTTTAATCCTGGCTCTCGCTGTCATTCATTTCATACAGATATGACATACACTCCAGCTCAAAGGAATTGGCATAGGGTAAAGGGAAAGGGAAGAAATAGAAGGAGCCGCAGTTTTGAACCGCGGTATATTTTGTCCAGTTCGGCATGCAACATGATGCTTTTTAGGCTAATGCATCATGTTTCATGCTGAACTGTTGTGTACTTCAAGACCAAATATTGGAAGACATCCAGTAACCCTTTGCCTGCCAGTTAAAGTGTTGCCCTATGGGATTTGTGTGTATTGATAAAGAAAAAATCCACCGATGGTGCATGAAGGGGTTTAGCAGAAATTGCAGAGCATTCGTCAGCCTGTCCCGTGCATAGGTTACATGTAATTTGAACTCTATGAAACAGCAGGCAGCTGGGTCCTGCATTGATTTTAATTACCATTATCTTCTCTCATCCATGTTGAAGTCAGATGCCTTCGCAGAAACCAAACAAATCAAAACAACCCCCTTCTGCGCTCTCCTCCTTGCTGTACCCCTGTTCACACATGAAGCAAAAGCGTTGCTTAATATGAGTCACATGGTACATATCACTTGTGAAAATGTGTAGGTGTGAACGTCTGACTGTCAGTTTGAATGATTGTTGTCTAGCATGTTAGTATCAACAGTGTGAATGAATGCCAACTTTTTAAAGTGGCTGAAAGACCGGGTTTCCCATTTGCAAAAGTCATGAAATTGGGCAGGAATCAGCAGTATACCCTAAAGATGCTATGTAGGAAATCTCCAGTCATAACTTCACAGCCATTTTGACGAAAAGTGAAAAACTATCCTTGTTCACATTTGAAATGCTCGGACCATAGTCTACATTCATAATCGTACTGTCCGTGTCAATGTGCAATGCGGGCATTGCTCTCATTGAACGCATGCACTGTGGAGCGGAGCATAGCGCACAGCGGTCTCTGGTCTCTAGGCTATAGGATTCGGACAACACGCCCAAAACCTCCTCAATATCTAGCGATGGCTATTATTTGGCTCTTAGTCAGTCTCCAGCTCTATTATTGGGAGGGAAGTTCTGATCCAGTACCTTCTTCCATATTATGTTGTTTTTATAAAATCATAATTTGTTTACCTTCTAATGGGACACCCTGTGTTAGAGGTGATTCTTCCTTGTCACAAATAGTGCTGTGCACATACTGTTTGTACTGCACATTTTGTGACACTGGAGGTTAAATCACCTGAACTCTTGTAATGGAAATAAATCAAACTCCATTGAGAGGCGCTGCTTTTCGAGCAAGATATCATGAAACAACATTTAGGGAAAATGTTTTGTATTGCAGTTACTTAATCCCCTGAAGCCCCCATATAATTTTACACTGATATGACACAAGAAACCATGGACAAATCTCCTACCTTGATATGTCACACGCTATGACATTGGCCTCGGTCTGAATCCCCATCTCAACTTTCAAGCTCTATATCATGAAACGATCACCATGTGCCTATGAGAATGTTTTATTTTTAATCTCCCTACGTGTATGCCCCTGTGTGAATGTGATGTGACACAAGAAGCCATGGACAAATCTCATACCTTGATATGTCCCACACTATTCTATGACATTGGCCTCATCTGAAAGGCCCCAATCCCCCCCCCCCATTCCATGACATTGGCCTCATATGAAAGGCCCCATCACCCCCCCCCCTCCCCCCGCCCCCTCCTCGTCTCACGGCTTCGTCCTCATCAGCAGCACTCCCACGGTGACTTGCTGCAATGCTCCCTTCTTGGCAGACCCTCAAAAAGTTCTCCTGCCAGCCTCAGCATCTTTAATTGCCCGTTGCTCCGGCTCCCCTGGGCCCATTACACCGTACATGGCACAGGATATTGAATGGATTCCATCCTCATCACCCGGAATGGGTTCATTTGTCGTCTTAGCATTCCAAGTGTCTACCCCCATTACCCTCTGCATCTACCTGTGTCCTCCATCACCACCAATATTGGGAGCAACAGGAAAGGCAGATTATTCCCTTCAAATTTTTATCAAGCCTTCAAGTCTTTTTTTTTAACTTTAAATTGGATTAATTAATACTTAATGAATCTTATTATGAAAGTTCATATGTATTGGTAACTCACATGATATCTACATGTATTTTTAACTTTTGATTACAATACAAAATACAAAATACACAATATACACAATATAAGCTGTTGTGTGAACCAGTTAAAGGTTAATGGCAAATTATTCCCTTTATTTGATTTTTGGTATGGAAGGTTTCAAGGGATGAGACTTTGGCATTTAAGGTTATAATATCTTGTATTTAAAATGGATTAATGAATACTTCTGGAATCTGTTTTGTCAACCTGTAAAAGGGTAATAACAAACTATTCACTTTAAGTGACTGTTCAGGATGAAAGTTCTAATTGATGAGACTGTGGCATTTAAGGTTATGATCTTATTTATTTAAAATGGATTGTTTAAAAACAATACACAGACATTTATGCTTTATCATGTGTTTATTTAACATTGATTAATTTATACCCTTTCTGTTCATCTTTGGGTCATAGCAAGACCAAAAGTGATCAGTAAGCTGCGAGACTTGGTAAGGAGCAATAAGATTGGAATTGCTGGCTGAACTAAAGATTGGATAGAGATGTCAGATGTGTCTGCATCTAAAACTCACCTTGTTGTTGCCAATTATTCACGGAAATGACTGTGGCTAAAGGCAGTAGACATGGCTGCAATCTTTACCTAGAAATATGCTTTCCCTTCAATTAGTGAACGAGGTCACTGTAGATGAAAAACAGTGAATCAGATTAGTTTATCACTATAATTAGAAATAGGATTCTCCGTTGTCCATAAATTGAATTATCTATGGCTGGATTTAAATTTGGAACTGCCAATATTTGGACCTGAAAAACTCACATCTCACGATACATTTGATGGACAGGAATGGTCGAGGGGGGGGGGGGATGGGGCGGTGGATGGTTTGTTTTCCTATTGACCCATCTAACAGGATATCCATGATGTAACTTCATTTATCATCTATTTCCTCAGCTGTGGGTCACAAAACAAACAAAATACAGGCTGTGCGGGTCTGTGGGTTCAAGGCTTACAGTAATGGCGTTCATTTTTGCGCCCAATCACATAATAAGCTTCCGTATCTACGCATAGCTCATTGAAGTTGGGTTTCTGTTCCGCAGATGCTTTTATGATTTATCCAGTTACAGTGCATGTAAGGGGATAGCTGAAATTGAGCCTGCCGAATCAGAATTACCCTACTTAGGTACAGGGCATTGTACTGTGAGGAGAAGTGGAAATAAAACAGTAACATGAGAACGAGATATGAAGCCATACATCGTAAGTAGGGACCTGCAGTAAGTAAACATACAGTTTTGCAATGTTACATAAAGGTTCGTACATGAAGGCATTCAAATTATGGTTTAAAGGTATACTACCCAAGTGCTGATTCTTTCTAACAAAATAATTGTTTTACAGAAAAGTACTACTAGTATACTGAAGCTATGGTTGGCATGAATTAGATTGCCTTGATTTTAGAATGAAGTAAATTTTGTTGAAGTCAGTGATTTTAATCAAATCTATGAAGGGAGAAACTATCTTGAAAAAAAAAACCAAATATGGGAGATCTTAATACATTTTATCTGATCATGACAGACATTTAGAATTTATCATCTATGCAATAATAACATAATTTATTAAGCACACAACAGCTGGCGTTCTCTAGAAATAAATTCTGTGCATGTGCATCTTTCTGCTACAGAAGGGAATACATTTTAAAATTGCCATTGTTACTAAAAATGAGTGTATAATTTGAAATTGCTTCACCAATGAACTTTCAAGTTGCAGTAAACATTTGTTACAAATGTGTATAAGAATACCTAAAGCATAGAACTCGTTATGGTATTGGGTATATAAAGTTTTCAGAGATTCATCATTTACTTGCAAATATTTCAGTCTTAGTTTTGATGTATCAAAGAGTTTTTTTTCCCTAAAAAAGATGAGGGGCTGGTTCCTAGACCTCAAATTGCTTCATGCAAGGATTTAAACCAAGAAAATGTTGGTGATTGAAAGGCAGACATTCCTTGTTGCTATGGAGAATACCCTCAGTGCGGCGCCATCTCCAAGATGCTAATGACGGCTGATCCACCAAATCTTAATCTCCTCCCGTAATACGGTTTGCTCAATCCCCTCCAATCTATACGGGTCAAGTTTGTGATTCCAACTTCCTTACATCAATCGAGCAAATTGAATTTTCTAGCCTTCAAATTGAGTTGATTAGGAGAGACGGGGACGAGAGCTGCTGTAAATGTGATTTTGCAGCGTGTAATAATTTCAGGCATGCCATGGAAGTGGCATGCGTTCCCATTGGTAGAAGAAATACCTGGGAACTGTTACTTTTTAGATTAATGCTGTTTGAACTACTTATCTTGGCTTTGAGCGTATGGGCCAAATATATTTATTAAGGTTACATGTTGGCCAAAATATCTTGAAACATCAAAATGCATAGCTTCATGTAGTATAAAATGTAGGTACAGTTCAATTGTGCTATTCCTAAATAGAAGGGATCACTGTATTGGATGAGCCCCCAATAAATATACATTTTATTTGTTTTTTGGGGGTTTAATGTGAGGGAGGGTTCAAATTGTTTGTTTCATGACTGCACACTTCGAAAGGAGTCCCTACAAATACCCATCGTTTAACTGCCAGTGTGACCGAGACTGCAGTTTTGCTGCCTGAGAAGCCCATCAAGGGCCTGGCATTGAGATACTGGCAGCCGAGAGCCCTGCCACGCATGATTGAAAATACATCACATCCGTGGGGCCCCATTCACACTCCTCAAGCATCGCGTTCCTGCTGACGTCATACCCCACCGATGCCGACGTCTGAAAGCCCCGTGTCATCCACACCTGAAGATCGGTGAAGAGATTCATTCTTCAAGCAGCAGAAACATTGACATACCATGTACTTGACGTTTAAACAGTTTGCACCGTTTGCTGTCTCGTTGTCAGGGGCAACACAACTTGTCTTAAGTATGTGTGCGAGGCAAGAAAAATAAGCTTTCTAATTCAAGAGATTTAGTTACCTGACCTTGGCAACCAAAACATATTTTGTGTATTTTTGAAGTTTCGGGGCAACTTCAAATTGAATTCATTGAAAATTGGATGGGTGACACAGCAGTAACATATGAAAATATTTTGTGAGAGATTGGCTTGCATTTCATATTATTTTCATTCATGCTCCATTAATACATGCATTGTGAAAATGACTTGAACCCTTAAACCCAGAAAAAAACAATCAAATGTTGAAACAAGACAAATGTTGTTGGAGGATCCATAAACACAGCACTCTGGTTGAATGACATCATATCAGAACACTGCTATCAGTTTAAGCATACATTTAAAAGTGCCTGTCTGCATATATCCTGTAGTAAATGTACATGTATGTGTACAAAAAAATATGTGCTGCACAAAATCTGAAAGAAGACAGTTTAAGAATGGTTCAATAATTTAACATTTAAGCTGCTGTCTAGTTGATACATATCAACACTGTTTACAATATATTTTTTAATAGTTTACTGAAAATCTAGGAAGATTCAGATTTGGTGTACACAGTACATGCTTGTATATTTGAGAAATAAAGTATGAGTCATTCATAAGCCTATATCTGAGGTAGATTCTACTGGCGGAAAAAAATAAATTTCTTAGAATTGTTACTACTCTTTTTTATGTTCCTGCTTCACTGCGCTTCCCAGAGTGAATGGAAATTTGATCTGACAAATTGGTGCTTGAAACAGCGGTGAGCGACTTCAGCAGTGAATGGGAGACAGCAGAGATACACAGATAGAGTGGTGCATTTATCTTCATGTAGTCAAGTAGAATATAAGAAGCACAAGAATGGTATTATAAAGAATGGTATTCGGCACCATCAATATTTGTATTCGGTGTCCAGAGATCCTCAATTATATACCGAAGTAACGTTATGATTCATTTTTCCAGGGATTGGATCCTAAACCAGACATTTATCTCCATGCAAGGGAAATATAACTCAAATATGTTTTTGTATCGACCCAATGTAGTAACTTTCAGTAGCTTTTTTATCTATTTTTTTTACTGTCCTTTTGGTTTGCAACATTTAAGGCAGTGCACATTTGCCATGGCTATAAGAACTGAACCTAAATGTTGGATGAATACTGTACACACATTTTAGGATAAAATAGTTTGATCGTGTATTGTATTTCATGTGCTCTTGAGGGAATTACGAGTAAGTAAACTTAAAAAGTGAAACAGGACTAATCCTAGAAAATCCAGTTTCTATCTGACATATGATACGCCAGCAATTACACTTCCGCCCGGAGTCTCAGACATGATCTCTGATTCCTGTGACATCATCTTGTGCACCAGCCCCCCTCTCCTCCTCGCTTGCATCGATTTGGCAGAAAAAAATTGTAGACGAGATAAGAGAAGTTATGGATCTGGTGGTTGATGTCATTTCTGGGTGGTGAGTCACTCTTCTTGAGTGACAGCCTTCTGCTTCTTGATCATGGCATCTTCCATCTTGTTTGCAACTCCTCCTTCCCTTCCTCCTCCTTCCCTTTCTCCTCCTCCTCTTCCTCCTCCTCCTCCCTGTTGTCCTCCTACCCGTCCCTCATCCCTTGCCAGTTGTGATGTAGTCTTCATGTTTATTCATCATATTTTTCATAGGATTCTAGTTTCCAACCATTCTTGTTTTTTCTATATATTGCCGGATGACTGTAATGACTGCATCATCATATCATGTTGACTGGCTTAAAGCTTGTTTTATTTTCTCTTAAGATTTTCTGATCATTTGAGGATATTTCACAATATAGATGAAGCACTTTCCATAGAAACAGTCATGCTATTCTCCATATGATGAGAATGTCTGAACTGTGTACTCACACACATAGCACCGGGAGTTTTTCTTTCTTTTGAATACTTCACTTTCACATTGTGAACATATGATGTAATATTATTTTTAGTATGAGATGACACTTATTTGATGTCCAGAGCAACCATGACCAAAGCAATCCAGGTATACTGTAGCATGAACAAAAATTGACACAATGAGATATTGATCCCCAAATGTGGGGTAAAATGTAAGTTTTTGGGATAATAAAATCATGCTGTTTGTGTGCTGAATACATATACAGCAAGTTATCTTGATATAGCAATGTACTGCCACTGTTCATATCCACAAATAACTGTTTGTTGTAGAAATCTTAATGTACAAATAAATGTACATGGAGAGGGTGGTATGGGAACAAAACATCAATCTCTTATTATTTCATGGACTTTAATCTATCCTGAGTATTTCTAAAATTAGAAATATCCACACAGCAGAACAGAACCCAGCAAGAACCCGCATAATGAAGCAAATATAGGGCAGCGCTGCAATAATAGGTCGCCATTGAAGCACAATTACTGTGGATGCAGGTAGGAAATTTGAGTTTTACAATTTCGCGGCCGCTATTATGATGATTATGGTCTATTTTAATCGGTGTGGCTTTATGAGCAAGTGGCTGAAATTAGATTCTATAGTAACTTACACATATCCACCAACACAGTATGGTAAGTAAAGGTTGTTTTTAATAGGCCATAGGTTTGCCTGATAAGTGCAAAATGGGAGCATTTGAAGAGAGGCTTGGAGGTAGACTCATAAATGCTTGGTGCAGAATGTGTCAACCTTCGTGGTACCAAGCTGTTAAATTCCCATTGATGTACTACACAGGCTGTGGACTATGGTACTAAGGGGGTTAATAAAGGCAACTGTAATAAACATGTATGCTCCAGGCAGATCATACTGTACATTAGCATTGAAGATGATCTTGATACAGGTTGTGTGTATTGTGGAGTAAAGCTGTTCCAATATGTCCTCTGTCTTGAGACTAGATATATACGCATGTGTGTCCGTCAAGAGAGGTGTGGACAACATTCTCATCTGGTTGCCATGGTTACTGCATCATTGATCTATGTGACACAGAGGTATAGTGACTCACCGTGATGTTTCCTGAAAAGAGATTTCACCTGAGTGGACGGCTACGCAAGTCAAATGAATGTTGCATTCCCATGCTGAATATAATCGAGCCTATCTGATGGAGGAAGAGGAGAGGGGAACAGAGAGAGAGGGAGAGAGAGAGAGAGAGAGAGAGAGAGAGAGAGAGGGAGAGAGAGAGAGGGGGGGGGAGGGGGAGAGAGAAAGAGAAAGTCAGGGACAGGAAGAAAATGAAAGAGTGGGAGTGGGGAGGAGGTTGAGAGAGTATGTTGGAGGGAGAGGGAGAGAAGGGAGATGGTGTGAATGGATGGTGTGATAAAGGTGTTGTGAGAAATGCAAATGATCTGCTAAGCTGAGGGAATAAACCAATCCCACCCCCTTCCTCACCACCATCAGTGAGATGAGGGTGTGTGCATGAGTGGCGGTGATGACATAGTGAGAATGAGGCTTCGCTGACGGCCAGGACAAATGAACAGAGGCAGTATCAATCCATCCATCGCATGAGCCTCTACCATAGCTGGTCCGTCTATGAGGGAGGGAAGAGGCAGTGGCCGCTCGCTGGTAGGAAATCGTCATGGCGTTTAGCATGTGCAGGGGGCGCGGCCTGGGGACAGTCTCCTGCAATACACTCACCTTTGCCTGTCAACCAAGAAGATTAGAGGAGAGTTACATTCTCATCTCTGAGTAAGTTATAACCTGTCATGTCACTGGCATTTTCCTGGCATGGCAGAGGTTTTTGCTTTACATTTTGGGAATACTGAGCACTATACCACTTTGAAGGTTTCATTAGCTCTTTGTATACATATGTCTGGTATGAAGGTTGTGTCTTGATGTGTTGGCATACTTAAATTGCGAAGTCGGATTGATTAGATCAATTATTGCCTTGAACATCCATTAATAGGATTGGTTTCTGTTCATGCAACCTTTCACTGTGAATGTGACCGCTTGGTCAGGAGAGTCTCATCAGCGCTGTCTTTTACTTAAGGTCCCTGTTGCATAAAAATAAAACCATTAATGGTAACTACTATGGTAACATTGTAACAATCAATCAAAGGCAAGGTTTCCGTAGGAGTTGCCATTGGTAGCAAAGTTACCATTAATGGTAAGTTTCATGCAACAGGGCCTGGTATAGGTGACGAGCCTCAGTTGCTCTTGACAAAGGTTCTTGCATGCAGTTTCTTTTCATAGCGTGAGATGACTATTCTTTTTAAAAGTCTATAATCCATAATTTGATAAAGATAATCCATTACTTTCTGGGTTTTTTTTTTTTTTATCAAAAGCTATTAATTTTTTACCTGCAAAAGGGCTACCCTGTCTTTAAAGTGGAAAAGAGGAGACAAAGAAATTGCTTTTAAAGTGCTAGTGGTAGCGTGGTAGCTGTGATTCACAATCCATGATTAATGTTGATGTGCTCAAACATGTGCTCTGGATCATTGATATAAACTATTGATATTACAGTTTCCTCTCACACAGAGATGAAATATTCCAGATGATATAAAACCAACAAAAAACAGGCGGAAATACAAAAGTCAAGCCCCACAAAGTCATCCATCTGTTCCTGCCGGTGTAATTTGAAGAGTTCTATTACAGGAAAGACCGTCCATCTATTTCTGTCCTGGTGTTCTGTCTCGGGGTAATTGTTCAAGTCAATTTACCTTAAGAGTCGTCTCTGAGACATGGTGCGCCTAGGGATGGTGGTGCCCAGAAGTTGTGGGTCAGATCAGATGTCCGTTTGCTATTACCATGCTGCAACTAATATCCCTCAGTCAGTGTTTATAGTTAACTGTTTACCCACTACTGCACAGAAAGCTGAGTGTACGCGGTCTTTCTGACTTGATTCAGAAGAACGTTTGCGTTATTCAACATAGATGAATAGATTGAACTGGATTTTCACAAGCCTTTTGACGTGTGTGATTCATTCAGGCCAGTTCAGTTGTGGTCAGGGTGCAAAGAAAAGTTCAGTGAACAGAGAGGACCTTTGTAACATGATCCTTCAGTGACATCATAGATACATGTACCATTGATCAGTATCTTCACTCATATTTTGTGAAGGTTGTTTGCCTACCTACAGTAATCATGAATCACATTGGTATAATGTGTATTTTTAATGTACACATTGATAGTAGTGTTCTGAACATTTGCTTCACATAAGTTTTTGCTCCACAGTTTGCCTGACACTGCAACAATCAATTTTGTATAATGCCAACTGCTTATTGCTTGAGCAAATGGGAAGACATCCTATGAGTTTATCGCAACTTGTACAATAAATTATGATATTTGACATTTGGATAATTTCTTAGAATATGAGAAGATGTGCGTACAATTTGGAATGTGAGTACAGTTACTGTTTCTTGTTTTTAAGCCTGGAATTTAATGCTTTAACATGATTTATTTTGCACACTTTCCTTTCTTTCTATTTTCTTGATATATTCTGGCCATATATGGATGGCATGGGTTAAAAAAACAAGGTCAGGGCAGTGTGACTTGTTGATCTCGGAAACTCTTACTAGATTCCTGTCTTTTTAGGAGTTTTTATAGTTATAATTTAACTCATATCTGTCCTTAAAGTCAGTGCCATGAACTCATAAAGCCTTGATACTTCATGTAGTTGGCAGTACATACACTCCAGCTCAAAGGAATTGGCACAGGGAAAGGGAAGAAAGGGAAGGAGCCGCACTTTTAAACCGCGGTATATTTTGTCCAGTTCAGCATGAAACACGATGCTCTAGCCTAAAAAGCATCATGTTTCATGCTCAACTGGACAAAATATACCACGGTTTAAAACTGCGGCTCCTTCCCGTTCTTCCCTTTCCCTTTCATTGTGCCAATTCCTTTGAACTGTAGTGTGTGTTGTTACAAGTTTTTGAAGTGAATAAAAACATATAGTACCTAAAATATAGTACTGCAGATTTAATCCACAAAATGAATACTAGTCTGTTTAAAGGCTATAGAAATTGCAACATATTAAGCTGTTAATATTCATATTCACCTAAAAAATGTGATATGTTGTTGTTTAAATGTGACTCTTTTTATGCAAATTTCTTTTCTATTGAATTTTGTACTTTTGTATGACACATTAGCTCTGATCTCATGAAGTTTGCTAGTTTATTGTTTCTACAGTTCATACAATAATGCAAACACAATTTGAAAAATCTTCATCAAATAGAGTTGTTGCCATACTGTGATATTTTGAAAGGATACAATAGACTGAGAATTAATGTGCATAACAGTCAGGCTAATGTGTTACATGCCAATTACCTCTTGATATTTGCTTCAATTTACAATAAAATGACTCCATTTATGAATTTAGTACCATGCACATCAAATGCACATAGATTAATTTAGTCAAATTTACATGATTTATTATACACAAGGACACAGGCGACATAATGTGTGAACTAGACACATTAATCGGATGGGTTTGTGAAAGTGAGGCTGGCTGGAAAATTTGCTTCATCATAAACATGCAATTATCTTCAAAGGTAAAATGCCAAGGATAGACCAATTGCTGGTAGATATTAAAGTTGAGAGAAAGAGTGAGGGGCACTCATTAACACCGTACAGGGACATGAAGTGTGGCGCTTGTGTGATAAGTGATAGGAAATTATGTGTTTATGTTGAAAACAGTTGCTATTAAGCTTATGTCGCCTACTTTATCAAATTTATGACATGTACTGTACACTCTGTTCACAAGCCAGAAAGGTCACAGCTAGTCATAGACAATGATTTGCACCTTTTGGAAAAATAAATCTCTTCTGAAAGACTATGCATTTTATCAACTAGGCCAAATGATTTAGAGGAAGGTGATTATATTAGCCCATTTACAGTGGGAACCAGGTTAACTCAGGCCCCCCGTTTCATACTCAGAAACAGGAACCGAGCAAACCCAGGCCCCAGAAACTTACTGTAGAGATAACAGCTTTTTAAAAACTCTTTTAAAGCATTTCTGGATCATACATGGATGGCATTAATGCATGCCATCAGTACCAGTAGCTCAATATGTAGATTCTGAGGTTTCTTAATGTAAGAATTCAACAAAGAAGTTCAAAGTAACACAAATTATGATAGCACTTTTGGATGACAATGGTATACATGTAAGCAATGAGAAGCAAGTCCATTAACACTGTTTCTTCCATTCACATGTCTTTATGCTCGTTCCTCTGTCTTTGTTATTTTCTGATTCTTCTTTTTTTCTCTTTTTGTTCTTCATCTTCATCTTCATTTTGATTATCTTCTTTGTCTATTACTACTTTTACTAGTACTTCTACTGTATGGTAGCTCTTTAAACCTAGACATATTTGATACAATCATTAATATTGAACTCTGGAGGTGGTATTTTTATACATATGAATGCATTAGGATTGAGCTAACATGTCAGGCCTGTGCTTATCCTGTTACAAGCATAATTTCCAGCTACAAACATAATTCATGCAACTTTGTTCAGAATACTGATTTATTCATATATTCTGTGTTTAAAATTCTGATTATTTTTATGTTGCCTGTATTGATCTTTGAATATTTTCTGTGCTCATGATGTTAATTATATATTTATTTGATGGAAATGAGAAAAAAATAAATCTGAGACTGAAACTGAAAACTTCTTAATCCCCGGCTTTTGATAAGCCTATACTCTCTGTATATAGGAAAGTATTATGATCAGATAGTTCATAAAAATGGCTGACATGTGCACACCATGTTTCAACTTATAAAGTGATTGGTAAATGAATCTAGACGGAAGAGAAATTATATGTCCGTTAACATCATCAGATAATTGATCATGAATTAGAATCTGATATTTTATATTTCTGGCAACTTGCATACTCTGGACTTAGTCATGGGACAAGTCATAGTTGATCTGAATTAATATGTTACCAGTTGTTTTGTGAGATAATGTCGCAATGCCACCTTCTGAATGACTTTATCTGACCATCAATGGAAATGTTAAATTCCCTCTAAATGTGTACATGACTAAAAAAATAGTGAGAAAGAAAATCTTTTTAATTAGTATCTTTTAAGACTTATGTGCAAAGCAGATAATTTTGGAGTGGCATCAGTCTCATAAAATTAAAGATATGAGAGATTTTCAGTGTTTGAAAAAGGCAATAATATGATCCTAATGTGCCATATTCAACAGGAATGTGCCTAAGTGGTGATATGGATATGGAACGAAGCCACAGTTTTAGGGAAAGATCAATTAAATGTAGTTTCAATCCAGATAAAATGACAAAAAATGTGCTGCATTTGAGTTCATGGGGTTACCATTAGTAACAAATTGCTTGAAAGGCCTGCTTGAAATTTGCATACATGTACATAGCAAAAATGGTCTCTTGCAAAACAGTTTTTATTGCTTTCCAAAAGTTTTTTTTTTTAACAAAGTGCTGTAGAATGCCTATGCATATTACAAGTGCATTAGATGATGTGAATGAACTTATATATCATGGCTTTAAAAACGAGGTGATGAATACCTTAATATAGTATGCGAATTAAAGTGGATTTATGATAATCAAACAATGTGAGTATCATTACCAAAATACTCAGAGGAAATGACAAAACCTGAGATGATTCATATTATGGTGCTTTATGCTTTATGTGGAAGAAGGAATATTGGGGAATGCAATATGAGCTTTACAGTAAATGCATTCACGGAAGTATTGTGTCTATGAGAAATAATACTATATAAGATATTGGAGGAAATCCCGTTAGTCACTGCATGTACACTGTCGCTCTGACTTCCCTTGATTCTCCACCCTCCTTGCTGTCTCCCCTCTCTGTCTCTCATTCCTGTTCTCCTTCTCTTTCTCTTCCTCCTGCTTTCTTTCCATCTGCCCATTTCCCATCTCCCCATCTCTCTCAGCTCTCCTCATTTTCTCCTTCCCTCTTTCTGTCTTCCTCCCTTTTTTTCAGTTGCCTTTCCTGCTCTTTCCTCTTTCTGTTTGTTCATATCTCCCTTTTCTTCTACATATGTCTGTCTCCCCTCTCCCCTCCTCCATCTCTCATCTAGCCTACTTGCTGGTTCACACCCCGTACTCATTGGTCGGGATACATGATATCTTAGTCGCATCCCCCTGATGACGAGAAGTGACAGAGAGAGTGATGAGAGTAATGATTAACTCTGCAAAGAAACTAGCCACAGTGTCAATGGATTGGAAATGATGGTAATTGTTACCATGTAGCAGCTAGATTGTCTTACATAGATTGAGCAGCAGGATTATGATTTATCTTTCACATCTTGTCATGTAAGTGAATTCAAGGCCATGGTGCATCTAATTGCAGAATATTATTTGTATCTTTCATGCAAGATTTTTTGTGGAATTGTTAAGTGTTTAGTCACTGTAAAATATATTGTATGATTTCCACTGCCATCAAGACCTGTACAATAAATGATTATCTGCACATTTGTCATATTATCTGTGGCACACAAGTGTAATTTTCATCTCCCACAAGTTATATGTTACAAAAAAATCAGTTCTAATCTTGGAAAGTAGCTGGATCAGACAGAACAACTGTTACACCTTTTTGGGGCTTGCCATGTAGATGGGAATATACTACTATTTTTAGGGGACTAAATCAGACTTGATACTACTGAGGGTTATTTTCTTTAAGATGTCTGATTGTGCTGGTTTGCAGATTGCTTTTATATTGTTTATACATGTATGTTTCACCAGTAAAGCACATAAATCCCATGTAGAATAAATTTCTCTAGCTCACACAAAGTGTTCAATAAAATGAAGCTTCCATTCCACGTCTGGCTGCCCAGGAAGTCTGCCGCTGACCAGAAGCTGTGCTTAGCCTCGGGTAGCCACCCAACCCCATCCCCTGTCCTCCCCATCCCCTAACCCAGGATCCCCTTCCCCATCCCCAGGCCCTACCCTATCTCCTACCCCATCTCCTTACCCTTCCCCAGCACATCAACAAACCCCACCCAGTCAGAGATCTATGGACTCCATCAAATTGGACAACACATTTTTATCAGCATTTATCTGTTCTCTGTCAGTTCATGTTCATGGGGTGCATTCACTGGCAGAAGCACATCAAAAACATACACATGTATTGTTAGATGATGCTCTTCAAAGCGCTTAAGAAATTGCTGAAATATAATCTTCAGATTAGATTATGATTCATTTCAATTCAGATTTTTTTTTCTCACATAAAAATATACACATTTCAAGAAAAAATTATACAAACTGTCACAAAATAGACAGATAAAATAATATGAGATGGTACAAGCAGGGATTGAACAAAGCATGAAAAACATTAATTAAAAAGCAAGAATTTACAGCACAGACCTACACAGTGAAGAATTACAGACAGATGATAAACCAACCAAATATGTTGCTTAACTGCATAGAGTGATCCATACATTATATGGAGAAGTATGTGTCACTCACCTTTCATTTTCCTATCGTTTTGGCACGTAGGCCTTTACTTCTCCCACGCAAATGTTGTTAAACACAGGATATCGTAACTGTCTGATTGATTACTCACATATATTTCATATTTTAAGCCATTGTCTTGAGGGACACCAAAGTCTGATCAGGGAAACGTCTATACTGTGAGCCAAAGGTGAGCGTACATGTGACACGCTTACACAACATTCAAATTACACAGGAGCTGCAGGAGATATTCACCTCAAAACCTCTTAGGTGTTCCCGGTTCGATCATTTATAAAGGCAGTTCTTTTTGTTTTGACACTTACCTCCATATTATCAGGCAGTTGCAGGAGGAGTACTAAGGAAAGAAAATTATCTTACAGTAGCCTTTTTTCCTTCTTGTTTGCTGTTGGATATTTTTTTCACTAGTGGATATGGAAGTGTCAGGATCCGAATTTGTTAAATGAGATGAATGTATTTTTTCACTAATACTGGGTCATCATCTTTGACAATTGGTTGGTTCTCTAACCACTTTCCACCATAGAACATAATATTAGCCTCCAGACATAACATTGCTGGAGGAATTAAAGATCATTCTTTTGATTGTAAAACAAATTAAAATTAAAATTGAGTAAAATGGAAGTGTAAAAGTACTGGTACTCTTTATGCAAGTGTCTTGTATAACACAGCCTCCTGACCTGATTTTGTTGGAGTAAGAGTTCATAGACAGAACTTTCCATTCTAGTCAGACAAATTTGAAACACATAAAAAGATGTGAAATGATAACCATTTAATCACTGTTGGGACCCTACTCGCCATGCTCCAGTGGGACAAATTGTCAGACAGAATGATCTAACCAAGTTTTCTTGCAGGAAATTCTCGCTCGTGTTTAATAAACACAAATCTCATAAGGAGAAAAAAAAAGGGTTTTTAATCGCTGTCGGGGACCCTATAAGCTGTTCTCCTGCGGGACATAATATCGGTCGAACACAGTGTCCTCCAGACCAGAGTTTTGTTGGAGGAAACAGTGTCCATATTTCAAGCAGCTGTTGGGGAAGGGGGTTGGTTGACCAGAAGCTGTGCCTGCCCTGCCCCACTAGCTAGACCTCTAGGTCAGGCCTGAGCCAGTGCATGCGTCAAGCTCGCTATGTGTGCGGACATCCTGGAGCTTGCTTCAGAGGTCTGTCTAATGTCTGGCTTGGATTTGAGTTGAGCCTCAACCTCCCCCAGAAGGGTGTAGCTGGGAATTAACTCTCTATGTCCTACATGTGCATTTACTCACTAGTAATACACACAAATCCCATTGAGCTGCATTCGTCTTTTACTGAAAGGGGTAACCCCCCAAACATTCCACATATGTAATGCACACAATCCTGTAGACAATCACTTCTTGTACTTTTAACAATACAAAACAGTCAGACAATACAGCAAAAACTGCTCCTTAATGACCAAAGATTTAGAAATCAATTTTAGCGTTCTGTGTTGTACATTCCTTTGAGTCATTAAATACTAGTAAACATTATAATCTTGAATTCTAGCTTGCCAAATAATGACACCTAAATGACATAGAAATAAAGAATGTATGCTGATTTCTTCTCCTTGATAGCATTTAAAAGTGATATACTTCCATTTTTGAACATTGAACAGTCTTGAACTGTTCCTGTTTAAGGTGTCATCCTCTCATATGTTTTTCTCAAACAAATTTCTTTCATATGTGCTACCAAACATGAAATACATGTATCTGAGTATCTGCATTGAAATCGAGGAGTCAGATCTATGTAATATGTACTTTCTGTTAAAAATAGTCCATGTCGTGAAGATATACTGTTCAATTTATATCCATTTTTGTCTACATACAGGTACCTTGTGCACTCTTCCCCTTTACTTTGGTGTCAGGATCTTGCTACTTAAGATCATTATAGTTATTTTAGTAAAGTCTTATTGTTACAACCCTCCTTAAGTCTCTGCAATCCCCACCCCCATTCTAAGCCATCCCTGTAGCTTAATCTAATGACCCCAAGCAGCCTTTGTCAATGGGATTAGTGTGCGTGGCAGCTTTCATCTTCGATTATCGTATAAGGTGTAAGTTTCAAAGTCTGAAGTAGAAACACATTGGGTGAATTCAAGATGAGATTTGAAACAAATGAGTCTGAGGTGTGGCAGCAATTTAGGTGATGAGTATGGACTTAAGTCACTACATGACTGGTGTCTCCCACTCCTTCTCACTGTCGGAATTAATGAATTTCTTCCCAGACTCCTTGAATAAAAAGTGACTCAGGAGCAAGAATTTTATTTTTACCTTTTCTGTAATTGAATAATTCATTGCATGGAGAAATGAGTTGCTCAGCCTCAGTGAGTCCCAGTCAAAACGTCCCAGTTGGAGACGCATCACCGCCTTTATGACCAGCATATTCTGGAGGTTATTGCCTGTTGTAATGTCATGGGAACTGAGTGCTCGGAAATGTGAGTGAATGTGGGTTTTGAAGCGCAAGTTTATTCATAGAAACCATTTTCTGTGATTTCTAGTGCCTCAGGTCAATGACCATTGCCTTCCTGGTGCTTCCTTTTTGAAAGAAAAAATTGCATAATGATAATGTTCAACAAGAATGTAGAGTGTGTTTAAAATGCAGTTTTTCACAAAACAACCTGAGGCCATATTTATGAAGCCGAGCTAGCTCTCAGCCTAGCTAAAGTAGTTAAAAAAATGCATGAAGTTGAATGCAATTTTACAACTTCCTGGGCTTAATGATATTTCATGAATATGGCCCCAGAAATTTTAGGGGCCTTGAAGTCAATCCAAAGATGAAGAGGAAATAACATCAGTGCTACAAAATAAAGAAGTGTCGGATAAATTGACAAGATTAGAGTCTTAATTATATCATGTTTCTGTTTTGTTCTTTCAGGTCAGCATATGCTATGTCAGCTTTGAAGCTGCCGACAACGTATGAACCAGACCCAGAGCCTGATCCACTGGCATGCCTAGAAGCCTTAGGACCATCCACAACCTATCCCGAATCCATCGAGGGCTTGGACTTCATTGATTCAGAAAGCGTCACAACACAGGGCAGCAGAGACTACCTAGCAGATATTGAGGAGTATTCGCCACCATATCAAGAAGCACAGACTCCCACCAGCAAATGTGTTCATGACAATAATAATACTTTTTATGACGCTATTTCAGATCCTCCATATCAATCCATAGACAGATCTTGGTTAGCTAAGCGCAAGAAAATGGCTGCGGCAAACACGAACCAAAGCAACCAGACGCAATCGATTGCGGTTATCGAGGATGATCCTCTAAACCCGGACTATGCAGCTGTTAGACACGTGGTGACTTTCAGCGAACCCCAGCACCTCCCACCCCTCCCCGTCAGGGACATCCCCAGCTTGAAGGACAGCCCTCCAGAACTCCCAGAGGTGCGGCGGAGACCCCCTTCCTGCTCCCTCTCCCAGTCCTCCCCACGGTCAAGCAAGAGCAACAGCGGTTCAGACTTTGACATCAATACTAGCAGGACTAAAGTGATTTGTAACGATCGGGTCAAGTTTGGCTCGCTGGACCCGCGCAAACTGGAAGATGTGACGCCCTCAATGTTCAGGAACGGGCGCTATGAGAACCCGTGGGAGACCTGGAGGATGCCCACCATTGGGAATGTCCTCAAGTGGTGGTTGTTCAGCAAGAACAACAGCAATGTGCCATCCAAGTCGGTTAGTATTGGCGTGTTTCTGATTATCTAGGGTTGAACGTTTTAAATCTTTTTAATTTGAGGTACAATGTACCATCCAAGTCAATTAGGTATTGGCATTAGGTATTAGCTAGACTTCAAGCAAAATATGCTGATGAAGTCGAATAGTCTTGAAAGGGGTATTCCAGTCCCCAAATAAATTATTTTGAAAGTACTCAAGTTACAGCATTGATGGAGAGTAGAGGTCCACACAGGTTTGAGAAAGGCCTGTTGATGTATACACATCACTGGCGAGCATTACATGCCTGTCGGACTGGTAACATAAAAGATCGGACTTTACGAAATTGACCAAAGCTACATGATAGTTCGGCCTGATGGCTAAGCTGTAATGGTCACACACATAGACACACCACTCATTTTGATGTATGGTAAATGCTTCAAACGTCTTTGATCTCAAGAAGAATCACAATGTACATACAGAATGTTTTTTTTTTAAGGAGAAAGCTGTAGTATGTGTTCAGCAAGAATACAGCAATGTGCCAGTTGATATTTTCCCTGTTTAGTAAAGGCTTGACAAATCCATTCCTTTAAATATGTCTCTGAACATGCATGTCTCGAAGCATGTAATACAATGAGTGGTATGACCAGTGGTCCATGTGATACGTGT
This sequence comes from Arbacia lixula, assembly GCA_963669155.1. Classification (NCBI taxonomy): domain Eukaryota; kingdom Metazoa; phylum Echinodermata; class Echinoidea; order Arbacioida; family Arbaciidae; genus Arbacia; species Arbacia lixula. Next base: position 30,721,397 of record OZ022576.1, read on the forward strand.
ATTCATGCGATCAGGAAAGACAGAGAAAAGGTCATTGGAACATCGAAAAGTGAGAGCCAAAAGTCATTTTATTCTTAGTTTGTCTGGGCATCTCCCTAAATCACATCCATCTTTCAAATTATCCCTGTCATTCAAGTTAGCGCAGTTTGGGGGCTAGAGCGCTGATTCATCTTTTTAAAAAAAAATGGTCTTGTGACCGATCCCAGGGTACCGGGGAGCAGAGAAGACAGGAAGCTAGGAAAAAGAAATCGAGTTACGTCTCTGAAGATGCAGATTAAGCCACTCGTCATGGCATGATTTTTCTCTATGAGTTTTCTTTCTATGTTGAATTGTTCAGCTATCTTTGCTCTTTGTTTCTTGGTAGAAATAAGACATCATTACTTCTTAAGCAGCACACTTTATTATGAAACCATGAAGATGTGGGTGACTTGCACTATTGAAGTTACAAGTGTGCACAGAGCAATATCCTCCAGGAAAAAAGCTGACTTCTTGTACGTAGTTTGAGAGGCATCCAGCGTTCAAACAAAGTTTCTTGACTTGCTATGGAGCCTCTCATGTCAAGTGTGTTTTAACAACAAAATTGTCTCTGATTTAAAACACCCCAAAAGATGCTTTTGGCTATGTGAGTAAGCACTATTCAGATGGAAGTGTACTCAAAAATGTTATGGTGTTTATAGACTAGGCTGGCCAAATTATTTCATTTTCATGAAAGCTCCTTACAAACCACTTGAAAATATCAAAACCAATAATGAGGTATAGGTAATAAAGCCAGCAATTTGGGATATCACAATTGATATTTAAATTTTACAAAAGAAGATATAAGAAATGGATTGAACTCCTCATTGCACTAATAAAGTGTTTGTCTTCCAAAAGAAAGTGTGAGTAGGAAGGAGAATCTTGTTTCCTATAAACAAGCGGGGAATTCAGGCTGCCTAACATGCTGGCTATAAATTCTTGCTGAGATAATTGAGACAGTAATATAAGTTGTTGCTCATCCAGAGATTTTATGAGTGGTATGTGCTAAACCTTTAGTATGAGAACGTGGATGACTGCATACAGAACTCCAAATCATGCCAAGGTGATGCATTGGGATTCCTGTTAAGATTGTTGGATTCAGCTTTTGTGCACGTTTTGAAATTGAAGGAAAACCACATACGTTTGTTTCCAGCCACCTGCATTGGACAAAGAATATGATTGCTTCTGTGTATACTCAAAGGCATGCATAATATTATCTCTAACAAATTCCTCATGTTTTCTCTGTTTTTATTTTCTGTTGAAACACTAGTTAGAGCTTTCAGAATGTTCAATTTGTTTGATGATGTGACGATGAACTGGATGATTCATTGATGTATCAGATTATGTAACATTCATGACATATTTTATTGAGGGAAAAGAGGTTAAATCAAACTTCATGTACCTTGTATATATAATAGACAATCATTGACTGTTTAGGAGATCTAGTTTGTCCTTGCCCTTTTCTGTCTTCATGACACTATTGCTAGAATACCTGTGAGCTCTAGATGATGAGTGCTAATGTCATCCGCTGTGGGATAGGGGGTGCTAGCTGCAGGCACAGAGAACTGATTTCCATGTGAGTCAGCTCGACCATCATCCTCACATTTTTACAGCATGGATGTGACATGGTTCACATTTAATTAGATTTCTTTGTTAAAATTAGCACTTAACAAATAACTTTATGCCCGTCCCGTTGGGAGAGAATGAGTTATCAAAGCCGCAGTGCATTTTGTAATGATTATCTGGTGCCTTACCTGAGATTCCAGGCTGTTGAGCGTTTCTTAACCGAACTATTCAAGAAAGGAGTCTGGCTCATTAGAGTTATAATTTTTTATTTCTTCTCAGGCTCGCCCCATGAGAAAAGAGAGAATGATCAAGCGAAGAGTCCCATAAGAACATGGCCATACAGTATTCTTCACTTTGGATTACAAATGTCCAATAGTACTCTGATAGCTAGGCTATAATGTAACTGGAGATGAGAAGTATCAATTGCATCATGCATACATGTAATGTGGAAGTATTGACTTTGCCAACATCATAGGAATATGTTCTGTGCCAAGAAGACTAATGAGTAATAATGGGGATTGCCAAGGTGTTGAACAAGCAAGATCAATTTTGGCAAAGCTAACAGAGTTTAAGAATAGCGTGTTATCAGATCGGTGGAAACGAGAAGGGAGTGCATGGGCAAACCCCTTGAACAGGAATCATTAGAGGCATTGGGGTACTTCGCACCAAACTTGTACTTTGTGTACCTTTGATGAATGAATTGCAAAATCGAAATCAGGAGCCAGTGTGTCGCTGTGTAGCCATGGTCAGTCCAACCAGTCCATGTATGTGAATAAGTACAATTAGGAAAGTTTAAAGCACTGGTAGCTTGAATGCTTTTAAGAAGATGTGAATGAGTGTAGACAGGTACCAAACAGCACAGTTTACAATTCATCTTTGTGGCCAGGCTTTTGAAAGTAATGATATAGATATTTTAGAGTCTTTCATATAATAACTTATCTCATTAGAATAAACATAAAGCGACAATATTAGCTATGATATGTGAAGACTGTCAGCATATGCAGTTTTTAATTTCAATAAAGACAGAAATCATTGTAAGGGCAGGGACTGTAAAGCGGAATATCATACAAGATGTCAGGATATATCTTGGGACCACACTTTGAAATCTGGTGTTTGGACATATTTACTGTACAAAAACCTGAGCGAGTATGAAGTAGTTGAATCACAAGACCAGAACCTTTTTGTGATCCAGGGAAATGGGTAGATTGTAGATTGCAAAGGCAAGCAAATGTGAAGGAGAAGTCGGGTTTGCAGGGTGCTTCCAGGGTTTGAGGTTTCAGATTAGGAATCTTCCTTCCAAAATCCTATCAGCTCGATCAGGTGGGAAGGAGAGGCATGACCCTCTTGAAAGTGAATCACGGGCACTTCAGGGATCTTGGTACAGCAATCTTAAAGTGATCGGCTCATATTCAGAATGTAGAGGTTTAACGCAAACAGTGCACTAAACATGGGCTATTCAACATCAACTGAAATGTTATTAGTGATTCAATGTTATTGATTTGGTCATTGGAATCACTGTAGTAGTATATGAATTTTACTCACATAATAATTCAATTGAAATCACCCCCTGTTGTGATCCTGTGATGAAATGCAATGATCTTGTGAGGGCATCAGATGATTTATTTTACGTCTCATCAAGTATTAAAGTCTACCTTTAGTACGTGGTCTAAGTTAAATCATCGTTCAGGCCAATGTCAGTGGCAGGGGCACCAACCCATTAAAAACTGGGAAGCACTTATTATTCCGCACGTTACGCGACGTATGCTCGGATTAACGAACTCTTTTTCGTTTTAGGACTTACGAGCATCGAGGTATAGGCAATTTACGTGTTTCGGAATTACGAACTTCCGGAATAACGAACCTTCGGAATATCAAACTGTAACCTTAAAACTGGATAGCCCTTTTGCAGGTCCAAAAATTAATTTGGTACAAAAATGGGCTACCCTGTCTTTAAAACTCATCAGAACATCACCAAGACAAGTCCTTGGAAAAGCCATCATTTTGTGGAGTTGGCTGCCCTTTCATGCCAAACTCTGAAATTGGCTGTCAGTTATAGATGAGCTAAGGGTGTTAATGGTCTGTATAGACATGGGGCCACTCATAATTGAAGCAGACTGTCATCATTACGATATTAATGACAACAGTGTTTTTAACCTCTAAAACAGAGCTAAATAGATGAAGAAGAAGTTTAATATTGGCCTCACATCCACTTCAGATCTTTTAATTAGGTCAATGGGGCTTAAGTTATTTCAAAGTTCAATCAAAGTGAGTAAGGTGACTCGAGGAGTTGTAGGCTAATATGCATTTTTATTTTTCATGAATTCCCTAATTTTACTTTGGGTGATGTGTGAAACTGGTATGATTTCTTATTCTAGCATATGTAGGAATTTAGTGCTAATTAGTCACTCTTTCTATCTTTCCACTTTTTACACTGACAATACATGCAGACAAATAACACTAACACAGATGGAATAAATCGACATTGATACCTGGCATTGATAGTACAGCAATATTCATTTTACAAATATAAGTTTAATCTGTGCACCTCTGTACAATGGGTTCATATACCCAACTCCTTCACTGCCGGAAGGACTTGGCGATACTCGGCGCCCCGGCCTCTCCCGGCCTCTCTGATGAGCATGTATTACATAATAATTTAATTGCCAACATTGGGATTATTGCAATGGGAGACGACTGATCGTTGGATGCAATTCTCATTAGCTTACACAGACATGTCCTAGCACTAGTGGGGCCAATCAGGATGAACTGTTCATATGACATATAATGAGTATTACCAGGTGTTGATAGCTCTTCTATGGTGTTCAATTAAAGAGCCATTAACATAGCCTGGTTTCCAGGCTGTTGGGCATTTTTTTTTATCCAATCTATGCAATAAAAGGGTCTGGCTGTTGTAGACTAATAGTTCTAGTATTTTTGAATGGGTCATCCAAAACTTGTAGCCTAGATACATGATGCTTTTTAGGCTAAAGCATTGTGCTTTCCCTTTCCCTTTCCCTATGCCTTTCCCTATGCCAATTCCTTTGAGCTGTTGTGTAACATCCAATATGTATCACCAGTTTTGTTTTATTGGTCATCATATGTGAGACACGCTGTGCTGTGCCTCTGAACTTGACTGATTGCAGGTGTCCATATGCGACAGCTGTTAATGAGGCTCTAAGTACCTAACGGGGGCTACTCTGGCCTTCTGATGACAAAAGGATGCAAGAACCAATGTAGCATCCTCCCCCCCCCCCCCCCATCCCTGCCAGTAGTCTGATAATGAGGCATATCAAGTATCATACACTATAAGTGCCATGTTTGACTAAACAGATGCAATGTATCTGATCTAAACAGAATTACAGATGTATGAAAAATATTCTTCTTGCTTTATGAGAGATTTCTGACAGATACATGCTCGTCACCTGTGTCCTTTTTTCCCTAGAGAAGGACACAGCTGATGCTTATCAGAGGTCAGAATGACTAATGTCCAGGCAGATGACCCTGGATTAACAAATGGAATTCACTCTTGATGACAGAGCAATTCCCATTCTGATAGATGATATTACTAGCATATAATTGGAAGTTGACAAGGTTTATTTGCTGTGCTCTCTAAGCCATTCCACCTTCTTTTCTGAATTTCATTGGCCTCTCTCATCAATTAGCCATCTTTGTGATGAAAGTTATTAAAAATGTTCATCATATAATCTCAAGTTCTTATGACACTGTGTTGTATCGAAGATGGCCCTGCCATTTGAATTTGAAAAATGCAATTGAATGTTTGTTTGAAGTATTACTCTAACCTTACCATTTTGATCTAACATGTATAAGAATGTGAAACAAGTGTTACCATGTGTACATCATTTAAGTTGTAACACAATATATGTTAATGTTTTTTAAATGTCTAACTTTGGGGCATGATCTACTCAGCATTAGTGTGCTTGTGCTTCAGTCATGCTTATATTCCAAGATGGAAAAAAACCTGTCAAGGACCCAAGGTGATGAAAAGAAGCATTATTTCATATCTGATGTACCTTTACAATGTGTTTATTAGAGATACATGTTACATGGACTTAGGAAAGGAAGCTTGCAGAGAAACAGGTGGTTCTTACAGGAGGTGCAGTGTTCATGGTATCCATACGCATTAACTCATCCTGTGTGTATCTTGTGTGTATTATTAGTGAAAAGGTACAGACAAGACATACACTACAGCTCAAAGGAATTAGCACGGGTAAAGGGAAAGGGAAGAAAGGGAAGGAGCCACAGTTTTGAGCCGTGGTATATTTTGTCCACTTGAGCGTGAAACACAATGCTTTAGCCTAAAAAGCATCATGTTTCATGCTGAACTGGAAAAAATATACCCCGGTTAAACTGCGGCTCCTTCTCTTTCTTCCCTTACCCTTTACCAGTGCCAATTCCTTTGAGCTGTAATGTATCAGTTAACCAGTAGACAGAAATTTCATCTGTATGGCCCATGATTTTAGCCCCCAGGCTTATACATGGACTAATATTGAGGTAGGGATATTCCTAGACTAGCGGACTTCCAAGGAGATGTTTCTCCCGCACCCTCACAAGTGCCATGCATCGCAAGATCCCGGCAAGGTCTTTAGGCTGTTGAAATGCGGTGAACGAATGAGGACGAAGAAGTCACATTTTTCAATAGAATGTGGCAAAGTGAGATCTAAGAAGGGGGACTTGAAGACGGGAAAGAGAAAGAGGTCAGTCTAGATGTGTAATCTATGAGTAAGACAGGATGGGAGTTTCGCCGTCCTAACCACGTTGCAGCCTTCCTTCCAGAGGTTGTGAGTCCCTTTTTTTTTTTTTTTTACAGATGTCATTCAAAAGTCTGACTTAACTCACTGCATGGTGCAGCACTTGGTTTTAAAGAAAATACATTCAATTGCAAAAACACAACCCTATTTAATTTCCATCAATATCCACAATTTTTCTTTCCAGCCACGGAAATGAAAAATGACCTAAGTTCATATGAAAATACATTCATCTTTGAACTTCAATTTGTAAAACGATTGATTTGAGATAGAGCTATACTAAACTCCCATTGAAAACGACAGCCTTTTCCTCCATGGTCAGCGCGTCTTTCGATGACATGGCACATTATTTTCCAATAGATTGATATGTTAATCCGGTTGTCTTCTACATCTTAGCTTCTGTGGGTGGACTGTCATTCATACAATTTCCTTCTCGAGTAAGTAATGATATGAAGAGTTTATAACAGGGGGCTATCTATCTATCAATATTTGTGGTGAGTAATCCATGTTATAGTAGTAGCAGCTTGCTAATCTATATCAGGGTCAAGGTTGGACAAGTGAGAGGTTTCGAGCGAGGGTGAGGGAGAGTTCAAGAGGGTCCTTGCAAGAGTCTTCATTCACACTATATGATTCAGACATTAGCATTTTCAACTAGCTTAGTCTCAAGCACACAGCATTTATAAATGGTTGTAGCCGCGGTGGACAAAATCATTGAGCGCAGAGCATGGCTATGATTGTGAGAGCCATTCACACCGCTATATGATTCCAACATTAGTGTTTTCAACTATCCTTGTCTCAAGCATACAACATTTATGAATGATTGTAGATTTGGTGGAGCTGCGAGCGCTGTGGCTATAGTTGTCATGGTAGACAACATAAATTTTAAAAACAAATGTCTAGCTGTCCTTATATAGTCTTCTAGAGAATAACCTCAAACTGACTTAATTTTAAGATGTTTGTCTCTATACCGCCAGCATAAAGTTCAGCATCTTATGGGTGTTTATATCTAGATATATGTATGTTGCAAGTTTCGAACTCCATACTTCAGGTACTTGTTTCAGTACAAGAAAGTGCCTAAAATGGTATTAATCATTAGAGAGCCAACATGATGAAATGAAGCCCTCCTTTTCCCCCAACCTTCCTTGAAACACAATCACTGGTACACGGTATGATGTTCTGCTCTTGATCAATTATTCTATACATGACTACAGCAGCTGTTGGCCCCTGTTACACAGTCAGATGGAAAGGATCAAGGTTAATTGCTTTTTGTTCATATATATAGCATGGCCTCCGTCATTTCGACGATCAATTATGAATGGCTGCCAAGTTATAGAAGTGAAATTCATGGTCTTAATTTAGAAGGTAAGAAAGTACACAGTGTGTGCGTGTAGTTGAATAGAGATCGGTAGAGTGGTCACCCTGAACTAAAGAAAAGGTTCATATTCAAAATGTGTTTGAGATACAAGTACGAGTACATTTCATTAAATGACAAATATGGTTGATTACATTTTTAACTGTTTCATGCATGTGACAGATTTGTGTCTGTGCATTCTTCAGAGGGATAAAGAAAAGATTGTAAGGCATGGGTAAATATTTGCATATTTTGCAACAAGCAGGATTTCTGACTCATACCAATTAAATAAATGAAATGCATTGCCTCTTGGATTCAGGACAGCTGCAGATATGTCTGATATCAAATAAAACAGGTGTTTGTGAATGGGGATTGTCAAAATGCAGCATGGATTATCGGGATTAAGAAAGGAAATGGGATCCACGTAGTCATCAAAACTATCTAGATCTATTATCTAATTTAATCCAGTTGTGCCATCATGAACGACGTTACACATTGTGTTCAATTTTGCAGCATTTGAAATGAGATTGTAAACTGTGCAACATTTGTATCAAAATTTAAAGAACTATTGAAAAGAAATCTGTCATACATACATGTATTGTGCCTTCATGATTGACACTGCTGAATGCTGATGATGTCTGCATCAAATGGAAAGAGTACAGAAAATGCTGACACCTCTTACTCCTCCTCCTATAAAAATAGTTATCTAAAAGATAATGTCCAATTCATCGCTCTTGAAGGATGACTACAAGGTGCTTACAATCATCAAAGTAATGAGAGATAAAGAAAGAAAACAACATGAAAAGTCGTGTGAGAAGGATGTTTTGCTCTTCTACATGCTGTGAGGGGGCCATCAAGTTGGAACTGATCACTGATTATTGCTTCCTACAAAGTAATCCACGTCTCAGAGAAGAAGTAATACTTATAGAAGAAAAATTGAATAACATTGCCGTCAAATATTGTGTGCATACTAATTACTGAACATTAGATATTTTGATTTGTGAATTTGATCATTGTAGATTTGTATTCAGCTTTGATGGTAACCAGAACTATTACATCATAAACACACACCTATATCCTTTATCACTCTATCTCTCTCCCCCAAACTGAGCTCTCTTCTCTCCACTTCCACCCTTCTCCTCTCCCCTCTCCTCTCCCACTTTACCCTTTCCATACCCTACCCTTCTCTTCTCCTCTACCACCAAAATCCATCTCCTCTAAAATCCAAAACCTTTTCTTCCTCGTCCTTACCAATCTTCTCTCCTGTCCCTCTCCTTTCTCAGCCCTTCCCCTTTCCTGCCCACCTCTATCCCTCTTCTTTCATATCACTTTACCAATCTACTTTCCTACCCCTACCCCTCTTTTGCTCTTCACCACCACTTTATATTCCTATCCCTAGCCCTCTTCTCTGCCACCCCATACCCCTCTTCTCTCCCACTTCTATATGCTTTTCTCACTGGCAAAAATTTCCTTAGCCCACTTTCTGTTCTCATTGGTTTTTACCAAAGTGGGCTAGCCCCACCAATAATCCGGGATTATTTGGCCCTGCAAAAAAGCAGGGCTAAGTCCGCAATTGCAAGGCCAAGCCAAATAGTTCCGGGGCTAGGAGCGCCAGTGAGAACAGAAACGAAAAATAGTATGGGGCTAAGGAAATGCGGTGTCTTCTTTTTTTCCTATCCCTACTCATTCCCTCTTGCTCTCCACTCCTACCCCTGTTACTCCTCCACCTCTCAGCCCTATACCGGTCTCCCATACCAACAAGGGGCCTACATTCATTTCATGGAATATGTCAGCTATGAGATAATGAACCCCACTGACAAGATTTGATGCTGATGGGTCATCAGACTAATTAGATTTCCTGTGAGTTCTTTGTCTCTACAGGTGTATGCTTGTACTAGGAAGGTATGGTCGTAATGCAATTAGGGGTAGCCAGTTCTAGTGTTGATGGACGTAAATAAATCAGACGTTTCTGCTATTTGTACAACTTAAAGTGTTCATATGAAGTTTATCTTGTTTTGGACTTTGCTGCTTGTCAGTGGGTCAGTCCTGTCTTGTCTGGCTGCTACTGAAACGATCTTGTACAAAAACATGTCCAAGGGTCCTTGTCATGATGATGAAGATAGGTCAGAAACGACTTGTTACTTGTTAAATTGTGTTGTTTTGGACATTAAATATTGGGAGGTCAAATGGGCATTTGTGTTTGATCTGGCTGCTCCTGACAGAAAACAGTTGATTTTGTACAAAAACATGTCCCAGGGCACACCTTATGATGAATACAAAACATAATTACTTGTGAAAGTTTAAGCTTGTGTGTCAAAACATTTTATTGTAGACATTATCAGGAGGACAAAGGGTTCAATAGTTTTTGTCTGCTTCATAAACAAAACAGTAGCTGTTATACAAAAACACGCCATGATGACGAATTTGAGATAAATCAAACACAATTTGTTACTTGGGAAAATTTTAGCTTGTGTGTTGAACAATTGTTTGTTATGGACATTATTCGGAGGTCAATTGTTCTATTGTGTTTTATTGTCTGCTTCTTGGGCAAAACAATTGATCTTGTACAGAAATATGTCCTATGGTGCACTTCATTAGGATTAACATGTAATTCAGGCATTCTTCTATACTTGTGAAAGTTTAAGCTTGTGAATTAAAACATTTTTTTTTCGACATTATCATGACGTAACATATTGCAATTACATTTCGTCTGGCTGCTACTGAAAAAAACCCTGTTGATATTTTACTAAAACACATTCCATGGTGCATTCCATGATGATGGGTACAAGATAAATGTCATAGTATTGCTACTTGTGAAAGTTTTAAGGTTGTACAGAGAAACAAAACTCTGTGTTTTGGAATCTGTTGGAAGGTCAATTAGTTCTATTGCGTTTGTTGATCTTGTGCATGTTTATCCCCATGTGTATTTTTCATGATACTGAACATAAAATAGATTAAAAGCGATTGCTTGTATAGCCAAATTCTGTATTTGCAGTGAATATGGGGATAAGTATTTCTGATAAATTGGAACAGTCCTGAATATCTAATATACATACATTAGATAACAGCCCAAATTGAAGCTTGTCTACATTGATTCCTGTGGTTTATCACATATCTAAAATTGTTCTGCAGCTCAACTCGAGACAGAGCAAATCAGTGCAAGACATGATCCGATCCTGGTATGTGTCTTCTAGGAAAGCTTTAGATTTAAGAAGTTAAAAACTGCCCCAAAATAGAAATCCATGTCAGGTGCCTCCATCGTGGTTGCTTGGTGACAGGTCACATGAGCGATGTACATTTCTTAAAGAAGGCATGACCTACTTTCTCAGATCTTATTACTAGTTTTGATAAAAAGACAAATTGAGAAACAAACTTCAACTGAGATGTTTGAGTACTATCTTTTGAAATTTGGATGGCAATTACCTGTATATTCCTAATAGTTCAAAAAATCTGAAGCTATTGCTAAGCGTATGGAGATATTTTTATTTGGTTAAAATGAAAAGAGGTCGTAAGTGCAAGATTGTGAAATTGCAGTCTAAATCACACTATGAGCTCTAATGCAGTTTCTAAAATTGCATTTCTTGCCACATGGGCATAGTAAGATAAGATGACACAATTACAGGTGACCAAGACAACAAACCAAACTTTCTTTGAAATTTAAAGGGGAAGTTCACCCTGAAATTATTTTGGTCTCAATAAAAAGAGACATGTGAAAGAAACATATGAGTGAAGGTTTGACGAAAATCGGTCAAAGGAAAAGAAAGTTATTTTAGTTTAAAGTTTTGATTTTGTGACGTCACATGCGAGGTGCTCTCCCATATGTTGTGTACAAAGTAAGTTGATAAATTGCTTTTTTTTCTGCTTTTGACAACGGAATGATTTTTTTCGTACAGGGATGTGTGTAAAAACGTATTTCTGATAATGTACCAAATGCACAAGTAAACGGATGCATATCTTTGTGAGAAAATGCACATTTTCGAAAAAAATTGTACACAACACGTGGGAGAGCACCTCGCATGTGACGTCACAAAATCAAAACTTTAAAATCAAATAACTTTCTTTTCCTTTGACCAATTTTCGTCAAACCTTCACTCATATGTTTCTTTCATTTGTCTCTTTCTATTGAAACCAAAATAATTTCAGGGTGAACTTCCCCTTTAAGTGTCCGCAAATTCTTGGTTATCAGGATTTTATATTGCAGTCTCAATTAAACCACTAGTGGTCATGCAATGTCATGCAAACAAATTTGCTAGCTATTTTATTGATTGACAAAGAGAGGTGAATGAATATAGTTAAGATCAAGAAGCAAATTGTCTCTAAATTGTGGTTCTGAGGGAATTCTAGATAATCAGGATTTTAACAATTATTCTGATTAAAGGAAATTACAGTGAGCCTCTGAATCAAAATGTTGTTGGCGTAGACTGTCTGCGGTGGACTTCCGTCTTGAAGATGGAACAAGAACATCGTACCATCATTCTTGTCATCTGTTCCTGATCTGACCGTGGTCAACCTGTAGCTACCCACTCCTTTTACTGACAGTATGCAGGGTCACAGACACTTGGCCCTCTCTCAGATTCGATGATTAAGAACATTGTATCCAAAGATGTTTTCCTCTGAATCTCCTTTTATTGTGAATGTCTGATCTATATCCTTTTTTTCTCATTTTAGGTCTCAAATGAACATGGTATTCAAAGTCCAGCAAATATAAAATGAAGGTAGCCTTCCAATATGTCAATTATGCCAATTTCACAAAATATATCAACAGGTTAAAGCTCATATCAAATAAAGGGAAAACATTTGGAGGTCAGAATATAAACTATTTGGGGAAACACTACTTTATCCTGGCATCATGAGAAACTTGTATCATAAGACCTATAGATATTTTCACTGGTGACTGTCAACAGGCTGCCACGCAGGTTCTCATTTCTTGTTTTATTCTTGAGATTGTTTGAGAGTGTCTGGTAGATGTCGTCGTCAAAGTGTGATTTCTCTCATCTGGCATACAGATCACTCAAGTACAATCCCATCATGCTTGCAGATTATACTTGTGTTGGATAATAATATTATGATTAGTTATTACAAATCATGTAGTTACTTGCATATAGAGAAATTTAGAATAGTGTTATGATCACAAAACAATCAGATTGCATCAGACAGACTTGAATGCAATTAACTATTATATAAATCTGTTGTCAGATAAAGGTTATGGGCTTCCGTGCTTTATCTCACAGTCAGAGTTAATTAGATTGTAAGTATCTTGCAGGTGCACTTGTTCATTTAGTTCAAGACAAAACGAAATGGGCAAAGGAAATGATATGGGACAGTGGCAATGTTGAATTGAATTGCTTTTTTCCGCCAACTATTATTCACTTAATGTCGCGTGAACACATTGAGGACAAGAGATATTAATTGGAATTGGACAGGAATGATATTTGACGGATGAGTATTTTTTCAACAGAAGTACTGGTAGTTGTTTTTTAAAGAGCGGATAGTGAGTAATATGATTGGCTGCAGAGAAACTGTATCTTATCAAAAAGCTATTGAAGCTTTTATTGATCAATTATGATCCATGGGGTCTTATCCTTTTAGTTATCAGTACCTGAGTTTGTGTTGTAAATGAATCATACGATGTCAATTTATTGCAATGTTATTTTGAAGTCATTCATTGATTTTGTATTTTCAGCACTAGAAAAATGATACAGATCTCTGATGCAGTGTGAAATAATGTATGATCTTAAACAATAACCATTATCTGTTTTGTTGTTGTACCTGCTAGGTGCTAGACAAGACCTTGCCCATCATGAAGCCAGACCAGGATGAGCTCAAAGTCCCACCCATCGCTGGTGTCAGAGTCACGTGGATTGGCCACGCAACCACCCTGGTGCAGTTTGACGGTATCTCAGTGCTGACGGACCCTGTCTTCAGCGACCGCTGCGGCCCCATGTCATGGATGGGCCCCAAGAGGTATCGGGCCGCGCCCTGCCGAGTCAAGGACCTCCCGAAGATTGACGCCGTGGTGATAAGCCACTCCCACTTCGACCACTTGGATGCGCCGACCGTGACGAGTTTGAATGCGAGGTTTGGTGCGGAGCTGCGCTGGTTTGTGCCTCTAGGTCTGCTAGACTGGATGACCAGCATGGGGTGTGAGAACGTCATCGAGATGGATTGGTGGCAGGAGAACTGCATCCCAGCGCACAGCGACGTCACCTTCGCCTTCACCCCCGCCCAACATTGGGGGCAGCGCACACCCACTGACCGGTTCAAGTCACTGTGGGGATCGTGGTGCATCATGGGACCAAACCACAGCTTCTTCTTCGCAGGGGATACAGGCTACTGCAGAGGATTTGAGGAGATTGGGAGGCGGTATGGGCCCTTCGATCTGGCAGCTATTCCCATCGGAGCCTATGAACCAAGGTAAATAATACCTTCCAGGAAAGGTACCACTGAGTAAGATGCCACTTAGTCTTATTGAACCAGTATATTATTTGGCACAGAAAAATATGATATTTTCCTTTGCAAATCATACACACACAGACAATACCATGGCTGAATGACCAGAAAAGTTGTGGATAAATAGATTTATAATTGCGCTATATACATCCATATTCCTCCTGCTTCATTCATTCATTTGTACCGGTAAATGAATTTGTTAACATCGTGATTCTTTAAACCTTATAAAACTGCAAATCAAATAAAACTCAAATTTGCTTTTGAAAGGTCTGCCAGAAATTTCATACACTAGGAAATTACATCACTGAACAAAGGTATTGTTCAGTCAGAAAACTGAAAAGTAATACCACAAGAAACATTTTGTTCCCCTTTTTGATTCATTGAACATCCAAGAAATTAACAAGATATGACAAGAGAAATACTGTCAAAATAACACCTCAACATAATGTCATATTCTTGGCCTTCATGTAAATGCTAGACCCCTAGCCCCACAGCCAGGGTTGTGAATGAGAAGGAAAAGAAAGAGGTGTGTTGGTCTTCAACAGAGCTAGAAAACCTTGAAATGATGAGGACAAGTCAGTTTGATTGAATCCCAAAGCTCTGGAACACACCTGAAGAAATTAATTCTGATAAGATCTGTGACCTGATTGTATATATCCGTCTTTGAGTCACCATCAGCGATGCTCCAGGACCCTCGGCTCTAGGTGATGTGTTTGAGTCCCACCTAGTCAAAAAGCCAAACTAGAAAGTGCGAAAACTGTGGTGTGCTGTATGAGCAATCTCAACGAGACCCTGGCTTTGGGAATCTTTTCCTGTGGTTGTTGTCATTGAAGACAAATACCGTTGAATATAATGACAATGAAATGACTTAAGATCAGATAAAGTAATCATGTTTGGGAAGTAATCGGTAGATGTGTAGCTGATAGCCCCTTGCCAAGATGTACATAAATCAATCAACATCATAGTGTTGGGATACTGAAAGGCAATTGTTTTAACAAGATGTCTAGAGAGAAGTGTGGGCGAATGAATCCATATTTAGGTATTTATTTACAAACACCATGAGGAAAGCCAAATGGCTATTAGCAGTCTATACTTATATTATGAAATGAATAAGGTTTATTCTTAACATGAAAGAACAATTTATGTGTCAATCAGCACATGTATTTAGTTCCTGGCACTTTCTGGTACATAATATTTCTTCTTGGAGTGATGCCTTTAATTTTAATACACTGGACAATTAGGATGGAAGTTAGTTTAAACAATTAATGGCGTCTTCCATATTTACACAGTGACTAAAATGAAGCAGCCTTATCAACATGTGCTGAGACCCCATCATTTCACTATAAGTTATATCTACCAACCACATGTTTGTTCACTATACTATGCATGTGTGTAGATATTCTCCATTATAAATCTCTGTGCAATGATGTGTATATGACACATAATATTTGTCACAGCTCTATATTTAAATAATTGACACAAGAACTAAATCTGAAGTAAAGACAAGGAATAGTTTATTTATCAAGATTTGACAGGTTAGTAATACAGGCACATGTCTGCATGAATGCCTTATAATGCATGCCAGGAATTTATTTCTCATAGAGAAAAGTTGCCTGGAATCTGTCTTCAACACACACAGGGTGAGGATGTGCTAAATTGGGGGTTTGTGATATCTCTTATCGCATTTTTCCTTCTTAGTTGTGGTCACAAGGAGAGCAAAATGTATGAGTAAGTTTAGGTAGAAGGCAGGGAAAGGTCCATGATAGCCTTCATTCTAGGCTTTGGAGGGCAGGCAATGTACTACAATCACAACGAAGGAGCTTTACTTTAAGTTGTGTTCAGGCGACCATCGCCAGAATCACGATTCAAAATGTGATTCAAAACGCAAACATGAATCTCGATAACGACAGAATCAGCGTCCAGACGACCTTCTCTCAAATCACGTTTCTACTCACATTTGGGCCAATCCAGTGTGCATCGCAGTGCGCAGTTTGATCCAGGAAGAATAGGTTAGCTTGTATGCGCGCGTTTCTGACTTCTACGTGGGCTGCTTGACTAGCACCGCAAATAGGCCAACACAATGACTTCAAAAAATCATAATTCAAAACGCGGTTGCATTCAAGTGACCTTTTTCGTTTTTTTTCGTTTTTTTTTGCGTTTTAAATCACGTTTATATTCAATTTCGTCTGAACGCAATCATGATTCTAATCATGATTCTAGGGCAAAAAAGTGTCGCATTAATGCAACCTAAATGCACTGAATCACAGGTGAATTTTAAAGTTGCACGATAAGTAGGCAGTGGTGAAGCCATTGTATTGATTATCTCTGAGGTTTACCTGCTGCCATCTGCCATATCTTCAGATATTGTACTAAATTCCCCTTTTAACTACACAGGTAAAATCTACCTGTATTTTCTTAGATACAGAATGTTCTTAATCATCGTAATATGTGCCTACCTTTGGCCACTTTAGTCTCCTTCTTGAGTGAGGAAAGGGGGGCTAGTCTGTGTGTCCAAACTTTTTAAACCCTTTGTGTGTTAGAGACACTGCTGCTCTATGGGATTTGTGTGTATTACTTGTGCAAAATTTCCTCAGTGGAGCATAAAAAGTTAATAGCTGTGAGTGCAGTTAAACAGAAAGACGCCGCCTACTGTCTAGACACTAGGCTAGGTCAAGGGAGGTATAATATTTGAAGGAGGGGTCTCTTAAATAATCAGGCGGAGTGGAGTTGGGTAGTGGGGGGGGGGAGGGAGGGGCTCATTTCCAGCATTTCTGTTATTTTATCCTCTTGTATATTGCTGAGTTACTGCTGAGCATTACCTCTTTTTATGCCCGATAAACTGCTGTGAAGCAAGGTATATGTGTGTCTGCGAAAAGGCATCAATGGCGCATTAAGCGTTGTAGAGTAATGAATATTCAGCATTAGCTAAGTCTAGAATGATGATAGAGGCCTAGGTCTCAGTTTAGGAAGAGCAGAGGAGCTGGAAAACTCAAGTTATAAGGTTATTAAATACAATATATAGGTTGTTTCTTTTGATTGATGTAACAGGTGGTATGTCAAAGTATGTGTGATTGCACCCCCCCCCCCCATAGAATTCACTCTGTGCTTTGACTTATGGGGGGATGCTTGGGGGCATTAATGAACCCCTATGGGGGCGGCATTCACCCCCCATCACCCCAGTCCTGGTTAAACCGAACTCACGTAGCACACTCGTCACGGCGTGGAAGGGGAAATTAGAATTGGCATGTGAAGCCTATGACTGAGGCATGTCTCTTCCTCTCACTCTCCTATCGGAGCTGAACTGAGGGTGCACCTTGCCTCGATCGCCGCGTTGCCATGATAATAACGGAGAAATTGCCGGGAACAGGATTGAATCAGGGAAAGCTGAATTTGAATGACTAAGGAGTTAGAGCTTGCGACTACCCTGGTCTAGTGGTATAGTAACACTTCATGAAGCTTGGTCCAAGCAAGGTGGGGTGTTGGGAGGTATTACTTGAAGTGGACAAGCTCAATCACGGCAGCATCAACCAGTGTCTTACCCTTCTTTCCTCCTTCCTTCCTCCTCCTCCCAGACCGTTATCAATCGCCTCACAGCTCGGCATGTCACGCTGCTCTCAGATACCCTGAGCATCTGTTAGCTTCCTCTGATGCACACCCACTAGACACACAGACAGACAGACAGACACATCATACATTTTCATTTCCACCTTCCCACCCCCTCCAATCACACACCGACTGGTGGAGAGTGACATACATACATACACATAGCCATACACATACAGGCAGACACATACACAACTCAAACAACACATTTGCTTCCATTCCCCCCCCCCCCCCCACACACACACACACCAGTAAAAAAATTATGCAGGGGCTCAGGAAAATGAAACTCCCACAATACCAATAAGAGCCCCCTTGAGAACAAAAGAGCCCCTGTCAAAAAGAACATATATTTTTGAAACAGTATATAGCACAGTACATAGTTCCAATTCATGACATGCAAGCTTCGAATTAAGCCATCAGACTAATTTGCACTACAGCTCAAAGGAATTGGCACGGGTAAAGAGAAAGGGAAGAAATTGTAGGAGCCGCAGTTTTGAACTGCAGTATATTTTTTCCAGTTCAGCATGAAACACGATGCTTTAGCCTATTAAAAAAGCATCATGTTTCATGCTAAACTGAACAAAATATACCGCAGTTGAAAACTGCGGCTCCTTCCCTTAACTCTTTGTGCGTTCACCTGTGAACCCCCTGTACGTTGCATTAATTTGAGTGTGCGCATATTCCAATGAACTCTTGTCGGAGTAGTAGCTTTCAAGGGCTATAACTTTTTATTAGATTGTCGTGAGGAAAAAAAATGTACATATAAAATATAGAGAATTGCATGGGCTTTCCACTCATATGTATTTTGTCTAGCAGTTGAGGAGCTACTGTATCACAGGGCTTTACTTGTGCAGAACATTTGAAAAAAAATGTCAATGTGTTCAGTTGTGCTAATGTAAATGATATGTTGGACTCTTCATTTGCTGTAAATTGCAGGGAAATTATTACAGTTATTTTGCTAAGACCATGACCTTTCTATTGATATCAAAATCAATAAGTTTTGAAACGAAGAAAGTTAGATGCAGGAAGTGCATTGAAAAGCCGATATGGCCAAGAATTTGGCTTGATTAGGACTCTAGGAGCTCTTTGTGTTGTAATACAAAGAGACCGCCTACAATGCGGACATGTGCACGCACCCACTAAGACCGTGACCTTTCTATTGATATCAAAATCAATAAGTGTTGAAAAGAAGAAAGTTCAATACAGGATGTGCATAGAAAAGCCTGTATGGCCAAGAATTTGGCTTGGTTAGGACTCTAGTCTGAGCTCTTTGTGTTGTAATACAAAGAGATCGCCTACAATGCGTACATGTACACGCACCCACATAATCACAGTACAATAACAAGGAACTTGTGTGATTTTCTTCTGTACTGCACTGTACAAGATGGAAAAATACCGAAACAAAATGATCAAAACTCTCCGAAATCTTCTATGTAACCCTATGCTGCAACGCGAACGAGCGGAAAGCCTGTTACAGTGACGATCGCGAGCAATAGTACCGAACAGTGGTACGGTTCGCAGTACGCACATATTTCCATTTCCATTCACCTACGTGTGTTCTGTGCAAAATTGCGAACGAAACGTGTCCACGGTTGTGCATTGATGCGAACGAAACGTAGAAAGAGTTAATTCCCTTTCCCTTTACCCGTGCCAATTCCTTTGAGCTGTAGTGTATATTCCCTGACACACACGTTTTCACTTCAAGAGACATGGAAGATACTTGATGGACCGCTCCCATGTGCCAACATTTATTATGATATCGGTTATTCTTTGCTAGGACATCTCACAATCCCGCCTCAGTCTTCTATAATGACACAGTCAGTGAGGTCAGTAGGAATTAACGCTGAGCAGAAATAGACATCGATCAGAGGCTCCTAATTGAGCGTGCAATTCTTGGAGGAGCGTATTGTAGCATTCAACACCCTAGTAGCAGACACACTTTTCGAACAATATTCCTTTGCCTTTAAGAAATGTTTTTTAAATGATCTTGTAGGGTAGAGTGAGTGTCCATCTTTATTTTTGCACTCCTGAAATTGAACAAGATCAATGGAACCTATTCATATATGCTACATACCTATCCACAAAATTATTGAACCATTTGTGGCAATCTTGTCGATGCTTTTGCAGAACGGGAGTCACACAAATAATGGGGGTATTTGCGTGGTATACTACAATATTATGGCTTTTTTGGTGTTAAAGAAGTTTGCTGGAAACTTGCTTAGTAAAGTGCAATAGTAATATTGCAGTATTCTGGGTTCTGAATGGGGCTTACAGTAGTAGGAATATACCCACAGTATGATGGGTTAGATACTCAGGATTTATCAAAATATACTATTCTATATCAGTAAAGAAATTGGCCAAGATTAATTTGCCTTCAAAATGCAGAACTATTTTTTTCATGATTCTTTGGCTTCTTTGCTCTAAACACAGGTTAATCTCAAGTACATACTAGTTTTGACCCCTTTAAAGTAAAAATGATGCTCAGAATTAAAATAGCAATGTGTGTGAACCCCTCATCTAAAGCATACAGTCCATAGTTCTTTTCATGCTGACATGGACTATAATGTCACACTTCATATCACTTCTGAGCCTGATTCAACCAACAACCTCAAAGTTCTTGTCCTATCTGTCAGGGCGTATTACCCGACATATACCGCTGATATGTTAGCACTGGCACCTACTATAGCATTTGGTCTAAATCCTGGGCTAAATTTAGTCCTGTGTGTGTGCCTTTTAGTGTGCAAACATACGGATTAATGGTGTGAAGAGTGAATGCCGCTATGACGGGTGATCCTCATGATTCAGACCGTGGGGAATGTCTAGGGCAGGGGTGTGGGGGGAACGTGACTGCCCTCTGATTCCCAATGAATACAACTCATATTTACCATCGACAAATTTTTGCCACTTTGAAGACTTGAAGCACAAGTCCAAAGAATTTGCCCAAAAAATTTATGGGAGTGTGCTTATGTTATGAGTAAGTGTTAACACTTATACATAACATAAGGAGATTCCACTCAAAATTAATTTGGTTTTAATAAAAGCAGAATGCATTTAGCTATTCAAAGCTCAAGTATGGTATACATGTACATACATGATCTAGAAGTTTTAAATTAACTGTTTTTAACATTATTATGATGATACTATAACGCCCATATGGTACACGCTATAAGCAGCAGGCCAGGCACACTCATTCGTAAAGAATTATGTCAGCCCGTACGTGTTCGATGACACACCCAGGGAGCAAATCTTGTTTCTGAGTAGAGAGAAGAAAGCAGAACGAGATCCCCTTCACACCAAAGGTTTATTTTAACCCGTTCTTTTCTCCACTCAGATACCGAGCAGCATAACTGTCTTGTAATGTGCTATTCGGACTATAGATGGGCTATGAATAAACTTCAAATTCCTTATAAGGTGCAATTCTCCCTATCGCATATAGCTCTCCGAATCTGAACGCGTGTGGTGCTCTAATTTTTTTACCTTTAATTCTTGGGATATGGACTTCCGGTTCACTAACGTATATTGCCATTGTCTTGCTTGTGTATTGTCATTCTTTCATTAGTCCATCCACAATCAATGTTGAGTTAGGCAAAAACATCGCCTTGAGTGATTGGTGGTAATTTTTACAAGTCCTTCGTCCATGTAACAACCCTTCCATTTTAATATTATGAGGTTTATGAGGGTTGAAATTACAGATTCTGTGCGTTATTGCGTGAATTGAATACATACCAAACTCTTACCGGAAGTATACGTCTTAAGAGCAATCGATCAGATATCGGTATCGCAAGGTGATTTCACTTAATATCAGCTATATGGGATAGGGAGAATTAAGCCACACTCTTGGTCTATCCTGCAGTTCCATGACAAATTTTGACTAGAGTTAACGGAGCCCGAAAATCTAGGCTTGAGCAATGGGTTAACCATTTGACTCCTAGATTATCTCAAGCCCATAGACTAAATGCATCAACTATCCAGTTGAGTTGAGGGTTAAATTGCGCTTGAAATATCAGGCACAGCATGAAGTTGATACTGCCACGATGTCCATGGATCTCCTGTCAAACATTTTTACATGTGCATGTTTTAATCCTGTGTATATGTTGCGATATAAACTAATGAGAGCTTGCTGTCTTTTCTTTATCTTCCCCCGCACTTTTTTGCAGTGCACACTGAACTTGATCGCTTAGGAAAACTAGTGGTCTTGCTCAGTTAATCTTGATTAGTATTTGAGGACCTGAAGATTGGTGGTTGATTCACTTCTGATCAGATGTGAGCTAAATATCAATCCACTGTGAATCATGTCGTTTTCTTTTCATATCTTGACAAATCATTTCATGTCGAGAGTTATAATCCATCCCTAAGGTGAATCAGCTCTGTACCAGAGGACGAGCTGACATGACTTTAACCTGTTCAGTCCTATTGGCAAGAAACTGATTTGTTTCTCAAATAGGGCTACCAGTGCCAGGTAGTGGGAGGGTTAATATAGGAGAGACAATGCACCTCACGGGAAGGGTAAACTAGCTAGATGACCAAGCATGTATGTCTGAAGGAAGGGTGAGGTGAGGTTAGGAGGGGGGGGAGGGGGGGGGGGTATGCTAGCTCCCATCCCCAGCCCACTCCCCTTCCCTACTTCCCCCACTAGTCTGTCAACACCTGCCTCACAGCGGACAGAGCAGAGAATCACCCCTCCTCCAAGCAAATGGACAAAAGTAAACCAGGATGCGTATAGCATTCCAAACCATAAATGAGAATGCACCATTAATGGATAACATTTCCGAGTGCTTATTAAGTTTCCTCGTCTAATGAGATAATTACCTATTTTGTAAGTGGTTGTGATCATATTACAAGTAATCAACTGCCATTAATTCAGTTAGGCTGCTGAGCTCACAAATTTCGAGGAATAGGATATATCTCTATCATTATACTGGAACGTGTACTGGATATTTAGATTGAAAACTAATTGATGGTAAAGGATCCCAACCACATAGATAATGTATAATGTCATTAGACAAACTTAATAGAAGCATATAAATGATGGATTTTTGTATGATCATAGTTTGATGAATCATGCACAATTTTTGTAAATTGTCTGAACATATTTATCAAGACTCTATCTCATTAATAAGTAAGATTAATTCACTGAATATATGAGCTAGTACCATAACACATCGCAAAAAAAATGTATGCTATAAGTTTGTTTCAAAACGAGCATGAAGTGATTATTTCTTTATTTCATGAATCGTATAATATGAATGTCATCCACACCTTTTCCATTTGGCAAACAATCATGTATCGGTGATTGAATTTAATCTTCATCTACACTACCACTCAAACGAATTGGCATCGGGTAAAGGGAAAGGGAAGAAATGGAAGGAGCCGCAGTTTTGTTCCTCGGTATACTTTGTCCAGTTCAGTTTGAAACATGATGCTTTTTAGGCTAATGCATCATGTTTCATGCTGAACAGGACAACATATACCACGGTTCAAAACTGCGGCTCTTTCCCTTTCTTCCCTTTCCCTTTACCTGATGCCAATTCCTTTGAGCTGTAGTGTATATCCTATGTTCTTATTCTAAAGAGAAATCAATGAAACTAGTAACCCCTTGTGTGTGCTGTAAAAATTACAGCTCTGGGGGATTTGTGTATTTCTTAGGTAGCAGTGAATCTCTGGCACATCAAGGATTTCATTTTGAAGTCAAAACTTGAGGCTCATACCTTCCCTCTCCCGAAGCAGCGACTACCTGCTGAACTAAGCCACTTCTTCTCTTCCTCCAGGTCCATGATGCATAACCAGCATGTAAATCCCAAAGAAGCGGTTCAAATCCATGAGGACGTGAACGCCAAAAAGTCAGTGGGCATTCACTGGGGTACCTTCACATTAACAAATGAGGTAATTACTCTCTCTCTCTCTTTTGTTTGTTTCTCCCCACCTCTCTCTGTCTCCACCTTCTCTTTGTATCTTCCTTCTTCTCCCTCTCCCAATCTCTACCCCCACCTCCCAACCTCTCCCCTATCTCTCTCTTTCTTCCCTGTATCTCCTTGTCTCTTCTTCCCCATCTCTCTCTGCCTCCTCCCTCCCGCTTCTCTCTGTCTGCTTCCCTTCCATCTTTCTCTCCTTCCCCATATTTACATTTAACTCCATCAATCTATTTCCCTTCATACCTCATGTATGTACCTATCTCTTTCCCTTCATCTCTCTCTCTCTCTCTCTCTCTCTCTCTTTGTGTCTTCCCCCCACCTCCCTCTCCCTCTATTTCTCCAATCTCTCTGCCACTTTCCCTCCATCTCACTTTGCTCCCCAATCACTCTCTGCACCCCACCCCATCTCACTATATCTCTATGTCCCCCTCCTCTCTGTGCACCCATGACCCCCCCCCTCCCCCCATCTCTTTCACCTCCTCCATAACTTTGCATGGCCAGCTGGTTTAAGCGGCCTGTTCACTGCAGCCCGTCTGAGGCCGTGCAGATTCACCAGGACGTCCATGCGATCAAGTCAGTAGGCATCCACTGGGGGACCTTCAGGCTGGGCAGTGAGGTATAAACCCCAAAGAAGACATCCCATAGAATGTTCTGTACTCTTTATACATCCTGCATACGAAAAGATCACCTCTAAATCTGTATATTATGCTATGCAAAGCCGTTATAACTCCTCATCCTGAGACAATGCCAATTAGTTTTAAATGGTGGTGTAGTATGTCCACCTAAATCAAACATCATCATCATAATCATATAGGTCAACAGATGAGATCTAGGACATAAGATTGTTCTTACATGGTCCACTTTAAAAGTAAAGGGGATTACTAGTATTGATTATGGGCTGTAATCATAGCAGCACTGTTCTGTGGTCGTTACCTGGGTCCAGATTTTTGTTTTTCATTTGAATGATTTTGAGATCATACTTCAATTCTTCCTGGTGTCCCAAAATCAAACTTCAAATGGTACACATGGTCGTGACAGAATGGCAGTCCATTGATGACAAGTTCAGTAGTCTTTACTGCTACTTCCCCCTACCTTTAAGGTTATCACATGCTTTCAGTGCGAACAACCCGCAATAGCGGCACCACCTGTGCCTGCTAGCTGTGAGTCTGGGGAGTGCCATCCAGCACTCATCGCGGTGGGTCTTCTGACAGAGCCTGCATGATGAGGCTGAGGATGATGCATGATGAGCATTGTTCCTGCTCGGAGTGAGGCGTACCTCCTGTTAGCTGACTCACCCACCGTCTGTAAACATACAACAGAAACAACCACTCACCTCCTCTTGTCTGTCTTCGCCGACTGACGTGACTTCACACAATGAGGAATTAAAGAAACAACTACTGCAGCCCGTAGCACTGCTGTTGTAGATTGATTCAGAAACGCCTTACAGTCTGGTAGACATGATTTACTGCTGCATGACAAAAAGTCTGTTCCATGTCTGTTCCTAACTAATACCTTTGTTACATCATAGCTACCACAACTTTGATCGTTATTTTAATTCAATCTTTGGTGACATAATAGGATAAAGATTATAAAGCCAGCAAACTGTGACGCATGTCAAGGAAAAAGTCTATTTCAATTGAAGTTCTTGTCTCAAATCTATTTTGTCTTTGGAGATAAAATGAAACATATATGAATAAAGCCAGCAAGCAATGATGCATTAAAAGCAATATTTCCATTTCGATTTGTTTTCTGGAATCAATTTATGTATGACATAGTGTTCTAAAACACTTACATTTCAATACTTGACTCAATTTTATAACTTGAGAACTGTCTTACTGTATCATATTGGTGATTCTGGCTGTGTATTTTTCTTGCATTGAATAGTATTCCCTTGACCAGGGTATGGGGGAAGAACAAAATGCAGAAGAACAAAATAATGATCGCTGTGTCGTTTTATGCTCTTCCTATTAGTGCAGTATTACCTTGACCTGCCTATGGTGGTGCAGAATAACATAACATATTTTTGCTATTTATCCTATTTGTGCTGTATTGACTGGCGTATGGTGGTGTTAAATATAAACATAACATTTGGCTGTTCTTTTTTTATTCTCTTCCTATTTGTGCAGTATTACCTTGACCCGCCCAAGGAGGTGCAGAAGGCTCTGGAGAGTAAAGGGCTCCCTCTGGAGGACTTCTTCGTCATGAAGCATGGCGAGGCGAGACTCCTGCTGGAGGATTCAAACATGGAGATGGACTGAACGAGAGAACCAGTTCCTCCCTCGCTGCAATTTCTGAGAGGATTGAGAGACTGCTGTCACAGCTGGAGGAGTGATGGCGAGATCAAGGGAAGGGGTGCCGGTAATTTCCAGGCACAAACCCTCAGTTGATGAATCCTTTGTATACCAGATCAAATTATAATCTACAGTACAGGCAAGCTTGGAAAAGCAGCGAAAACTCTAGCCAATTTTCATGTGTTACCAAACTGTCACTGCATACTCGCAAATTGATTTCGGACTAATTTCTATGATGTATATTGACTCTTTTTAACCGTACTACCATGGTTAGAAAGTGCATTGGCTTACTGCACTGTACATCTCATATTAATGGTCATGAGAGAGTTAATGGGCACTGCATGCTTAACAGGTTACCAATAGATTTTGGCTTTTTATCTCCACTTCAATATCCATTGGCACTAGTAAATGCCCAAAGTCAAACACTTTAAAATGGCTCCAGATCATCAATCATAATTTGTGGTGAATTTACCACTAGTGAGATCACATTTCATGCGCAGTTGTGAACATGGTGATGAATGGGGCTACATTTCCGAGAGAGGTTTGTTGGCAACGTGATTGACCCAGGAGAAAAGGTGTCGGCAGCCCAGCCCAAGAGTGCAGAAATTGCCAGGATTGGGTGCAAAGGATGGGGGAAATTACTCATTGTTCTCATCAGCTGTAAAGGCTTGCAGTAGTTAGGGAGCAAGCGGGGGAAAACCCAGACATTAATTTTTTTGTCTTTGTTTAACCCTTCCTGTTCCATATGAAGTGACTCTCAATGGAATTTATGTGTACTATCAGTGACAAAATACGCACCTGGCACACAATGGGGTAACACACATTTCATGTTCATGTCAGAGTATGAGATACTAATTGTACATATACAGGAGTGTGTGTTTGCAGTATTTCAGATGGGGATTATTTACTTTGCTAATGCCACAATCACTCAGAACCGGTTTGTGGCTGCCGTGCACCGTCTGTAATGTGTTACTAGGATTTCCCTATTACGGAAATCCAAGAAATGTGGTCCACGTAGCCATGTTAACGAAGGCAGTCAGCGGCTTAGCCATATTGCAAAATTTCCCTGCAAGGCCTAGAGAGTCATTTTACAAGCAGTAGTGGCAAACTCTGATTATACTTTAATAGAGAGGTGTTGTAGTAAGTGAAAAAAAAACTAAAATGTGGATAGGTACTGCATTTGTGGGACTTTTAGGACTACCAGTGATAGCAAAGAGTTATTAGAGACAGATAAAAATCCATCAATGATATCTAAATGGGCCTGTCTACAGTATTGGATACATTTCTGTCACATTTACTGTAACATTTGCATTAATCTGTTTAATTCCAATTATTTGTTTCTGTCTCTTAAATAAACCAGCCAATAATAATGAAATATCAAAGAAGTGTATTGATTTGCACTTTACAAGGTTTTGTACGCCTCAGAAAATTTGCCATGTACAAATTTGCCATAGCACGTTGGTAACGGGACAGACAAGTTGTAACACACTCGTCTGTCCTGTTACCAACGTGCTATGGTAAATTTGTACGGGATTAGTTTAGAAATACATAATAAATGAACATTCAGAGCAGGATTTTAGCTGAAGTTATTTTGGAGGAAATAAATCAGCACTGTCATATTTTGCTGGTGCAAGGTGGTCATAATTTCAAATGATTCAGTTGTGCCAAAAAATATCCCTTTACTGTAGACAGACCCAAATGCCAGTCACTGCAACAGCTTGAAAGCAGTGGCTGTGAATGGTGTGCAGTCTGATCGAGGAACGGTGGGGGGAGTCTACCTAACGGTGGTTAACCCTTTGTGTGCCAGACAAAATTGTACTCTGTGGGATTTGTGGGTCTGAACAAAATACGACATGACAGCTCAGGGGGGTGTTTCACCAAGCTGTTTGTAAGATACGAAAGACTTTATGAATGACTGGTGATCCCTTCTTGTGCTAAATGAGATACCACACTTTGTTCCTGTTTTAACATTGGGAGTTAATTTCCAACAATCCTAATAACATTTGACAAATCATAAGCTTTGTATTCAGACACCATTTAACAACTAGATTTCTCACTTATAAACACCAGATTTGAAGCTTAAGGAAATCAAAATCATTGAGAATGTAATTTAGCACAAGAAGGGGTCACCAGTCGTTTGTAAAGTCGTTAGTAGCTCACGAAGAGCTTGGTGAAATGCCCCCAGAGGAAGGGAAAAGTGACATCATAACAGCATTATATGGATTAAGAGCATTGAGGTGCAGGGAAACATGACTAAAGTAGCCATGGGGGACAGGGCTGGGTGATGCTTGAAGATGGGAGTTATCCTCCCGGTATTCTCAATAGTGGTTCAAAACAAAAAGATGAAGCCTGGTTCACGAAACTTAATCTCTCTTGAGATTTGTAAAGCATACACACAATGCCTATTGTAAATCCCTATGGAGATTTAATTCAGTACAACTTGTATGAAAATGTAATGGTATCTTGTAAATTTGTTCTGATTGTATATGTGGCTTAATATAACAATTGTATTGAAGAAAGGTGGCATAAAAATACTATTCAAACGTTGATTTGGTACCTTGTATGTAGTAGCTGTACACCCTGTCCATTGTATTTCCAAAGATAATGTCTGTATAAACATACATATGCAATACTTATTTCATTCAAGTAGTGCAATTTGTGCCTCTCTCAAGAAGTGACTTAGACAGTTGATGTGTTCAACTAGTGCATAGCTGACATATTTTTTAATTCCACTTCACATTTCTTAATCAATCTCTTAGCTATTCTCTCTCATTCTCCATTTGGTTGTGTGGTTATCTTTGTGGTTAATGTATGCATTAAGACTTTCATAGATAAACATTCATCCAGTTTCAAAGAAAAAATCCAATTCTTGTTGGACTTTGTGTATAGTGCAATGAAGATTTTATCTCAATCCTATAAAATCATATAGTAATTTATATGTCATATTACATTATGCAAATATAAGTGATTTCAGAATCTATAGCTGCAATTTGTACTCCTTTATACCCATGTTAATTTCTACATTTATGATTTGCGATTGAGATTTGCGATAAAACTATATTTTATTCAGTGGCTTGTTGATGATAACAATGATAGTATATTGATTTATAAAGTACAATAACTGTATGGATATACATGTATATGGATATATTGGCTAAGTTGAAATAGGAATTTTATAGTGCTACTCCTCACTGCAGTGTAATAGATGATTTATCTCAATGATTGCCACACGTTTCTGATAATGAAGGGAGATCAATTAACATGCTCAATGGAAACCTGTTAGGTCTGTGTTTGGTTAGATCATGATCAGAACCTAAACAAATTACAGGGTTTATTTGTGATGAAAGGACCATGGAGACCCAAATTAGGACATCCCCGTTCATTGGGCGCCATAGGGGGAGGAGAAGTGATGCAGAGGAAGGAGGGGGGAAGAGAGAAGGGGGGCACTGTGACACCCCTGTGACGCCATGCCTGATGTCCATCTCTGTGTGTGCGTCCGTTGACCTCTGTCCAGCGTTATCATGGGAGTGACGCAGCATGGCCCCTGCTGACCGAGATTGGGCTGGTTGAATGACCCTTCAGCCTTTGTTCACATCTCACTCCCACAGTGTATGTTAGCCTTGTTCTATGGGATTTGTGTACATTAGTTGTGAAAAATACAAACATTACACATAATGAGTAAAGAAGTGAACAAAATGAACCAAATCGAAATATGGGTGTACAAATTCAAAGTCAGTCATTGTCATGAATTATATTAGTGTTAAATTTCAATTCTTCTAGCAGTTGTGGTTATTTTGGTAAGGAAGAAGGAGCTATGGAGAAATTAAAGACTACAAATGCTAAAGATGCATAAATTATACATCTAATTTAAGACTCCTCTCCATTACATTTTTTTTTAGATCGAGATGTTTTCTTTTCCACGCACTGAGAACAGCTGGATGACTTTTTAAGTTCATTTGATTGCCTGTCTATTATTAAAGCTCAGTTCAATGCTTTCAACGCATGTAGCTATGCTAGTGCTTGATGTTGATGAACAATATCATAGCGAGGCTTTTAAAGGAATTATAAAATGTGAAAGGCTAGATTTAGTTAGTGCTAAGTCATGTCATAAGTTGCTATAGTTTGTTGTGTCACCAACAAAAGGAGCCAAATTAGAAAGAAGATCTAGAAGACGTTCCATTGTGTAGTGATATAGCTTGGAGGATAGCATTGGAAATTGCTTCATAGTATCTATACAGTTCTCGCACAGTACGGTAGAAACTTGAAGTGACGTCAGCACATTACTTTGTTTATGTCTGAGTTTCTTTCTAACAATATGATAACTGTATTTTCCCTTCTGTGACTTTGTTATCATGAATTAAAGTCACCTGGTCATAAAGCTTGTAGTATTCATAGATATGTTGGTTGTTGTGCTGCTGACTATCTTTCCTTTAATCGTTCTACTATAACTTGCAGGAACTTCTGATTTCACTATCCTGGAAAATGCAGCTTGAAGTATATCAGTTTTTGAGGTATACAGTATTTAGTCTGACACACCTTGAATGAGATAGGATGTAAAATTTTTGTCACAATTTGGTGTTTTCTTAAAATGAAAGAGGCCTTAACTGTGGTGACATTAAATGCACAAATGCATTGGTTCTCTGTATCATGATAGAAACAAAGTCTAACGGTACACACATTATTGTATAATGCTATCAAGATTGTGACATGGTATCAGTTTTTTTTTTGTAAATGATAACAAATGTTTCTTTGAGGAAACTACAATTTTAAGTGAAACTGTTCTCATACTGCTTCAACACAAGTCTTACATGACCACATAAGGCTTGTGTCATATTACCTTAAATGATACAAACCAGTGTTTTACTTTTATCAATGTGTTCTGTCATGGTAATAACTCAAAAAACAAGTTTGATTAATATTTTCAACTTTTTTCCAGTAAAAAAAAAAGATGAGAGATATTTCAAAGGAGATACACACCAAATATAATTTCACAATTTCAAATATGCGGGGATTGAATAATTTTATGAATTGCTTCTTGTAGGTGAAAATTGGAAATTAATGCTAGAAGAACATGTTTGGGTATCAGTCCTTATCTCCCCTCCCCAACCCAACCCAACCTACAAAGGAAAGAACACAGGCCTATGTTTGACTTTCCAGTCTCCCCACTCCCGCTCCCTGTCTGCCCCCCTCTCTCTTTATTTTGGGTCACACCCTCCCCCTGTACCCCTGAGGAGAAGTGAGGGCAGGAAGTGCCTATTTGACAAGATGGTCCCCCGCGTTAATTGCCGCCCGGCTTCCTTGGAAGAGCTTTGAGAAGGATAACCCTCAGCGATGAAAGCCTCTGCTATTGATTTAGAATCGCAGATTACAACTGCACACATTGAACTTGTTTTCTGTTGACTTCAGATGAGATGGGTAGTTTGATTTATTCAGGCTGAACTATGCAATACTTTGAAATTATTATCTAGGATTTATATTTGTGGAAGTGGAAAAGTTTGTACGTGTTCATTTACAGAATTTATTTTAGTCAGATAATTATGAATATGTATGATATATTTGTGAACAAAAAATTTAACAGTTGGATGTGTGTTTTTTTTTTTGTTTTTAAAGACATTTTATTTTTTTCTGTGAGATAAATGTTCATGCCAACTTTTCGCAAGCACAATGCTGATCAAGTGCATTTAAAATTAAAACCATTCTAGGTCATCATTTTCTTACTCTTGCAAAATCGAAATGGATGTATGCTTCATGATTTAAAATTCATCATCATACATTATGATCTGTATGTATTTGTGTATTACTGGTTTGCCAAGTGTGTATGTTTTTTAAAGAAAATAAGCAAACAATAACACATTTTTAGCAATTACACATTGTTGCTATTGGAAGTGCTCCTCCTCCATTGTAACGTTTCTGCAGTGTATTCTAGTCTGATTTGAGAATGTTTGGTGATCATGTATACATACAATGATAGTAGCTTATCGATAGTTGTTACATAGCGGTTACATCATCACATTTTGTTTCTATCTGACTATTTTGTTTGAACTATTTGTGTGCCAGACAAAAGTCAGTTCTTTGTGATTTGGGTGTATTAATGAATTCACAATCATATGGCGCACAAAGAGTCCATATATTGTGATATCTATAAGTAACAACTGTGCAATCACTGCTGCAAAGATTATAGAAGATAATTATGATTGGCTGAGTGTAATACTATGATCTGATGTATGTAACAGATTGGTTAGCTGAAAGCCAGAAGGTTGCTAATGACATAAATCATAAAATATAACTATGTTCTGGCTGAGTGTAAAACTGTGAACAGGTGTAAGAAATAGATTAGCTAGCTGAAAGCCAGAACGTTGTTAATGGCATTAATGTGGTTAGTTGAGTGCCAGAAGGTTATTGATGACATATGTTAAATCACATATTGAAGTGAGTACCATTCTAGTTCTTGAGGGACATTACAGAACTGTGCTTTGTTTATGTATATGAATACATATATACAATGGTAAAATTGTGTTTTGTAATATGAGGAATTGTTTGCATACCTATCATACTGTTTCTTTACATATCAATCAAATTTCATTAATCATGCAAAATTGTTTACAGAGAATTTATATTTTGATTACAGCAAAAATAAAAGTACAATACTGTTTTGTAAGATTAATGATTGTGAGTCAGTTTGACGTGGTTTCGTGTATTTTATGTATGACAAAAATGTCTAACTGGATGTAGATATACTTAAAAATGTAATATAGATGGAACTGTTTTTTAAGTGGCAATATATTGTAAATACATTTTTTGTCAAAGATGCATGGGACTGTTGTCAATGCTGGAGTGTTCTCTTTCCTTTTTATATATACATATACCATATCACAGTGCACATGTTTAAAGGGTGTATAAAATTGTTTTTTGTGGATTGTGTGTTTTCATTTTAAACTGTATGAATAATTTTCAGTCATGCTCAACTTGGAGAGCAAATGTGTGTGTTTAGAATTAGACACTCCTTGTGTTAATTACTGATTTTATTTTGAAGTTTCCCTTGTATTCTTGAAGAGAAGCGTGTACATGTTGAAGACTGCATTGTCTGAATGTTTGCATCAATTGCATGCTGGCTCTCCATTTTTTTCAATAAACATGAATGATGACATTAATGAAGTGTGTTTTGTGTATGATTTCTTTATTACTATATAGTCGTACTTTCCTTTAAAAATCCATATAAAATAATGTATTGTACTCACATGTAGACTATGCAATTACTGTACTTTACTTTCAGCACATTTTTTTAAGCTCCTTCAGTTTGAAAAATATATTTGAGATCTACAATATGCTTCCAGTGTTTAAATGATTAAGTAGCTGAAAGCTTTAGGCTTTTATTTTCTTTTTCTTTTTTTTTTTCATTTTGGGGATGGGGGAAATCATTGACTTGATTGTTCTGCTGGCTTTCAAATGAATATAGCCTGGATGGATTGTTTGATGGATTGATAAGCAAATTAATTGACTAAGTAGTACTCTGTGCTGTTTGGGTATGTCGTTGAGTGATTATATGCTTGATAAATTGATTGGTTGCTTTATCATTGATGAATGGTTGGATGGATGAGTAGTGTCATGGGCTGGTTAACTGTTTGGCTAACTTGCAAGTTTGATTGATCGAATGATGATAATACATGTATTTGTTTATTGGCCATGTGGTTGTGTAAGTGTGGAGGAAGAAGATTGAAGCAAAAAACATTCAACTGGCTGACCCCCCCCCCCCCCCCAAAAAAAAAAAAAAAAAAAAGGTGGGGAAAAGGGGGTGGGGAAAGAGGATTAGTTGAAATATAATATTGTATCAACAATATAAACAACAAGAACAAAATATAAACGATAAGACAAACCGATTATGATTATCTGTCATGCAAAAGCTAGACTAGTCTCTAGATAAAATGTACAATAAGTAATTTGAGGGAAAGTGGGATAAAGGAAACGACATAAGTTTGACAACAACTCGACACAAGCGAGAAGTTGGAGACCATTTGTGGTGACGAAGACTATTGTATTAGGCAATAATTAAAACCACATTTCTTACAATGCCTCAAACTTTAGTAGTCATAAAGCAACAGACACTGGAAGAGTACTATTGTGACACCATGGTCCCTCCGTTTTACAACATACCTCGGGTAACACTGACCCATGGGAACGTCGCAAAACTGAAAATTCACAAGATCATAAATTTCTTATCCTTTCACGAATTTTGGTCAAAACTTCACTAATATGTTTCTTTAAATGTTTCCGCTTTAATTGAAACCAACTTATCTTCAGGGTGAAATATCCCTTTAAGTGTATTTTAGGGTTAAACATTTTAAGTTTATCCATTGCATCAACCCCCTTGTTTATGTTAAAACATAAACAATGTATGATATCATTGTGTTCCTCCCATGCAAGTTTATCACATTTAACCACTCCTAAACGTTAGGAAACAATTCTTTTATCTCTTTTAAGGTATAGTTTTTTTGTGGAGGATTAAAAAACAGAGGTTCTTTACTACCTCGACGTATTTTGTGTACAAAATAATGATGAAGACTGGCACCGCGCTTTGCATAATCATGATGCGTCTAAGTGAAAGAGGTGCATTTTGTTCACTAATTTCTCATTTGAGCTAGTGATATACGTAAACCCACAGCGCCGTATTCCATCTGGCACCAACCATGTCGAGAGAAAATATTCAAAATCAAACATGAGTGCATAAAACATATTTACACTTCCGTGTAATGTTTCAATATAATATTATTACACTTTTGTCCCCGTATCAAGGACTGTAGGTCATCGAGTTTACTTTCAATAAGTTCATGACACATTTTAATTTGAAAGAGAACAAGAAGGAGGAGAACGAAGTATGTATGTAAACACGATTGGACTGGATTGTGGAAAGAGATGGAAAGAGGTGTAAAACCGTTGTGGTTTTGATCCAGGGGTTCTTGAAAACTATTGTGAGTTCCTGTAATCCATTTAGCCCGGCTGCTTGGCTGCGTCAGCCTTTCTAAACTTTACGAAGAAAAGTTTCATCACTACGTGCAACATGTCATATCCTGTAGGTGTGTGGTCTTCCGAGTGACAAAGAAAGCCATTTCTTGTCCTTGCACCCATTGCGATTAAAAACAAGAAGGAAATTACGTTAAACAAAACCCCACATACCTATCCATTTTCACCTGTTCATTGCTTTTCATTTTGCCCAAAACATTGCATGCACTGTTATACGACAATGAATCAAAAAGCACATTAAATACAACACGACCCTTATCATATTCTGTTTGTCTTCTTTACCGCAACCACAACCACCACTCCCCCCCTCCCTCCCTCCCTCTCTCTCTCTCTCTCTCTCTCTCTCTCTCTCTCTCTCTCTCTCTCTCTCTCTCTCTGTCTCCGTATCCGCATCTGTCTCCATCTGTCTGTCCGCCTCTGTCTCCGTCTGTCTGTCTGCCTCTCTCCCTTTGTTTCTCTCTCTGTGTGTGAGTATATGTGTATGTGTGTTTGTGTGAGTGTTTGTGTTTGTGTGTGTGTGTGTGTGTGTGTGTGTGCCCCCCCCCCATCCCAGGTCAACACTTCGATCCTATTTCAAAATAAATAAGAAAAGTCGATCAATAAATGGTCCTTATAGATGTACCGTATCACTATCGTCATCACCCGTAGGAGTATACCACAGTGACAAGAATAGTTACTGTACAATCATGTAAAACACTGATGATAACATGAACGTAGGCCCTATAAAAAATTAGGCCATCGCTCCGTATACTTCTGCACTGGATGGGAGTTCAACCCTCGTATTCGACCATTTATTTTCGTACATGTACATTTTTGAAAACACATTCATGCGAACGAATTCAGGTGCAGTGGGGAGGGGTGCCATGTGTGTGTATGGGGGGGGGGGGGGAGGGAGCGGAGAACACACCCTCATACTTGATGATAACATAGGAACTTGCGCCACTGGTGTGGTATTCAATATAAGCGCTTTATAATGTCTTTACAACCTGGTAAATATGGATCGCTTCATTATGATTGTCTTCGGATTTTCAATACCAAATATAGTCTGGGTAGGCCTAAGTATAATAAGGCCGACGCGACTACTGTATGCAATTGGTATCCAAATGGACAAACATTTTACAGGAAATATTGATCCATCTATCTCTAAGTAGGCAGATAAAACATTTTCTGCCTATTTAAAAGAGAGAGAGAGAGAGAGAGAGAGAGAGAGAGAGAGAGAGAGAGAGAGAGAGAGAGAGAGAGAGAGAGAGAGAGAGGGGGGGGGGGGGTATATTAATGCAAATCTATTGGGTGGGGTGAAAACTCACCATATATCAAGGATGTATGAAAGGAGCTCACTTCATACATATATGGCTAGTAATATGCGATGTTTTGGTGTCCAACTCGGGTTCCAAATAAATATTTATTTCATCCATTTTCCATTTTTACGTCGACACAAAATTGAATACGAGTAAATAAAATAATTATCACATTCAAACGAACGAGTCTCACCGGTACGGATCATTTATCGGTTGCTTATAGCAACAATAAAGAGCAATACATACCAGAATTTGAACACTTGCACTCTGACTCGCATACACGTACAAGCATGTAAATACCCAATGTTGGTAAACTTGCTTTCTATACTACTCTCCGCACTCGATATCTGCATACCAATCCGTCGTCTCTGTACAATCCTCCATGTATGAGCTTTTCTACTCGGCAAGTATAGCTAGCTGTGCACGTACGAGTACGGTGCAACAGCTGCAAGGCAGCGGGCCGGGCCGGGCGGGGATGCGCTATGCGATATGCATGCATGAATCGGCTGAAAGTGAGCTTTATCATTATTGCACACACATCATGTACAGCAGCGATGTGAAAATGGCATCGATGTTGTGTTGTTTTATCCAGCTGCATATCTTGTAATGTTTCATCGAACGGGTTCTTGACTTTGGTGGAGCTTCACACAACATTCACGTATCATTGATGTAAGTTAAGATCTAACATTAGTATGTTTCGTCAGTTTCGATGATTTCAATCTAGATCATTAGATGATAGATCTAGATCTAGGTCTAGACGGTCAGATTTGAAACCAAGATTTGGCCACATCAAACCACTCGTATGGGGTTGTGCTTATTTAGTTGTTGAAGCCAATGACATTCCAACGGGCCCAACTAAGCTTACCAAGGCTTTCAGAACAAAAGTCAGGATTAATTATTTGTAAATCAACCAAACAGAAATGCAGAAATATAACATAGTCAGTAGTCACAAACGGCGCTAATGCACTTTGGTATCCCACTAGTTTTATGAATTTTAACCCTAAACCTAACCCTGACCCTAACCCTAACCCTAAACCTAATTCTAAACCTAACCCTGACCCTAACCCTAACCCTAGACAAAATTTTCGCTGCTTAATTTGTCAAAAAAAGTGATTTCTAGGTCACTTTCTGCTGACGACAATCAGTATTGCAGCGTTCCCATTGTGTGCATTATATATGTGGGATACCAAAGTGCATTAGCACCTCACAAACCAGCCCCATCTGCCCATGCAATCCCTATTATAGGTCTACCCTGTACCCCTCGCATATTTTTGCTGGATGTTGCCTTTACTTGATTTTTCAAAGAATTATGCATTAGATAAACAAAATGTGTGAATTTCAGAGGAGAATTGGGCGACTCATAAAAAAATAGAGACATATCGCACATTCTCGAGAGGGTCCCTTTCAAAATACAGTGACCAAACGTGTCAGTTTTATGGGAGCTTCAAAGCAGGACTGCTCTTAAATTTTATTGCTGATAATATCTGATGGTTACCTAATTTTGTGTGTGTCCTTATTTTGCGTAGTAACACTCAATAGTAAAATACGCTTAAACGAGAGAAGGATACACAATGCATACGTAGGACTAAGATGCTGTATTCTTCGAACAGTCGAACAAGATACATCTTCTAAACGTCCATAAAATCAATACAAAATAATAGTATTACCACTTTCGAAGTATTTACTCAAATGGCTGGTATGTGCTTGACAATACGAGGTAGTTTTTGAACGTTTTGACAGTTGTCGACCACAAGAGGGCAGCGAACTTACTGCGCAAAATTAGGTCACACATGTATGTAAGCGGACAGCGGAGTCAGTAAGCGTTGCAAATTTTTCAAAATTACATTGATTTTAATCTGAAATTTAAATTCCAGGCAATTTAATATGATTATATAAGATATTCTCATTCTTTTGAGGTATTGAACGTTATGTGTAATAATCTAGGTGTCTTGGAATCGTCAAGAAAAACAAAATGTGCGCAAAGTATGGCCACCCCATCATACTGAAGTAGGAAAGAGAGGCCTGTTTGCAGCACCTGCAAACAATGTCAAAATATGAACATTTCTATTTTGTTGATGAAAGTAGTTGTTTGTTCTCGAGATGAAAATATGAGAAAGTTTGGGGATTATGTGGAGCTGGTAATAGGCCTACATGCTTTTTTTAACTAAATCTTTTCTCATCCCCAAAACAGCTCCGTGACCTGTATCAATTTTTCTGTATGCCAGTCCAAACTGTCTCCAGCAGGAGGCATCGAAACCCCAGGGCAAGGCAGCAATATCATTGAGGATGAACACTTACTGTCTATTGGGAACAGCAGCAGTGATTTAATAGATCTACATCATAACACTTCAAGATGGACAACAGCACAGGGGCCCACATTGGGTCGACGCAGCGGCCCACAGCCAAGTACAGTGCCCTGACGAACAGTCTGAGGGTTCTGACCACGGGCGCCATGCAGTGTTCCATGTTCTGTGGAGGCAAGGGCTGCAAGTATGACAACCCAGCCAAGTGGAGCGATGATCAGATGGCAATCAAGGGGCTCTTCTCTCACTGGTACCTACATTGCTTTTAGCAAAAGGAATCATGTTTTACCAGCATGCCTAAATTTCATTTTATTTGCTATCATTGATTATAGCCAGAAAGTTATGAATAATTCATATGCGAGAGAATTATAATTAGCAATGATAATCATGTAATTGCAGTGCCATTTGTGCCATGAAACTAACAAGTTGTCATTGTTCCTTATACTGTAGAAGATATTTGTTGTTTGTAGCCTTAAGATGTTTATATGAGGGGAAAATAAGTGTCTTTTTTTTCTCAAGATGCATTTTACCAGGATGCTACATACAGAAACTAACAACAATTGTACCTACCATTGAAATTGCAAATGAGCTCTGTTCATCATAAATATTGCCATGGTAGTAAACAATATTGGTAACTTACATTATTTGTAGAGCTGTGTAATAATATTTACCGTGGTATGCATAAACCTATTTCAACATCTTCAACTTCAAGAGAGCCCTTTACATGTGCATGTATGTTGTGTGTATTGGTCATTCTCTCTGTCTTATAAATGTACCACATTTTCTTTTTCTCCCAGGGTAACAAAGAGAATTCTTGCCATGTCAAGACCCTCCACTGATGCTGTGAAGAAGTTTGATATCATCAAGCAATTTAAAGAGTAAGTAGGATGACAACAAAACTAATCCATGTTTTTTTCAAAATGATTTAGACATGATTCAAACACATAAAGAGACTTGATTTTTTCTTTGAATAACAAACATCATTTTGATCTTTTCCATTATATTATGGTGTGATGGTGTCTGTTGTTGGTAGATCAATTATGATTCAAAATACTGGTGTCTTCAATGTATTAGACAACTTCTGTCACTGACATTTGATTTCTTTTTCTTAAAACAGATTTGATCAAATTTTGAATGCTTCATATGCAACTTGATAATGATAATATCATTAGGTGCAAACTGAACAAGTATTGGTGATGGACAAATGCTAGACATTATTAATAGTAGCACCAGTAGTAATAGCAAGTAGTTAGGAGGAGTAGGTGGAGCAACAGCAGTAATGATAAATATCATAAGAAGAACATCAACTAAAGCAGTAGGATTTATTTCCCTGCGATGTCCTGCATTTGTCCCTCTAACATGTTTGGTATCCTTCTTTCCCTGTCCTTTAGACAAGGCATCAAGGCGGTCATTAATCTACAGACCCCAGGAGAGCATGCCCACTGTGGCCTGGGTCTCGAGCCAGGGGGCTTCTCGTATGACCAGCAGGAGTTCATGGACAATGACAGTAAGTCCTTTTAGCAGTCTTTGGAAAAGGGGGCCCTGGTGCATATCTCAACTAGGTCTAAAAATCTTGATGTTTGTAGGGCAAGATGATTTTCCACTTTGTCTTCATACCCACTTCCAATACAAATGGAAAAACTGCAATGTTGAGGTTAAAAAATTGATGTCAGACATAGGGAATACATGAAAGGGAAAGCCAAACTCATGTCTCTTGCAGAAAAGGCAGTAAATATCTATTGTGATGGTGAGTGAAAGCAACAGCGCGTTGTACTAAAGCAGTGGTTGCAGCGATGAGAAGGAGGTATGGTGCTGAAAATTGTCTCGTAATTCCATGCATCTAGTAGGGATTTTTACCCCCTTTCGAGATAATCGCTATTTGAGGAACTGAGAATTTTTGTAACTTAAAGACAGCCAGTCCCTTTTTCAGATCACCACAAAACCATCGAAACATTGGCAAAACATGTAGAGAAGTGTTAGCAAGCTCTATATATATTCACAATTTGAAACTGATACATAGTGTAAAATTCAAATAATGCACGTAAACAACGTCTGATTAATAGTCTTTACCCCAGGCTCTTAGCAGTTTGTGTTGAAATATTTGCTTTATTGATTAATCTGTTTATTAAATTATGAAACGCATTATGAAAAAAAATTGTTCTATGGAAGGAATCATCTCCAAGGTTTGGTAGTTACATGTACTCATAAAATTAGGATTTCACACACGCGTAATAACCACATAGATACTGTAACAAAGACTAATACTTTTTTCGTAGTACGAAAAAAGTTGGTTTGAAATTTAATGGCTGAAATTTTTTACATATACGGAAAGTTTCAACATGCTATATTCTTAGAAATGGTCTTGAATCACGCTTTCTCTAATTTACGATCGTGATAGACGATTTCAAATTTTAAGCTTGCAAAAGGGACGGACAATCTTTAATATTAATGGTAAATACCCTCGTAGCACCCAATGAGCTCAAAACTTTAAAACTATTGCTATGGCAGTTAACATCAATGGCTAGTTGCAACAGTTGAAAACCTTGCAACATGGCCCAGGGACATTGATTATAGCAACCACCACAATGATTTCTAATAGCCATTGGCTGTCTTCATGTTGACTACAGTTGTTGTCATACTCCATGTTCTGCAGAAGGGGGCTTTTTATCAAGGTCACAAA
Source organism: Arbacia lixula (assembly GCA_963669155.1). NCBI lineage: Eukaryota > Metazoa > Echinodermata > Echinoidea > Arbacioida > Arbaciidae > Arbacia > Arbacia lixula. The sequence continues at coordinate 30,762,650 of OZ022576.1, forward strand.
TTCTGAGCTCATGTTATGTAGATAGATATTAAGTAAGTCTCAAGTAACCTTGACATTAAACATAAACATTGTCTTATTTCATCATGTTAAATGAGATCCTGACTTAAGTTTCATGTAATTTGTTCCTAGCCATTGATTGTAATAACCATAGCAACCACTTCCAAGCTCCCAATTCTTTGACAGTTTCCACGTCAGCTACAACTGTTTTTGGCCCAGCTTTAAAACAAGAAAGTCATCATAACGCTGGGTCCAACACAAGAAGGAGAATCATCAACGAAGTTCTGAGTAACCATGACATTAAAAAAACATTGCTGTCTAGCTTCACAATTTTAAATAGGATTATGACTAAACATGTTCCTAGCCAAGAAATACAGACTTAGCATCACTCGCTGACCTTCTCCTAGAATTTGGGCTAGAATTAGAACTGTTGTCATGTCATAGAGTGAAGGGTTAATATATATGTTATTTTATATCCTACATAGATTGAATCCTGTATAGTCATTGGTTGAAACAGCATCATGTGACCAAATATATTTCAACTATGGTGTTGCATGACGTCGGACCTCAAAATATTTTTCACTACACCAATATTCTGACGTCATTATTTCAGAAAAATGGATATTTTGCTATCGATATTCGTCAATCAATCGTTTAATTTTTTTGTACCGAGCTTGCGCAACCGCCGCGGCGAAAGGTCGTCGATCAGATAAAGTATGGGTTTCTCTCTTGTAATAATTGTAGGATATAAATCAAATATACCATGCACTATTTTCGAAGTACCAGGTGAAATTATGGATTCCTCACAGGCAGAATAGTACTATTCTTACCACCTTGGAATCCATAATTTCACTGGAACTTCTCAGTGCATGGTATATTTGATTAATCCTTTATTATCAAATGTCTGAATAATTCATTTTTCTTGAGACATGCAAATATATTTGTTTGTGACTCTGATGCTTCCTGTGTGAATCACATATTCTTGAAGTAGCCCTTATCCCACTTTACATTTATTCCATCTTTCCCACTTGTCTCTTCCGTCTAGTCTTCTTCTACAACTTTGGTTGGGATGACTACGGGGTCAAGTCACTGACCTTCATATTAGACATGGTCAAGGTCATGTCTTTTGCAGTGAAAGAAGGCAAGGTATGTAAAACCCAATCATTTGATTGGAGATTCTCCATGTAATCTTCCATTTCTTCCATTAATTATGCCAATGCGAGGGTCCTGCAGCTAAATTTATTAGACATTGTAGACAATTATTTTTTTTTATGATCTAGCCCAATAATCTATATGGAAGGTACTGTTGAATATATATTTATGAACAGTTATTGGCAAGTTCTTTTATAATGAGGGAAGTTGAACAATACTGGTATTTTGTTCTATATATTATGCATTATAATTAACTAAACTTTAACATTTCTATCTATATATATACACAAAAAAAAGCCCAGAAAAACATTCCAGAACTTCTGAATACCACCACGGTTATGCACTAAGTTTACCATGCATTTCCACACTGGGCTCAGATAGACACTACAGTACATAGCAAATCAATGTAATAAAATGCAAAAGATTCACACATTCTTCTTCTGTTGTCATGCCAACCAGGTGGCTGTGCATTGCCATGCTGGGCTGGGGCGGACTGGCGTGCTGATTGCCTGCTACCTCATCTATGCCAAGAGGTTTGATGGGGACCACGCCATTCACTTTGTCAGAGAGAAAAGGTGAGCATGTAAACCCATGTACGGTCAGATGTAAGAGTGGTACTCGATTTTAACCCGACACTTTTCTACACTTTGATGTGTAAAATGTGGGCAAGCTGGGGCTATTAACCCATACATTACCAACCCATGACAATCCTATTGACTTCCTGAATATATCAATGCCAATGGAACTGACAGGGGTAAAGACTAAAGCTGACCTGCCAGTAACATTCTTGAAACAGTTAATTTAAATGTAATGCAGTACAGTGCAATGGGTAACATCATGCAACTAGAACGTTGGTGATGTGCAGACTGCTTTTCAGATGTTGATTTGTACAGGTACTTATTTTTTTCAGCCATAATTATTGCTACAGATATTTTTAACATAGTAATTTGTATGTGTCAAGTCAGTTTTGGTGATTGCATTTAGTTGAACTTTATTTAATAGTACAGAAGGAGTGGTCGTTACAGTCATAATTGCAGAAGTATTGACAGTAGCAGTAGCAAACTTCTAAGTTGCACGATATTTAACATTATTTTTGGGGGGTAAGCATCCTCCTCTATAGAGTATGCAATAACAGTGACCCACATCTATATTTCATTTACCAATAAACAGGTTTACTAACATATTCAAATTTAAGTATACCAGTTTAACAAAGGTTGCCCCTGACAACCAGAAAGCTTGCCCAACATAGCAACAACTAATGTATGCAAAGTGGATTCCAAGTACTGAAATACCATTGTTAATAGGTATAGGTTAATAGGATAACTCATTACTAGGCGCCAAGGGAAGAAACATCCATAAATTTGACTACATTAGTAAACCGGTCTATTGTGTCATATGATTTCCTCCATCACTGTTTCTAGACCTGGCTCCATTCAGACTAAAGGGCAAGTAGAATGCTGTCAACAATTTGCCCAGTTCCTCATTCCCCTCAGAGTAGTCTTTTCATCATGGTGAGTTCAATTCAAAGTTTCATTCAGAGATTGTTGTACTGGTTTGCTTTTTCCGCTTCTGAAATTTGAAGACCCTTTCATGTGTTTAAATAGATAATAGGTTACCAAGATGGATTTCATACTGTAATTTAGTCAGCAGATGAATTGATAAAGACCAGATAGTTATGATTATGTGGCATACATTTATTGTGGTCAAAATATAATGCATTAGATAATACGTTTTTAAATTCATCACATTGTCAACAGAAGTGGATAATTAACCCCTTTTAATTCTTTCCTTAAATTTGCACTCCTTGGTCTGAGTTATTGACCTGGGACTATTTTCCATACAAGAATTCCATGAATACATGAGAGAGGATTACATTTTGCCAATTTGAGTCTTGTAGTAGTGATTATTTATAGCGCTGCAATTAATCATTTTCCAAGTTACGAGGGGAAATCAGTTGCACTTGTGGCTTGACCCTGTGAGCATTCCTTCCCGTCTTTAGTCAAGGGGGAAGGGAGGCAACGTCATGGCTGCTGGACGGTGGTCAGTCACGTTCTGACCCTCAAGCATACATGTACTTACCACGACTAGAACATGGAGGGACTTTGTAATGAATGCACATTTAGAATAGTGGGTAGGGATGGGGAATAAGGGGGGTTCCCCCAGTCCCCACACTTTCAAATCTTGAAGTGAAGGTGATGATGCAAAGTTTGAGCAATGATTTGGTTAACAATACCAACATATCTCTTTGATTAATTTGAATACATTTCTAGTGTTTCATTTGCTATAAAAACCTGTCATAAAGTGAGTGATGCAGGAGTAAGGCTTTCCTGTAAGCTCATTTTTAAATGTATTTAAGGTATTGATTGATTTATTTACTGTATCTATTAGTTATTTCTAGGCCTGAGTCGAATCGATTATTAAGCCGGTGTTCGATCGAAGAAGTCGAACTCCGATTTCGTTTTGATGAATTCGATGCATCGACGAAATTACCAAATTGACTAGAAATCACAAAATCTTTTGTTTGATAGTCCTGTTATACACAATTCATCTTCATATTTTCACAATTTTAATTTGCTTACTTGGTTCCTACTCTCTTTTGTGAGTTTTGCAGGTAACGCATCAAGAGAATGAACAGGTCGCTCGATGATCAAGCAGCTACTACATACTACTTGGATTTGATTCGTTCACTACTATATACAGCGCAACGCCACAACAAACAATTGTCCATAGACTTTGTACAACGGATAGCATCGTGTGTTGTGAAAACCCGGAAATACAGTGGCAATCGTGCGTAAGGCTCATTTGCATACACGCTGCCGACGTACAGACTAATAGAGCGTCTCCGTACAGCGATTCGGAGACCACTGGTTGGTGCATCGCGTAGATCACGTCATAACCATGTGGTCGCCAAAACAGTGATACGATATCCAGTCACGTTGTCCGAAACCCGGAAGCGATTTTTCGACGCATTAGGGTTACGGAAAAAAAAAATCGCAACCCGGAAGCTGATTGACTTTCTGCCCGTTGCAATAGACTCTACAGATTCCAACCTACATACATGTATATGATGCCATATTGACGCTAATTTGTAAGATTTTGACGGAAAAACAAGAAGTAATCGAAATTCGCTTACATGTGCAGTATCGGTGAGAAAATAGATTCTCCGAGGTTACCTATCATAATTCATATAAAATATAGGAAAGTGAAATTCTAGGTCGATTTTGGTACGAGGTGATAGAGAATTGCACGCTTGTTTTGGTGGAATACTATGTGGGGAAATGGAAGGATTGCACTGCGTATGCTTACTATATTTTCATTCATAAATTGGCTCTTGGCAGTGGCTGGGTGACGTCATGTATCGATGCAGCGATGTTCGATCGGCGCAAAGCCATCGAACACCGGTTTCTGAAAAAATCGATATGACTCAGGCTTAGTTATTTCTCCGTCGCTCATATTCCCACTTGACTTTCTGGCTGTACGCATTTACACATTGCGTCTAAAGGTTAACATATCATTTATGTCAATCCCGGAGACACACTTGAGATGACCTCACTCTGTGATCTTCCTTCCTTGTCTATTCCATTCTATGCAAAATTTGTGAAAAGATGAGGCAGTGTATGCATTACTGTGTCAAGTAAATATACATCCTTTCACCTTGGCCTGTAGGATAGGCAGCTACATAAACCAGGCCATTTTGACCCCCTTACATGCTGTTTTTCATGTCTCCTTCCCGTTCTGTGTTCTTCAGCGATCCATGCTCGTACCCATTCACCTTGCAACAATTCATCAACCGCCAAAAGCATGTCTTACATGGCTTTGAAGCGCGGGAACTCAAGCATATACCAAAGGTAAAGAACAAACCAATTCATTCATGGAGTCTTTGATAATTGATTTAATGATTTATACATGAAAAATGATCAAGTGGCATGCATTGCTAGTACAAACTACCTGCATTGCTGATGTACCAATCAGTGCGCTAATTGTGACTATGTAAAAGAAAAGCATACATATTACATTATACCTTAAAACTATTTGATTTTTCTAGCATTCTGACTTCAATTCAATTCAGTCAAACATTTATTTTGTAAAATCTGCGGTTAAAATATAGACAACATTCAGTGTCAGGATGTTCTTTGTAAGCTGAGGCTTGTGAAAAATAGAAACATCTTTTACAAACGAAAGGTTACATTGTACCATTCATATTAACTCTTTGTGCGTTCACCTGTGAACCCCCTGTGCGTTGCATTAATTTGAGTGTGCGCATATTCCAATGAACTCTTGTCGGAGTAGTAGCTTTCAAGGGCTATAACTTTTTATAGATTGTCGTGAGGAAAAATAGTGTATATATGAAATATAGAGAATTTCATGGGCTTTCCACCCATATGTATTTTGTCTGGCAGTTGAGGAGCTACTGTATCACAGGGCTTTACTTGTGCGGAACATTTGAAAAAAAATGTCAATGTTTTCAGTAGTGCTAATGTAAATGATATGTTGGACTCTTCATTTGCTGTAAATTGCAGGGAAATTATTACAGTTATTTTGCTAAGACCATGACCTTTCTGTTGATATCAAAATCAATAAGTTTTGAAAAGAAGAAAGTTCGATGCAGGAAGTGCATAGAAAAGCCTGTATGGCCAAGAATTTGGCTTGATTAGGACTCTAGGAGCTCTTTGTGTTGTAATACAAAGAGATCGCCTACAATGCGTACATGTACACGCACCTACTAGGACCATGACCTTTCTATTGATATCAAAATCGATAAGTTTTGAAAAGAAGAAAGTTCGATACAGGATGTGCTTAGAAAAGCCTGTATGGCCAAGAATTTGGCTTGGTTAGGACTCTAGGAGCTCTTTGTGTTGTAATACAAAGAGATCGCCTACAATGCGTACATGTACACGCACCTACTAGGACCATGACCTTTCTATTGATATCAAAATCGATAAGTTTTGAAAAGAAGAAAGTTCGATACAGGATGTGCTTAGAAAAGCCTGTATGGCCAAGAATTTGGCTTGGTTAGGACTCTAGGAGCTCTTTGTGTTGGAATACAAAGAGATCGCCTACAATGCGTACATGTACACGCACCCATATTATCACAGTACAATAACAAGGAACTTGTGTGATTTTCTTCTGTACTGTACTGTACAGGATGGAAAAATACCGAAACAAAATGATCTAAATTCTCCGAAATCTTCTATGTAACCCTATGCTGCAACGCAAACGAGCGGAAAGCCTATTACAGTGACGATCGCGAGCAATAGTACCGAACAGTGGTAAGGTTCGCAGTACGCACATATTTCCATTTCCATTCACCTACGTGTGTTCTGTGCAAAATTGCGAACGAAACGTGTCCACGGTTGTGCATTGATGCGAACGAAACGTACAAAGAGTTAAAAACAAAAGATTACATAATGACAATTACAAATAAATACATAACAAAACACTTAACAATTCACAGCAAAATTAGACAATGTACGTGTTTATTATTACTGAAATTCAGGGGTTAAAAGATAATGTGTTGAATGATAAGAAATAATTAGAAGGTATTTGATTGTAATGGCAAAAACAAGATTAATAATTACAATTCTGGCAAGGAGAGAAAAAGTTTTAGCAGCTTTTTGAATTGCGTTAATGATTGTGAGTTTTGTATACTGACTGTTAAGTTATTCCATAATTTGGTGCCATTAAATTGAATTGACTGTCTCTGACAAAAGGTTGATTAGATTTATACCCTGTCTTCTTACATATTTTGGTAATGTACGTGATTTCTTTTTTCCAATTATGCCGTTCAAAATACTCCATATTTTTCTTAGATCATTCGTACAAGCATCAACCCGTTTGGCTATGTATGCTCTCTTCGATACTCTTTGTATATGACTTACCGGTACCCGATTACGTAATTCATTGTGCTTTAATTTTTCCGCAGGCGAATTAGTTTTACGGTATTTTACATATGATTTATCTCTCCTCTTCATGGAACGAATAATTTGTGGTGTAATCCAGGGTTTTCTTGGAATGTTTCTTGTGTCATGTGAACAGACGAATACAATATGTGTCTTACATTTTACAGAAAGGACACTCATAAATCGATCATAAGATAAATTTACATCGTTAGTATTCGTAACATCAGTGAAATCCTCACGTAAAAGGTCTGTCTGAAGAGCACACTCACAAAGGGGTAACAAGAGGGTTTCTGTGGCGCACTGAAGTTCGCCTGCTTCTGTATTATACAATATATTGCAAAATGGTCTGATATATCGGTGTATAGGATACCTGGCAAAAGAGGATCAGACAACAAGTTACAGAAGATATTATCAATACAGAGTGTGTTGGCTTAGTAATCATTGGATGGTAATAGTAAATACTTAATGCATTAAGAAAGCCCTCAGTATTACCGTGTGTTGGATATTTTATTAGATCAAAGTTATAGCCTCCTACAGTGTAATAGAAAACGGTCTTATGTGCAGATTTGATTTGACCAAGGGTATTGCTAAGTGAATCAATGAAATCCTTTGAGATCAAATTAGAAGGCTTATAGATAACACCAATAATGACATTTTTATGGTCTTTTTGCTAAATTTTAATAAATAAGGAGTCTATACCATCATTATCTAGTGAGAGGTCATTCCTACTCTTGTACACAACATCAGCGTTTACATACAGACATAAATACAGACATACAGACTTTTCATTAAGACAAAAATGGAGAAAGAGCCTAGTGAGAAATGATAATTTAAAAAGCCCAGATTTGTTCTCCAGGTGGAAAGATTGTAGGGAATGCAAATGAAAGTTTTGATCCTACATGTACTAATTGATTTCAGATTGTGAAGCTGGTGTGTGTCCGGCTGCATGACCTGGCCAAGGTGCCCGACGTCCATTCCTCCAGCTGTCTGGGCCTGGGTGACCAGGACACCCTGGACGTCATCAAGAAGTCGTCCCCGGGGGCCTTCCATGACACCCGACCCACGGCAGATGGGCAGGCCCCAGACCCCAGGGAGGGGCGAAGGGACCGGAGGAGCGCAAGTCTAGCAAACGGTCTTGATCCCTCTGCCGCGGCTGACAAGGGCCCTCATCTACCGCCCATGGGAAGTAAAAGCCCCATGCTAGACTTGCGCAAGATGCACCTGAACAGCGACAGGATATCCAGCTCGGAGGATGACGCTCAAAGCCTGGGCGGGAGGAGGAGAGGGAGGTTGACGACGAGTCATTCGGCGGACTCGCTCGGACCATCGCTAGGTGGGGCATCGAGGGTCAGGACTAGCGCCTCACTCTTGACCAATGCATCTCTGATGAACGTCCAGGAGGCCAGAGATGTGGAGGTGGTCGCAGACGCCCTGAGTTATGCTTTGAGAGGAGGATCAAGTAACATGGAAGATGATGATAGTGATGAGGAGGAGGAACAGGAACAGGAAGGGGAAACACTGGAAGTGGATAGCAGGACTCGGGCCGGCGTTATGGTATGGAATTGGCTGTTTCATTTGATTTGCTATGAAATGGAATCGTGCTATTTGAAACAGACCTGAGTCATACAGGCTTTATGTCTCCATTCAGATTTACCATTTCTCTCCTGACTAAGTGCTGCTCAATGGGCTTTGTGTATGGAATGAGTTAATTTGTGTGACACTTGCAGCTGGGTCTGTCTTCAGTAAATGGATATTTTTTGGCATGTAACTGAATCATTTGAAATTATGACCACCTTGCACCACCAAAATATGACAGAGTGTTGAATTTATTTCCTCCAAAATAACTTCAGCTAAAATTCTGCTCTGAATGTTCAGTTTTTATATATTTCTAAACTAAGATTGTACAAATTTGCCATATCACGTTGGTAACGGGACAGACGAGTGTGTTACAAACTTGTCTGTCCCAATTACCAACATGCTGTGGCAAAGTTGTACAGGGCAAATTTTATGAAGCGTACAAAACCTTGTAAAGTGCAAATCAATACATTTCTTTGATATTTTATTATCATTGGCTGGTTAATTTAAGAGACAAAAAAATAATTGGAATTTAAGAATTTATGCATATGTTACAGTAAATGTAACAGAAATGTACCCCATTACTGTAGACAGGCCCAGCTAGAAATTTAGAGAGCACATTGGTCTTTCTTACATCTCGTTCTGTGCCATGGTTGCTTTTTTGGACCAGTATTGAACACAATTTCTATACAGCAGCACTTGGCAGAGAAAGAATAAACATATCGCTATGTAGATAACAGCTACGATGCTTAGCAGTTATTCACTGCTCTATCTATCTAAGTGACATATCCGGAGATGTAGGTGATCGTGGAGTGCCACAAATCTCTGTTTCTAGCTCTTTGAATCATATCCACCTCTCGCTGACCCGCACCTCTCTCTGTAATCCATGCATTCAGACAAGTCATCCAATTCGTTCGTTTCCTTCCTTTCCCCCTCTTTCCCTCTATCTTTCCTGTCAATGCTAAATTTTCAAGACCGTCCTTTCTAATTATATGTCCTACAAATCTCATATGCCTAGTTCTTATCTCAGTAATCATCTTTCTCTCCACATCAGCTCTTCTCTGTTATCATGGTAGTTACTTCCATTTAAATTACCGCTGACTGTAAGTTACAATGATTATGAGGCTATATGCATATCATGGAATTTTTGAAAACAAAATGACAGAAACAACGCAATAGCATTATGTACTTCTACTATTTAAATTGTAACTGTAACTCAATGCTTTATATTCACAAAAAACAAAAAAAAAAACAAATCTCAAATTGACATCAGCCTTCTGGAATTGTGATTAGAGATGTTTTAGTTATGACCTGACTATAGTTTGTAGCTTCATATGGAAGAAAGATGTATTTCAAAATATATTTCAAACAATCTGATTGCATATCTCTGTGTGTTTTTCCTCATAGCATCTCAAGCAAAGAGTGGAATCATTACAAGTAAGTAGAACAATTTATTGAAATTATTGTGCAATGGGTTTTAATTGTTGGATTTGATTTTATAGAGAACAAATAGTCACAATGCTGATAAGATATAAACCATTTTTTAGAGTACTATTGCTCCACACCTATCATTTCAGAACGTGTCTTCAAATACCAATTCTTAAAATTATACCAAACTGTAAGTTTGTTGTTGCATTTAATATTCATGTTACATGTTATACATTATTTATGTATGAATAATGATGGGCCTGAAAAGCGATATTATGCATTATTGCATGTCTTGCTTTCACTGTTGCTCACTCTCAGCATAATTTGAACCAGAGCCACTCAGCATGGAAAATAGTGGCTACAGAGGAGGACCCATTTGTGCTTGCTGCCCTCATGTGGTCATGGTTGGAACAGCTCAAGGTATCTTCTTCCTATCCCATTATGTATCTGAAAACTATTGACAATCATAAGTACAGTTCAATTTTTGGGTTAGAAATGTGTTGTCTGTTCTGTGCTGTATTGTGGTATTGCAGCCTCAAAGCAGTATGAAATCCCATTAGCTATGATAATGCGATTAGCTTACATCCCAAAGTAAAGCAATAATTTGATTGAATGGATTGATTCTGTTTTACATGATGATATTAATGTTATAGCCAGGTGGAACTGGACATAATTTTTCAAATGACCAAATATCTTTTTTTAAAAATATGAAATATTCTCTTAGTTATTTTGCCTTTTTGAATGGTTTAGATATATTTTACAGCATTGGTATTCATTTGGTTGGTTGATTTTCATTTTGTTCAAGCACAAAATAAATGTTATCATATGATTTATTATGTGTTTTTAAATGGGGTAGACAATCTGCATGCATGTATCGGGCAGAAAATTTTGTAATTAATGTATTGTTTTTGTTTGCCAGGAGCCAGTGCTGCAGACAGAAGACATTGAGAAGATAACCAATAGCTCAGAATGCACATTGAAAGCCCTTAGTGCCCTTGAAAAGGTAAGATCAGTTTAGTCTTACAAAGATTCTAGAATATACTTGTATCTCTCCATCATTGTCTTTCTCTTTCTTTTGTATTTTTGTTTGCCCCCTCTCTCTCTCTCTCTCTCTCTCTCTCTCTCTCTCTCTCTCACACTATCAGTTTCCTTTTGTCTTTTCTCTCTCTCACAAACACGTTGGACCATATTCACAGCAGGGTTTGAACTTTGACCGCATACTAAACATGGATTAACATTATGAGGCACAAATAAATCATCTGATGGCTCTGATGCTGTCACAAAATCATTGATTTTTTAATCACAGAATCATAACAGTGGGTGATTTTAGTTATTCACTGCAATTATTATGTACACAAACTCGATATACCATAGTGATTCTGAGGACAAAGTCAATTATATTGTATCAATAACAATGTTCCATGCTGTTTCATTTTGCGTCCCATAAAGTCAGTCCAGGTTTAGTACGCTCTTTTGGTTTAATCTCTTTTCAGAATATGTGCCTCTGTATCTCCGGCCCTCTCTTTATCTTTTTGTTTGTCTCTGTATGTCTCCACCATTGTCTCTCTATTTTATCTTCACATTTTACGCCCTCTCTTCCTATTCTCCAGCCTCAGAGGTTGACAGTGCAGTGTATACTGGATACCCTTGCTGGTTTGAGACCTCTGTCTCGCAGCATGGATCAAATGTTGATCGGCCGATTCACCAACGCCATCGCCCACAAGCCCACCGGGGAATGTGAATCAGACTTGTTACGGTTCGCTGCTGCGTACATCAAAGCATTTCGCGAAACCTTGCCTGCCGTTGAGTCGCCCGAGAAGAGCGACCTTACCACGACGCCTCCCCATAAACTGCCAGAAAGGACTGGGCTATTACAGCGGGAAGGCAGTGACGAGAAGAAAAAGAAGAAAGGCAAAGGAAAGAAGAAAAGAGATAAGTCGCCAGGGAGAGAGAAGATGGCCGAAGCGAGACGGGAGAGAGAAGATGGGAGTGGTTCATCGGGAGAGGACCAGCCTGTTAAGCTGTTGGTTCCTAAGAAGAGGGGCAGTGCTCTTCCTCCTATCTTCTGAACATGTCATCCTTATCAGCAAAACCTCTTTGGTTTTATTCTCCCCATTTTGCCACGGCATGTTGTAATGGCTATTCACAGTATTCATACCCCACATAATGTATTTATGAATAGTGGTAGTGCAATGATGTTTATGAACAAACTTTTTTGTTGCCTTGTTTTCCGTCCGCTTCTTTATCATGTATTAAGCAGTACTCTATGATCATGTGTTCACAGGAGAGATGACTTTTATAGAGAAATGCTATGGACTTCAGAAGCAATTCAGAGAGAGTTTGTTAGAAAGTGGCTGGCGATAAATGTTGATAGCTTAAAATGAGTGATTTTGCATGTAGACAAATTTTGATTACTTGTTCAATCTGTCTTTGCTGACCACTCCAAGTAAGTCAAAGCAGTCTTTATACACATGTGCAATTATATCTAAATCGCTGAAAAGGGATGCAAGACGAATGCGCTTACTGCGCATGAAATGAATGTTCGCCTATTGTTTACTTCATACTTTACCCGCTCTGTGAAGAGTGTAGGTGGGTGGACCAGAATAGACACTTTCCCTGGTATAGTGGACATTCCAAGAAAAGTGTTGTTAGCGGGTTACATACCGTCAATGAAGGGAACTATTAAAGCTTCACTGTAGATGAAGCGTGTTTAGAAGAGGAGGAATTTGAGTTTGTGTAGCCATCACAGATATTCTGCAGTGTTGTAAATAGATGAATATGATGTCTATGTTATGTCCTATTCAAAATAGTGGTGTACATTACCCAATGTCACTTAGTGTGGAATGTTTAACCTGAACTAACTTGTTTTATGTTGGGGGTAAGAGGAAATTATGAGTTACAGAGCTACAAAGGTGTTTAACACCAGACAAGATGGACAGTAGTATTGGTATGTGGTGTCACTGTGTTTTTATTTATATTTTGTTTGTGTGTGTGAGTCTATTTTGCCATAGAAGGGGACTGAAATTAAATAAATACAGTAATGGCCAAAAGTTTACATACACCTTTAGAATTCAGTTAAATTTGTTCGCGTGCCAAACATGGTAAAATCTACCATATCTTCAGAAATCTAAATACAAATTTGGTATCAAATGAGAGAGTGTATCAAGTTCTTTCACATGATTGGAATGCCATTGGGATTATATTATATTTCAGTTTGAATTCTCTTTGAAGAAAAAAGTATTATTCGTGCCAAATGTATTCTATTGTTTATTATATTTTCAAACATCGTTCCATAGAAATATATAAATGTCAAATCTGTGATTTATATAACATTTCCTATCATGATATGTCATCACTGAACAAAAAAGTGTGATCTGAAATGCTTGTGTTGAGAAGTAACTATCACAAATATGAAATGTTTTTGTCAAGTTTTAAATTTTAATTTGTCTAAAATATGACGATTTTCTGGGGAAAAATGACACCTAAATATTTTTCAGCTCCTAATAACAATAGGATGTGATGAAGGGGCATGACATACTCATTTGTTTCATATAAAATTTGTCATGATAGCACAGATATTTTATAAGATACAGTAAATTTTATGTCGTTTGGCAAGTGTCAAATTTCCTGGGTGTATGTAATCTTCTGGCCTCAACTGTATGTGTCTTATCATGACAACAAAATCATATCTCTAATGTAGAGCATATCCCTGCCAGCTGTCTTGCATATGATGTGAATATTCATTTAGTCCAGTTCCTGGGAAATGATGTAGAGTACTGGCAGCAGAAACATATCAAATTATATTCCCATATCATTATTTTATATCTCTTGGACATATTTATTAAAAAATTGTTTCTGTACATACTACAGTCTAAACATTTTTTTTTCGACAACCTACAAAGTTTTTGTTCTATCTTTATTCTGTAAAATAGTAAAAATTTCATCATTATATGATTAAAGGGAGTATACAGGCAGGATTCAAGGACAGTCCAAACCATGCACTGGTCTATGCTTTATATGTACAATGAACAAGCAAGGTCACATCACAAGCAAGTTGTGGCCACAACACAACTCCGATCAGAGGGCTGTGTAGAATAGTGCCAGCAACGTCTCATTCAGTCTGACTGTATCCTTTTGAGATGTAGCTTTCAATGAAGGTACCGGTATGACCACACATAATTTCAGTGTATTCATCCTGTTTGAGCATTACTCATTGATTTAAAATTTGTAATGTAAAATGTCTGTAGACTAAAGAAAAACACAATACCTTGATTTAATTTTAAGAAAAGAAGAATTTACATTCCTTGATATATCATTTTTTACGTAGGAGGAGCGTTACATTTTTTGATATGTACCGGTAAACATTTTGATGGATTTATCCCGTCGATACATAAACTGTACTTGTTGTAGTCAGCTTAATTATGGTTCTTTTCACATCACGCACCACATGTTGATGGACATGGGATTTTTTTGAAACATTCTGATACAGCAGCTATGTTATTTGCTGTGTATTAGAAAATAATGCATTGGTTGATGGATTAAACTTCTTTATAAATAGTCCTCTTTCATCACTTCATCACATTTCAAATAAGTTATGCCAGCGAAGTTCCTTGGGTCTGTGGAATAATAATATATACATTTATATAGTCATTATGAGCTGAATTGACATCCATTTATTCTTTTTCCTTCCTTTTTTGTGTTTATTCCTACATTTCTTTCTCTGCTCTCTTCTTCCCTTACTCCTCATTTCTATTTTTCTTTTCTTCATCTCAATATTTTTATAATCATTATTCTGTTCATGTTGGACATTGTATGCTGACAGTGCAATTATCACCACTGTCTTGCATTACATGTACTAAAATATTTTTTTACCATTATAATGATAAACCTTTATTCAATTGCACTATGAAAAAGAGGACTGAAATAGTTTTGATATGCCAAAGAAGGGAAATGTATTGTTGCGTAAAATTATGTGTATTCTTAATCAAAATGCATAATCTCACATTATCCTTGTATGTTTTAATTGCCAGAGTACATGGCTTCAAATGATGACTCTCCTAGAGGGTATCAGTCACTGAACATATAACATTTTTTTGTCTCGCATGAACAAAGTTCTGCAGAGACCTAGTAATCACTTTTCCTATTAGTCTGTTGGTCTGTTACAAAAAATGTGAAAGTTTTTGTTTAACTTGCTCTCATTTCTTTATTTCTGCATCAATTGTGATCAAACTTGATACAAATAATCCTTGGGTAATACCACATGTGTCATCATGAGGATGATAGGGTCAAAGGTCATCTAGGGCTCAAAAGGTCAAATGATATGAGGCCGTGTGCATCATTTTTCTCAAAGTTTTCATTTGACTTGCACTCATTTCTTTATTTCTGCATCAATTGTGATCACACTTGGTACAAATAATCCTTGGGTAATACCACATGTGTTGATGAGAATGATCAGGTCAAAGGTCATCTCAGCTAAAAACTTAGCACTGTTTATCGATTGCGAAATCAGGCGAGACTCGTGGTTCGCGAACCACCTTTTTTTTTTTTTTTAAAGGATCCATATATTTTGCAATCATTGAAGGTTAAACTTGTCTTTTATGCAGATGCAAGGAAGCTAAAAAGTGTATTCAGGTACATGTATATATGTACATGTTCACTGGTGTGATATTCATTGAATATAGGCCTACATGTATGTATTTCAAACCTTTGGATGAATGTGGTCGGAATGTGGCAGTTGTGTTTTTCCATCAACTAGTGTACTGAGTAATGCCTGTGAAGAAAAACATTTCTTCATTAAATTGTTTAAGTCGAAATATTTTTGCATATTTTTAATTTAGTACTTAAAGTGGAATGGCCCAAATATGTTTTCAGTGCTTATCTTGGATGTTTTTACTTAGTGTTAGATGTGTTGCTGATAGATTAGGTCAAAAATAGAAGGAAGAAAAGGCAGATACTTTGTTTCTGTACACTCAGGGTAAATGCTGAAAAGCGCATAGGTAAATCAAACATAAAGGCGTATAACACTTGAAGCATGTCAGTCCATGTATAGTATGTGGTATTGCCCAAAGACGGAAGGCTTGAAATCATGATTACAACAAATCTAATGCTGATCAAATTCAAATATTCCTTTGGGATATGAAATTATGTATTTGCCTTCTTGAACAAAGTAGCTTTGATGTGATTCATGTTTCATATTTGTCTCATAATATTTTGAAAACTGTCTAGATGTCATAAATGTAACATGTATTAATGTTAATCTACATTTGTAATATTCCTCTATACTATGTTATACTGAGGGAAGATAAATTTCCATGTGATTATTGTGGACAATGAAATCATTCATTTTAATGACTGCTGAAGGAAAAAAAAAGAACACAAACTTGATATCAAAGCATGTGGTTTTCATATGCAGGTTTTAAAGAGGAACATTGTTCAAGGGAAGCAACAAATTTGGATTTTATAGACCGTTGGTCTCTCTCTCTCTATAAAGATAATTGCTGAAGTAGGTTTCAGCGTAATAGCGATAGCTCAGCACCAACTTATACAATTTAGTGACATTCTCGAAATTGCTCTTCCAGGATGGGTTGAATGGGACTGTTATTTCAATGCAAGTTACTTTTCATCCGTATATTATCTGAGAATGTGTGTTTGCAAGTAAAATGCGGCAAATATTACAATATTTTTTTTTTTTTTTAAAAGACATGTGAAAGGAATTAGCATTGGTCAAGTATTTCATGAAATTGTCCCAAATATCCTAATTGTGATGTATTGATATAGTACTTGTGTTGATTGTGCACACTTCAACAGATCCTTGTCTTTCTGGAATCAATTTATCAATATTTATATGCTTCTCTTGCACGTATGTCAACAAACAGTAGGATGTCAAAGTTAAATATAAGATTTGTGTACAAAATAAGATATGTATATACTGGCTGAAAGGTTGCTGTGAGAATTTTATCTTATTGAAAACCCCACAAATTGTGTGGATTTATTTAGTAAATAAATTGAGTTTATGTAGCAAACACATGGACAGTTAGAGTGTCATTTTGTTATCTTTTCTATGTGAAGCAATTTTATTCCAAATGTAGATATGTGTAAAGCTTGGGAATACATCTTATATTTGAAATACTAATGTGAAGTGAGTGTATTTTTTATTCTGAACATAACATCATTCTGAACGATACACCATACATGGAAAGTAATCCTGAATAATCACAAGTCCATCAAAGATGATTATCATTTGGTATGTACAGGGATGTGTTATGGAAGGATATGAAACAACTTTCTTTCTTTGAACCCATGCGTGGCACCGCCGAAGAAAAAATGTCTTCTCAGCATGTGCTTTTCAGGTGTTTTAATAATAACGAACAGGATTGCGTAGCAACGGTTTCTGAGATAGAACAAAAGAAATGTAGAGTCTTATTTCGCTTGTCCAGTTCTGTTGGATTGCATCAATACTTTTGAGAGGAAAAGAGGTATCAGCGAAAAAAAAAAAAAAAAATCATTAGCACTCTTTCGTATCCATACAGATGTTTGAATATATTATGCTCGAGTTGCTTCTCCTTCCTAACACATCCCCCTACAACACATCCCCCTAACACACACACACACACACACACACAAACACACACACACACAATCACACATACAGATGGACACACAGTGATATGTGCATGGTCATATATACACACACACAACCCATATGCTGTATGCAACCCCCCCCCCCCCCACACACACACACACACAAATATATAAAAACATATATATACTTGTCAGAGCTGTAAACAATCAACCCTGCATACACATTCACAGTTATTTGAATGTCGCTTTGCTGGAAGATGTGGAAGACATGTATGTACATCATTTCTGGATGAGCAAGAATTTGTGATGTGGTCTATCGGCTGTCACCCCCAACCCCTATTGAAGGTCAGTAACAAACTTGATTATTCATGTGGGCCAAGTTGAGATTTGTAATCCAGAACGACATGTTTTGGGACATGCATATGGCATTTCGCTCGAGGAAATCTCCACCAGAAGCTATAAGATTGTCTTTAAAAACCTAATATAAAAACATTTTGAATATATGTTCCTATAAAGAGTCATGTATTTGGACCAGAAATGTCTCTTATGTTGTGAAATTACAATATAATCATATCGAGGGAAAAACAGAGAGTCGCATGAAGTAATCCTAAAAAGAAATTTAACACAACACCTACTAATCGACTACTGAACCACACTGATAATCTGTTTGAATCTTTTATTTAAAAAACAACAACCAAGTCCAATGAAGACCATGATGATTTGCAATACTATCAATCTTCCTGAGCATTTTACTGTTAAGCTCATTTTCTCATTCTGAAAGAAAAATGTATGTTACTGTACTGGTAAATTTGCTTTTGCTGCAAACTTTTACCTTATTCCTTTTATTCTGCTTGGCCTATGTTCTATGCATGTATATAAAGATATTTTCATATTTCTTTCTACAACTCTTGGAACATGTTTCAGATCAAACAAGGAATACATCTTGTTTACAACTACATGCATTACATATTCAATAAGGCATGAACATGAACACAAAACATAAAAAGGTAAAAAAAAATGTAATATTCAGGCATATTTCATTTTCAACTTCAAAAGTTCCAAGCAACATGCTGCTCCAACATGTGTATTATATACATTCACAAATTTCAGATGGGCTCACTGCGGTGATGCAACGAGTGATGATTTATGAAGACAGCCTAACCGTCTGGCAAAATATAAAGAAGTCACAATTGCAAAGGGTATATGTTCAGACAGAATTTTCTCAAACAACATGATGCCGAATTTTCTACAATTGAGCAATGCTTGGCATTGATATGAACATAAGACTACTCACTAATCAATTCAACACACTTACAGACAATGAAGGAAGTTTTGAATACTAGCAGGACTGGGATTTGATGGCAAACACATAGGTTCCCTGAAGCTTTACAACTTTTAAGACACATATCTGTTTCAATAATGATGTTTTGGTAACGTATCCTCAACTTCCCCCTAAGCTGCTAGTAACATAATTACATTCACCTGTATCTAGTGATTCAGTTTCAACGGGTTGAATGCACTCTGAATCTATTAGCTGCTGCAGTCAGTCAAACCTCATATTTAACAGCTTTAACCATCAAAAAGGGTCACTTCTTCATTTTTCAAATAAGCACATGAAGAATACTAAGTATAAAAAAATCTGTGAACTATTACTCAATAAACACAGCTTAACCCGTTTCATGCTGAGCCAGCATATATGAAGGCTGGCCATTTTTTTTTTTTTGCTCAAATACTAAGTAACATGGCTCTTGTACAATCTACTGCTCAAACAGGCTATGAATAAACTTAAGTACCCAATAGGCCACAATTAAACCGCATCCTTCTGGTTACGGCAGTTCTACGGCAAAGTTTTGACATCCTAACTGGACCAGGTTTCACAAAGCCAGAAAATGTAACAGTAAGCAACAAGTTAAGTCAGCTAAATGTTTCAATAATGCAACTGTACATGCATATTCATGAGGCAGTTAACTTGATGAGGTGATCTGCGATCCATACATACATATTCATGAGGTGGTTAACTTGATGAGAGGTGTTCTGCGATCTAGATATACATATTCATGAGGCATTTAACTTGACGAGAGGTGTTCTGCGATCCAGACATACATATTCATGAAGCAGTCTGCCTCTGCTTCCACCTTCTGGATTGGGTGGCTGTTGTCTGGGTATTCTAATAGTCTGCAGGAGACAAAAAATATATCACACATACATTTGAATAGAGTAATGCTATGACTACATATGTAAAAGCATAAATAGTAAAGAGTACAAAATTATGAGATTTACTATCTTCAAAATAATATACAAATAGAGACTGCTCTTAGGTATGTGGTGTGGTTAAAGGTTTAGGCAAGGTGATCTCAGAACAATACTATTATCCCTCGGCCTCGTGATACTAGTATTGTTTGGAGATCACTGAGGGCCTATAATTAAACCATGTCCCTAACATCATAGCAGTATCTGTTTGTTTTATGTACTAAATGAAGCAATGATGACTAACTGAGATATTTTCAGCCCACAATCATTAAACAAGAAACATCGGTTAACACTCACTCCCACAAGGACTCAAGCACAAGCTGGTCGCTTCGTATCATGCAAATTTATTTTAATAAAAGTACTGTAGACAATTATTTATGCTAACAAAGAACTACTGACTGCTATCCATGCAAATAAACGTAATATTGACCATTATTTATGTAAATAAGGTTTTTTTTGCTAGGATGGTGAAATCTAGTTTATGCCTCTCAACCAATCAGGTAAACAGAATTATTGAGATGAGGTACATAATACTTATATAAAGTAAAGTGTACTTAATACTTAAGCACTTACGTGTACTTAATACTTAAGAACACTCTCAACATAACAACTTGAAGAACACATAATAAATCTTGTAAACTTGTGCAAATCAATTGGAGAGCCTGCCTAATCTAGCAGCAACGAATGTGTGCTTATCACTCAAAGGATAACAAGCAGACACTGCCATGGCAGACAGCATCTCATGAGAAGACACTGACCTTGTCTTGATACCCCGAGCCTTCAGCATTCTGTGAAACTGGTGTCCCTGCTGTGGGGGAACCCTCAGATCACTCGCCCCTACCATCAGCAGAGTCGGTGCTTTCACCTGAGGAATTATAGTACACAACAGAATACTGTCTAATCTTCCTATATGGTAGTATATTTTCCTATTAATACATTAAAATAGTTGCAACTCTCATCTCACTCATGTCTTATCATTATTTGTAGTCTCAATATTTGAGTACCATTTCAGGTAGTTGATTATAATAACTTATCAGAATATATGCTATTCCATATAATAGGATGTGAAACATTCACATGTTAGCTCCCCCCCCCCCTTAACATCAATGTCTAAACCCTCTTAGTAGATTCTGTGTCACAAAGCACAAGGTCCCAAAGCTTGCACTAGGTATGCCCAGCATGGCAACCACTAGACTTGACTTCCTACATACTAGTGTGTGAGGAAGGTAAATAAAATATTGTTACAGGGCTGGAAGAGAGATGAGTGCATACCAGTTGAATGATAGTAAACCGATCTAGTCAAGCATTATAGATCTACTGGTAGTAGACCACCATCTTACCTTGTCAATATGAGCCATGGGAGAAGCATTGAACATCCTGGCATACATCTCGGGAGTCGGGACCTTATCAAACTCAAAGTCAATCCCAACTTCCGTCATCGTCCTGTTTAAGGAGAAATTAAATTCATGTCAGTATTACTGGTAGTCAAAAATGTGGGAGGGAAATCAGCACAAACGCTGGTTTTGTATTACAGCAATAGTACACTGAACTACAAACTACATGTACATGTACCAGTGTGTATGCATACTGATACATGTGTACATCTGTTACTGAATTTATCCCTTTTGATGGGAAAGAATGGCATATTGCATTATGTCCTTCCAACAACATAGAAAAGGTAAAAGTGCGAGAATGTTCTCATCTATTCCACAAGTAAAATGGATAAAATGGATAATGGGTGTAAGTCAGTAAACAAGTGTGAACAAACGGATTAATGCATGAATATCCCACAGCATGGATGGCACAAAAATACATTTTTTTTTTTTTTTTTTGGGGGGGGAGCATTTAGAGTCCTTCCATTGAATATCCAAACAAATTGACAAAGCAAATAAAACACTTCCCAGCATTTTCATCACACTAATAAGTAACTCTGCCCCGCCTCCTCATCTAACCAGAGCCTGGCACCATGGGAAACGTACTGATGTATGGCTAATATGACTATCATGCATGAAAAAGGAGCAAACAGTGAAAGAGTCTTTATATCACTCTTTTGCTATTCAAAACATAGCACTGTTTTCATTCGTGGATTTCACCATTCCTTTTAACCCGCTCTTTACTGAGCCTACATATTTGTGGGCTTGCTTTTCTCCACTCAGATACTGAGCAATGCGACTCCCCCGTAATCTGCTGTATGGACAATAGAAAACAGGCTATGAATAACCCTCAAATTCCTTATGGGGCACAATTAAGTAGCTACTGCAATTCCAGGGCAAGTTTTGACATCCCTACTAGACCAGGGCTCAAAACAGCTGAAAAAAATCTAACCTTCAGCAAAGGGTCAATTACTTAACATTTTGTCGGCAAATAAATCTTAGCTATCAGTATGAAACATGCTGTCCTGAAACCACAAAATGCCCTCATTGAAAAACTCACAGATCAGGTGCATCTGCGCATCCGTGTTTCTCTGAAAAGGGGGAAACATACACAAACATCAAGAGAAAGCCAAAGTACACCTACCAGGATGGAATGTCAGTAACCCCACGCATGTCTGCAAATAAAAACACAGCAACAGAAGAGTATATATTGGAGTAAATACATTTTCAATGCTGTAGTTTATGCACATTTTAGGCTTACACGATATGCTTCCCAAGTAAGAAATGCAAGACACCAACACATTTTTACATAGCTAGAAAACACATCAACTTGAACATGCTGCAAAAATATTTATGATTGCAGGACCTCACGTTTGGGGTACGTAATATTTAAACAGGTGAAGATTTTCAGACCTATTATCTCAATAAACAGTGAAACCTGTCTTTAGTGGCCACCCAAGGGAAACAAAAATTGTGGCCTTTATAGACAGGTGGCTGCTACAGGCAGGTTCTCTAACACATGATCTCTCTCTGGGGGAATCATTTCAGTGGCCACTATAGACAGGTTGGCTGCTATAGACAGGTCGCCGCTAAGGAAGGTTTGACTGTACATGTTTGAACAAATTTCAGTGATGGTGAAACTTCAGGGCTTTTTAGGCAGGGTGAGTGTTCCATACTATTCCACAGCTATAACATGAATAAAATCCTCCACTTACACCCTCAGAAATGGATTTGATTATCATCGTCAAGTCACATGTCAAACTAAAAGTATAGAAAACAACTGGTTTACCTGCAATATTGGTAACTGGATTCCTTGATGCACAGACTTTGTAGAAATCCTGGAAAATAAGTACAGGTATGTTGACACCAGCTTGGGTTAAAACAAGGAATTGCAATCCCTCACAGCAATGGCTTACTCAAATGCACGGCTGGAATAAATAGTAAAATTAATGCATAATCACGTGACTCCCATATGAGATTCCTATTGGTCACATTCTTCAACCTGTCTTATAATATATGATAACAGAAGAGAGCACACACAAGTGCATACAATCATAAAATCAGAATATAACACAAGTACCATAGAGACACGATGCATACAATGTAAAAAGAAGTATGTTGATGACGGATTCAAATCTCATGAAAACATAGACATGATGTATGAGAATTATGTGAGGAAACTATGATAGTGATAATCAGTCATGATAAATTGATCTTGCACTTAAAAAAACTAATCAAAGATCTTACAGTATATATTACAGAGTCTTATTTAGATATCATCATACAGGAGGAAACAAAGTTTACCCCAGAGTTTCAACTGAGGCATTCAGAGGACCTTCTTGAAGAAAGGACCTAAGGTTTTGACTTGGTGTGAGACTGGGCTACTTACTGGGTACTGGCCGATCATGTGTGTCGCTAGGAAGCCTCCATGAGATCCACCACAGATGGCGACCTTGGCAGGGTCAACTGAGCCTTGCTTCACAACCTCCTCAGCAGCCAGCTACCACACAAACACACACACACAAACACACAAACAAACACCAAAATACTGTTAGGATGAGAGTAAACTGCTGCTTAGCCTTTTATTAATAGACAGGGGAATATTTGCCATATGCACGACATCAATCATTGTCTCTGCTTTTTATATCCGATTTTGAAACATGATTTTTTTTATATTGGTCTACAGAGGGAGGCATACACTGTGCTCTCAAAATACATGTATATTTGAAGTATGTTTCATTGATTGGATAACTGATTTTCAGAATAAGCACCAGAATATGACTAGCCATCTCAGTTTAGTTTAGAATACATGACAAGGATAAAAACAATTACCTTCATGTCAAATCCTGCTGGGATTTTTTCCCCAGTTTAAATTGAATACAGTGCTTTTGTACACGTAATCTCAATTGTCAAATGACAGAATATGGCGGTATCAGCATGCAATTATGAATGTGTCCATATCCATCCTCCCTTGTGATGAGGAGGATTCTCTGTCTCACCTGTACATCTCTGACATCGTTCGTGCCCACACGGCCCGGCAGTGAGTCCACGGATGCCTGCCCAAACCCAATGGAGCCTCGGTAATTCACTACAACCAAGCATAACAAGGCAACAAGAGTTTCTGCTGTCAGTGTTCAAGCTCTCCAGGAGACTCACCTCTTAACACTCTCATTACCCATCCAGGGAAAGGCCACTGACTCATTACACATGTCGTGCAACTGTGATACTACGAAGGTTAATATTTGTTTTATTTGTTTATACATAAATCAATGGAGCCCTGGTAATTCACTTCAACCAAGAATGACAAGAGTTTATGCTGTCAGTGTTCAAGCTCTCCCGGAGACTCTCCTCTTAACGCTCTCAGTACCAATCTAGGGAAAGGCCACTGACTCATTACACATGTCGTGAAACTGTGGTACTACGAGGGTTAATATTTGTTTTATTTGTTTATACATAAATCAATGGAGCCCTGGTAATTCACTTCAACCAAGAATGACAAGAGTTTATTCTGTCAGTGTTCAGGCTCTCTGGCAGACTTCCCCCCATTACACACTCAGTACCAATCTGGGGAAAGGCCATTGACTTATTACACATGTCGTGCAACTGTGGTACTACGAGGGTTAATTTTTGTTTTATTTGCTTGTACATAAATCAATGGAGCCCTGGTAATTCACTATAACCAAGCAAGACAACAAGAGTTTATTCTGTGGGTGTTCTGGCTCTCTCTTGCATTGGTTGAATTTTTCTTCTGATAGTTGCTCTTCTTCCTACCTCTGGTAAGAAAGAACCATTGGATTACAGATCTTGAATGCTCTTATTACCATTGGCATAAATATGTACAGTAAGCCAATGAGGTTTTCACAGCCTTGTTATGAAAGGGTTACACATTGTTCCTTCAAGATGGTGAGTGGGAAGCAGGGGCCATATTCATGAAAGCTTACTAGCCTAGTTGGTTACTACAATGCATGCATTTTGTTGCACCATAGTAACTAACAAGGCTTAGTAAGGTTTCATAGATATGGCCCCAGGGTTCTAGCTACTATCGGTTGTGAACATGGTAACAAAGACTCAAGGGCTTAGTTGCGTGTGCAACTGGGTAATAATACCAGACATATCTTTGCTCCTTAAAAAGTTTGTACACCATGTTTGTTTGCCACAAAACTTTGCACAAGGTGCTCATACCTTATGAGTGGGACTGCTTACTCATTTTGCGAGATAGATAAAAGGAAGTTGAAATGGTCATGTTTATATTTATCATGTTCTGTTCAGATAAATATACCATTCTGAAATCTTAGTGGCGACCATTAATACAAAGGAATAAACACAATGAAATATCTTACTTCAAAACATGATGAACAGTGATAATATTGTAATCAGTACTTGAAATTTAACTATTAACTCATACTTGCATACCTAACTATTTACTGATGCAAATAAATTCTGTACATATTTCTTTCAAAACGATTTGTTCACTTCTCCCAAATAGGGCAGGAGAAAGCGAGATTTGACTGTGCTTACCAAGACAGATAACATATCCTAGCTGACAGAAAGCAGCTGCAAACAGGAAGTAGCCAGCAGCATATACAGAGTGTGGCCCACCTGCAGAAAAACAAATGTATCATACCTGATCAGATGAACACACAAAATACAATGAGAGAATCATATTACCATAATAAAAGTGAATCACATTAAACAACATGGTATCAATAAAATTACTGTATACATTGTAAAAACCCACAATGGAATTATAGTCGGTATAACGCTAATATACAGTACAATTTAAAACTGATGAATGGGCAAAGTGAAGTAAATTCACTGTTGACCTTTCAAAATATGTCTAACACAAACAACACCTATCATGACCTGATTACTCATGGAGAATGTGGACACATCAGATAATAACATCTGAGCTATTTTGAGTTAACATATTCAATTATCATAGCATACAATTACTGGTAACTACATGTACCATGATAAACAGTACATGTAACTGTCATATTCTAAGTTCACTAGCTGTTTCTATGCTAGTACTCAATTTGTGTTGAAAATATATATACAACCTGGCCCTAGTAAGCATATTTGTAATGAAAATCTGAAAGGACACCTCCTTGTCATTGGAAAGTGCGTTGACCTACCATGGGGCCACATGATGAGTGGAAGCTTTGTGGTGGTGGAAGACGTCTTGTCAGGGCTCGGCTTCAAGAGGATGGCCTCAAAGTCAAGGTCAGAGCCTGAAGTATAAATAAATATTCCTTAATGGAAATCACGCAAGTATACAAAAAACTCCCTCTGGAATACAAAAATTATGTGATTATGTGTACGAAGGCAACTGGAAGATATCGTTCTACTATTAGATTAATTTGCACTTGGAAAAAAAATACACTGAGCCGAAGTGACAAAAATCTATTGTAATACTTTTTTCAAAATTCATAACAAACTGTAATGTTGATCTCAAAGTGGAAAAAACAGACTATCAAAGATGTGTACAAGTAGGAGTTTGAGGAGCTTTTTGATAAACCTTAAGTGGTTTCATTCATTAATCAACAGAAGAGTATTTCACATTACTAACAATGAATAAAGCAAAATGACATCCACAAATATTCCCACCTACCCCTCCCCCTTTCAATGTTTAATTCCCTATTTGGCTGTGGGCAAAGATCTAGTAAACATTTTTTTGTATTCTTCTTCTTT
The DNA here is from genome assembly GCA_963669155.1 of Arbacia lixula. Taxonomy (NCBI): domain Eukaryota; kingdom Metazoa; phylum Echinodermata; class Echinoidea; order Arbacioida; family Arbaciidae; genus Arbacia; species Arbacia lixula. Next base: position 30,789,597 of record OZ022576.1, read on the forward strand.
GTTTTTTTCTTCATATTTTTAAGTTGTCAGAGACCATGTGTGTTGTTGCTACCTTAATGCATTGTATAACTGATTAATTATGAGCGAGACAGCTATATACTGTGACAGCATGGATAGGCTATATCTTACCTTGGTCTGATGACTTTGGAGTTAATGTGATGATAGACCAGCTGATGTCAGGGAACACCACACTAGATGCATGGAGAGGCTTCCAAGCAGAACACATAAGCTGCTCTTGCCCAGAGAGCTTCCCTACAACCTAGGAAGACATGGACAATGAGGGAATATTGGACTGATTAACCTTGGTCTCAGATATTGTTCTACAGGTGTTCCAATGAAGATGGTATGAAACTTTCATGAAGGTATATCTTCCACCTACCCTCCTCGTCATCTTGAAAACATATTCCAATTTATACAAAACTGATTATGGCCAATACATTTCTACTTTATACTCATGATATGAAAGACACACGCACATGCACACACATTCACATGCACACGCACATCCACACAGAGTTGCCAAGTCTCCCTGATTTTTCAGGAAACGCCCTGGAAATAGACCAATATTACTGCATTGGATTTCATCACATCACTCAAGCTCCCTGATTATTGATAGATTATTGTCATTAGGTTGTATGCACTTGATAGACATCTCCCTGATTCCTGATGAAATATTGCTAAATCTTCCTGATTGTTGAATTTCACTGTTGATAGCTCTGATACACAGCCACAACATCTGCAGATTCAAATAGAATTATGACTCAGTGATTAATACGTCTTACTGTGAGTGAGACACACAAAAACAAAAACAAAATCTACAAACTCATACAAATTCACATACACACATATAAACATAAAAACACACTCCATGCTCCCTCGCCTTACACGCAGACACACAGACAAATGCAACAATTCAGGTGCACATACCAGGTGTCCCGAGTCATTTGGAGATGACCTGTATGCAAGAAGAATGCCATCCAAGAAGGATTGAAAGCTCCACGAGCCAAACTCATCATCAGAGAAGAGTCTCTGCACTTTGCCCATTGAAATGTTGATGGCAACAAGGACCTGAAAAGAGGAACAGGCAACGAATGGTATCAAGGAAGAACAGTGTATATCAGAGAGATTAACTTGATATGTCCCATCTTTTTGAAAGTATAATCAGGATAAGTGCTATACACTACAAAATAAAAACTGTAAGATAAACTTGAGTAATCACTGAAGGAGAGATTAACCCTATATATTCCATCTTTTTAAAAATATAATCAGGTCCAGTGATAAAAACTAGTCTATGTTTGCATACTTCTGTGTCAATTTTATGTCTTTGAGGAAGCTAGTTAATGAAGTATAACATTCTTCCTTGACTCTGTATTTGCCACTCCAGCAGTTTACAAATGATGTACAGTAATCCAGTCAAACAGCATTTTGTGGCAAAGGGTGAGTCAAGCCTTTACATGTCATTGAGGAATTTATGTACCACCAGTAATACACATAAATTCCTATATAGCAAAATTATCTCAATGCTTAAAGGGTTAAAAAAAACAAGTGGGATTTTGCACTTGTTTTGCAATGAATTTCTTTGAGATGATCCCTGTTTGACAGGGCTGCCTCAGCCAAACCTCACCTTTCTGCTCCTCCATGCAGTTGACGCTAGGAGGATGTCGCTGCTGTACCAGCTCTGGGCATCAAACTGGAACTGTTCTAGGAACAGGCCTGGGAAAGGCTCCTCTTCTGCAGCACAATGAAAGAAAGTCATACAGTGAAACCTGCTATAACAACTACCTGTAAATAAAGACCCCCTGTCTATAAAGACTGTATTTCTGGTTTCCCTTGAATAACATGTTTTCTGTATCTGTGTCTAGCCTATTTCTTTCCACTGCTGAAGGAAGGCCTCCTCATCATTTTTCCATTTTGATCTATCTTGTGCCGTTTGTTTCCATGTTATACTACCATATTCTCGTCAATCCACCTCCTACTTTGCCTGCCTCTGGGGGGTCCAGATGGTTAATTTATATGTCGATCTATCATCTTTCCTCCTGGCCAGATGACCAGCCCACCTCCATTTCTTCCATTTAATTTCCTGTACTATGTCCCGTACTTTGGTTTTCTTTCTCAAATCCTGGTTTCTAACTCTGTCTTCTTTGTAACACCAATCATAATTCTTTCCATCGCCCTTTCGGTTACTCTAAGTTTTCTCTCCAGTCTCTTAGTTGTGGTCCATGTTTCTGCTCCATAAGAGAAGACAGGGTTGAAAATATCTAACAGTACGAAATGGTAAAGCCCCTTTGGAGACTTGTTTTAGATTTGATTTCATTTTGCTCCATGACAAGACTGCAAATTTCTGTTGGTTTTGATGAGCAATATGTGAGAAAGAGGCAGAGAAAAGGAAAAACTTAGCACTTTATCTATAGATTATATATTGCAGTTTATTTCCAGAGTAAAGAGAAAGTCAATAAGACAAAGTAGACAAAGATATTGATCATTCAGATAGAGGTAGTAATGACTACATTCTGACAACCTTGCAGGTTTTGAACCTTTTCATGCCTTATCTGCTCTGCAGCTTGAATATTTTTTTCACATTTTACTGGAACAGCTTGCGATATGCTTATATACTTCATAGCTACTCAGATGGCCAGGTTTCATCTCACCAGTGGGTGTATGGACAATGTCAACTGCAATTCTTGTCTCCTTGGTCTTCCAATCATACTAGAAAATAAGAAACAAAAGGTTATAGAAGAAGTGAATTGTAATGAGACAATCAACAGAACATGGTTTGTTCCTATGCCTATGGCCAATAGCTTCATTTATACAAAACCGTTTCATTTCTACATTTTACAGGTTTCCTTGCTTAATTTCTCAATACAAAATAGCTTAAAGAAAGAAATTAAAATATTCACTGACAATAAATAGAACAGACTCTAAATGTTTGTTGAATGTTTCCATGGTGAGAGTGCACTAATAAATACTATTAAAAACAAAAATGTCATCAGTCTAGTAGTGATCCATCTTTGCACCATGTTTGGTTGGTATTGCTCCATTGGATTTGGATATATTTTGAAAATCATCACTTCGGGGGCAATTTTTAGCTAATTTTTGGCAAAGTTCATTGACCATTGAATTCTCAGGAGTTTTACCCAAACTTTCACCAGTTTACCTCCATGAAGTGATACATCATGTTTGGTTCGAATTGCGCCATTGGATTTGGGTTTATTGTAAAAAATATCAATTTTTGCAAAGTTCATTGACCTTTGACCTCTGATCTTTCAGCAATTTCACCAACAATGTCACTAGTCTACCCCCAAGTAGTGATCCCTCTTTTCACTATTTTTGATTGGAATTGCACCATTGGATTTAGATTTATTGTGAAAAATTTAAAGTTTGGGGCAATTTCTAGCCAATTTTGGCAAAGTTCATTGACCTTTGACCTCTGAACTTTCAGGAATTTTACCAAATATGTCACCAGTCTTTCCCCAAGTAGTGATCTATCTTAGTACCATGTTTAATGAGAATTGCATCCTGGGATTTGGATTTATTGTGGAAAAGGTTATTTTTGGTCAATTTTTACAAAATTCATTGACCTTTGACCTTTGACCTCAGTCAGATTTGACCCCAATTTTACACACTTCATTAATTTCATGCAAGACATACATGTACCAAGATTGAAGCAAATCTGTTTAATGGTTTTCAAGATATTGCCTAAACGGATTCGGGACGGACGGACACCCCGAAAACAATGCCTCCGCCCACTTCGTGGCGGAGGCATAAAAATAGAAACACTTTCAGCAACATCCCATGATCGTATTCTTTCAGGATAATTGGCCCACCTATCATGGGGTCAACATAGGATGGGCAAGAGTGAGAGAGAGAAAAGAGGAGATTGATTTTAATTTTATGTAATAACACTTCCACAAGACTGATTTCCGCTTTAGTTTTCAACGTTTAGAGTGAGAATGAATATTAAATAATGGAAGAAGAAGGAGAGGGTCGAATTGAGAAATAGTAAAAAAAAAAAGTTATACAGAAAAAGACAAAAGAAGAAAGAAGTGTGCTGAAAATTTCCAACAAACTAAAGGTTTCTTTAAATATCAGAAAGAGAGAATATTAGAGAGCAGGCTTTGCTTATATCAATCCTTTGTGTGCCACATGCATATTTATTCACAAGTAATACACACAAATCCCATAGAGTGCCAGTTTGTCTGGGATACAAAGGGTTAACAAAAAGCTTACCACCATGAGCTGCGCACACTTCCCGTGGGGCCCGTGGCAGGCGTTCCTGATGTAGATCAGCCGCGAGCCATCAGGAGTGAAGGCTGGCGACCGCACGGACTGGTCCCTCACACTCAGCACACCTATGGAGAAATGGAACAGTCCATAGCGATGTCAGAGCCCTGGGACGGTATTCTGAGAATTGTCTTATTTCTAATTTCTAATTCAAATTTGAATGACTAGGGACACTATAACAGACACATTAGTCTTACCTTTCCATCTGTCAATTTTGTTGGTGTTAAATTGATATGGTCAAGACATTTACCACTTTAAAAGTGTATATCTGTGGCAAAACTAAAAAGTAATATGAGATTATCAAGCTGTTGATGAAAGAAAATATCCCATGTATGAACAGATAACTTTACATCAGATGTGAACATGACTGCCATATCATACTTACTGCATGTATTACTTGAAAGATCCAGATGATATACAGCACTCCTGAGAAAGAAAATGAGACAAATGACATAAAAGTGTTGTAAATCAAGTAGAAATGCTGCTTTTTCAATGTTTTTAAAACATTTACAAATAAATGTTGTTTTGTTAACACCTTTGTCAAAAGTGATACTCATATTTTGTACATGATGCACCACATACAAGAGATGATGGATAATGACAAAGTTCTATTGTCATTCATAATTAAGAAAGCGAGTGGAGCCACGTCTACCTTAACCCGAATACTCCCGGGGTATTTCAAAGCTTAAGACCTCGGCTACGGGTCGCCCGATTGCCTCAAAATTTTGCACAAGGGCCAAGAATCATGTAATCTACAAACTTGTAAAGCTAAATTTACGAAATATCTTTTTTATCATTAATAAATCTATGCTAATTTATGCTAGAAATCATAGATTTTGGTATTTCTCACTAAATAAAGCCTCAGGAATAGCAATTTTTGGTACAAAACATCAATTCCTTAAAGAAAAAGATATGTTGTGGGTAATTATTTCATATGTATTTTATTGTTTTTCTTTGTTTTTCGTCAAGCATTTTTTGCTATTTGGGTGTGGGTGTGTGTGAATGTGTGAAATAATGATACTTACTAGAAATGTATTTATAATAAAATGGAAAAGCTCCTGATTTTGTCCATAGGGTTATACACAGTCATATAGAGAAATAGCGAAATTTCAGTGTTGTGTTCAGTAAGCATAATCTGACACCCGCACGGTAGGTCCAATCGCCATAAATTTGGTATCAAAATGTGCAAGAAGGATTAGAGAAAAAAGTCATGAACTTTCGTTCTGATAAAAATTCAGGAGTATTAGGGTTAAGTGTAAGAAAAGAAAAGCAGACCAAAATGAAGTGCTGTTTGTATACTAACTTCCTATTCCTGCAGTAGATAAGGCCCAGCCTGTACGGTTCGTTCTCCAGTCCGATGAAGACGATCCCTCTATTGTCCGGGGTCCAGATGGTCTGAGCAGTGGACAGCTCCAGAGGGAGGCCTTCGGGCACAGTGACCTTCTCAGTCTGAAGGTCAAGGATGCAGGGCACTGGACAATGCTTGCCGACCAAGAGCTCACCCCAGTCCTGACGGAACAGGAACTGGTCTCCCTATAGGGAATGAGTGTACTAGTATTTCATTCACATGTAGCTTGACAATAATCATGGGGCAAGCGTATCTTTCTTGGTCCACCGTGCAAGCGGACAACACAATCATAACAGCAATGCTTATTTTTTCAAGGACAGGATTTCCCCTAAATAATGGTTGTCTCCCTATCTGGAAGAGTACCGGGGGAAGTATTGGATAAAATTAACTTTGAGTTCGAAGTCCAACTGACTGGAGATCATGTGTAGCAGTATTACTCGTATTGCAAGAAAGTGACGGCCTGATCAGTTTAAATTACAATATTTTATTATTACAAAAATATCTACATCATCAATAATTGATGCAAGAAGTACGTGACCCACACACCTTCATTTCAGGTTCTTTCTTTCCAGAATTTTCACCTTCTTCTTTTGCCTTCTCAAAATAGGACACTGCTTTTGGTTGTTTCTTCTCAGCCACATACAGCAGTTTTGTCTCACAGTTAGACCACACAAGGTTGCCAAACTCCACTGTTGAGTAAAAACAGAATGACAACAGAAAAAAAGAGTGAGATTAATAGATCATCTAGACACAAGGGGTGACTTGCAGTACCTGGACTGTCTGGGCAAATCAAAGACACAACTACTACTTACTTCTACTCCTACTCCTACTACTACTACTACTACTACTACTACTACTTCTACTACTACTACTACTACTACTACTACTACTACTACTACCACTACTACTACTACTACTACTACTACAACTACTACTTCTTCTACTACTACTACTACTACTACTACTACTACTACTACTACTACTACTACTACTACTACAACTAGTACTACTACTACCACTACTACTACTACTACTACTACTACTACTACTACTACTACTACTACTACTACTACTACTAGAGCTATCAGGTTGATTTAATGCACTAGTGAAATAGAACTTTCTTTTATTTGTATTATAGTAGCACCACATGATGCATCTATTGAAAATTCAAAGTGTGAAATTTACGGAAACAAATAACAAAAATTGTTGAAAAGTAAGATGTTACCATGGACATCTTAAAACAACTTGAATGTAAGTAGTAAAGGAGAAATTACCCCCAAAAAATTTACAAAAGAATGCTGTAACGACCTGATTAGTTAGCGTATTGAATTTCAACATCCAGTATACATGTAGGCCTCACAAAATTATTTTTGTAGAATTTTTTACAATGCACTCTTTTTCATACAGCTTTGGTGCTTATGCCTGTGTGCATATATTTGATGGTCACATGACCTTGACCATCTCAGAAATGGACATTGTTCTCCTGATACTATACCTACAATACTGGCCCCTAAATATTAGTCAAAGTGGAAAAAAAAGCAACATGAACAGTGTTTGTTCTATGAGGTTATTGACCATAAAAATTTGTAATGACACGCTGAGATGTTGTCCAGTGTCCTGAACTTTTCTTAAAGGTTGACATAGAGTCACATACCATCTTCAAACACTTTCCCGTGTTTGTCAGCAGCTGTGAGATTTACATTGTGGATCTTATGGGTGCTGTCCCATACCTGCATGACAGATTAGGGTGACAAGAATTAAGAGCTGAATGACATCAACTTACACTAAAATGAGAATGTTAATATTTTGCAAAATGTAAATAACAGAGGAGTTTCATAGATGTATCTTTGCAGATATCACATTTTGCAAAAGATTGATTGAACCACCAGAACATACAAGTTCAGTTGATATAACTGTACTGAGACAAAAAAATCATATAATGCATTCATGATTATAGTACTGCTTTGTACTTTGTCTCTCAAATTCTGCTTTCCTTTCCACCTTACACTCTCAACCCTCATTTTACCAACATAAGAAGCAGACAAAGTTCAAGTGACAATGCTTTCTGTTTTACTTGTCATGCGACACAGATGTGCCCATTTAAAGAAACTTTTCTTTGGAGTGTACTAATGTATTTAAAAGTTGATTTATGTGTATTATTTACCTCAACATACTGCTTCTCATCACCCTTTTTATCTGTCACTTTTCGAAGGACAGCCCTGAGCTTGCCTGAGGGAGACCACTGCACCAATTGCCTGGATGTCAAAAAAGCAATGGAAGCCATTAAAGCCAATATGCAACGTGGTTATCTGGGCCATCTTGCACACCCGTCTTTCTGCAACCATCTTCAGGTAAATGGAGCATTTGCAGCTCTGTTGCCACAGTACGTACAATTAATGACGGTATTATCATGTGAAAACTTGAAGAGGAATGAGAACATCAAAATCACACCAGATTTTGTGAGCATAACTTCCTTCAATGATTGCAAGTGTGATTTCTATCACTGCCAAAACAATTAATGTTAACCAGTTTGGTACTGAGCCCACATACACTCTAGCAGAGTTCAGCTCAAAGGAATGGGCATAGGGAAAGGGAAAGGGAAGAAAGGGAAGGAGCCGCAGTTTTGAACCGCGGTATATTTTGTCCAGCTCAGCATGACACATGATATATGCTTTTTATGCTAAAGCATCGTGTTTCATGCTGAACTGGACAAAATGTACTGCTGTTTAAAACTGCGGCTCCTTCCCTTTCTTCCCTTTCCCTTTACCCGTGCCACTTCCTTTGAGCTGAAATGTATATGCAGCCTGGCTTTTTCCAACTTAGACACTAAGCAGCACAACTACCATATAATGGACTGTTCAGACAATGGACAACATGCTATGAATAAATTTCAAATCCCTTATAATACACAATGAAGCCACACCCCTTTGGTTACTGCAGTTCTATGGCAACATTTTGCATCTTAACTAGACGAGAGGTCACAAAGCCATAAAATCTAACCATGGGATATCAACATTGTTGGAGATTAAAGTGTGGAAGAGAGTCTGGAGGATGGTGGATCATAAATTGGGGACCTGTACTGGACTCCAGCAGATCTCTGTTCAATCCCGGCTAAGTATGAAATAGCAGCAAACAACCTTCTTTGTTGGATGCTGTAGATGGAGGTTTGCCTGGTATAGAATCAACTAGTGTTGCAGTTAAGTCCTAACGTAGACTCAAAATCAAATAACAATAAGCGTATAAGTGCTATTTAATTGCGGTCTTGGCTTCACATTGTGAAGACTTTCGTGCATACAACACAGCTGACTTCATGTTTGTGTTTGTCACCTAAATAAGTTTGATGCCGAGATGGTTATATATTTTTCCTGCTACTGTAAGCCTGCAGAAGATTATTAATAGTCATAATAGATGCCTGAAAGAAATGTTGGAAGCACTCTGGAAAGTATCTTACTCTGAATTCAACTCAGTATTGGTCCCAGGGTCTATCACATCCAGAATCTGTCCGCTGCCTCCATCTACAGTCACGAGATGGCTGCGGCTATATTTGATGTTTGCCTCCCTCTCCAGGTCCCGTTGACTCCATGTTGAGTGGATGCAGAAGATGCCCTGCCCAACCCTCTGGAGAGCAGCGGAGGAGAGAGATGGGGCACGGGCACACTTTCTGTACACCTCTGCAGCTCTTGCCGCAGATACAGAATCCTACAGCAAAACAAGAACAAAATACATGACAGATTTAATGGTTAACTTGCTCATGCATTTGGATTTGGAGTCACTTGTTAGAGAGTTATAGAGCTACATTAGGGGTGATATTCCAAAATTTCTTCTAAGTTTTCTCCGAAGTCCCCAAGTTAGGGGGTGCATAGGAGAGCTGAAATTGGTATTCTCGAATATCCTCCTACAGTAAGATGCTCCTCATGCAAATTTAAAAGGGTTTGACCATGAAATGCAAGTCCAGTTTGGATTTCCCTACCAATGGATGGTAGTGTTTTATCGGTGAACAGCCACACTCAAGAAATCTCATCAGGACCTTTTTTTTTTCGTTTTTTTTTTGCATGTGATATCAATGGCTAAGACAGGGGGAGGCTCTCCTAAATCCTCTGTAGTGACTCTATACATGCAGCCACTCTTTCTTTGTTCGTTAACTACTAGCTCTCTCAGATTTGCCATCCATGTATTTTGCCCCTAGTCCTTTTTCCATTACGTAATCATCCTTTCATGTTGTTCAACCAACCGCGCATCGATACCACGTGAACAACACCGTTCTTTGTTCACCATCACGCTGATTCGCACTGGCCACCAGCGCTCTCCAGTCTTTGTTCCTCACTCTCAATATACACCTTGATTGAGTCGGCACGCATCTCCTCGGACACGAGAAGTCTCCAACGCCTTACGGCGCTTCTACTCTTTTCCTGCCGTGTCCGGCGGGCTGGCAGTTTTCCAGTGGTGCGTTGCAATCGACACCGACATGGCTAGATTTACCACTGGGAGCTGTCAGTCCGGCCCGTCCATCGCTTCGGCAGCTTTCATTCAGAAGTTCAACTCACCGTAACTCTGAATCTTCAAAGGACGGCCTATACCACGACGTCTACGGCGACCTCACTGCTCTACGTCGGTATACTGGCTTGTCTCATCCTTTCTACCTCGGCCCCGACGTCAAGCGACTCACTGCTTCGTCCCCGAGCGCCTCACCTTTCTTCTCTGGCCTCCGACACCACTGCTTTGTTCCCGAGCGCCATTCATCTTCACTTCACTTCACTTCTCTTCTCTTCTCGTCCGCGATCACCACCGCAAGCGTTCAGCGTCGACATCGCAATCTTCACGGCTCTTCAGCCACGTTTACGAAGTCGCGTTTCCGCCACTAAGTCTCCGCATCATCATCCTTCGCGAGAGCCCCTTCCTTCGTGTCAACCCTCATTATCACTGGACTTTACGTAAGCATTGTAGTCCATCACATTTATTCATGTACATGTTCATATTGGTCAATTCAATATCATTTGTGCAATATCCATATTTCTTCTTCGCATGACTGTACTTGCACGTGCACAGTCATTGCTTCATTCATATACGAAAAGGGAATACAATTTATCATGACTTTTATTATCGTACAAACCTGCTTCCTTGTAAGTTAAAAATTGAGTTAATGGCGTGTGATCAGTGTCAGTGTATCACAACATCACATCTCAACACGCAACACACACACACCACACTTCACACCCTTAAATTCTACACCTCTAACGTGTGCATTCTAGAATACTTATCCTAACATTCTAATTTGCATAAACTTAGGAGAAAACTTAGCCTAGGGGTGAATTAAGTTCCATGTAGGAGGAATGTAAGAGAGATTTGGGAATACATGTATAAGACCAGCATGGTTAAAGGAAACCTAGCCCCGGGACTGCTCCTGAGTGAGCGGGCTGGTCGCAGTAAAAGGAAACCTAGATGCTAATACTTCTAAGTGAGCATTTCAGAATACCATCCTACTCCTAGTTATAAAATAAGTACTTATCTAATAGTGATAAGTTACAGTCAGCTCAAAGGAATTGGCATAGGGAAAGGGAAAGGGAAGAAAGGGAAGCTAGGACTAGGAGCTGCAGTTTGAAACTGCAGTATATTTTGTCCAGTTCAGCATGAAACATGATTTTTTTTTAGGCTAAAGCATCGTGTTTCATCATGTTCATGCTGAACTGGACAAAATTTACTGCGGTTTAAAACTGAGACTCTTTCCCTTTCCCAATCCCTATGCCATTTCCTTTGAGCTGCGGTGTATGTCATGGCTTTTCCATATATACAGCAAGTATTACACATGTAACAGGTATGGGCTTTTCGTTACATGCACATTAGACAGGAATAACCGTCTCATTCGGGGGCATTCTTTAATCAAAATGACATTTTTGGACTAAATAGGGCGTTCAGAGGAGCCAGATGCAATCTCAGCAGATCCAACGTTCTGTAGAGACTGATTTTTCGGTCTACATGCACATAGGCCTAGACCTAATACAATATACTAGATCCAAGTTTTGTTATATATAGTGTAAAGTTGCACTTATCATACTAAATATCATGAAAATACACAACCAGTAGTTCGACGTCTCTATACCAACATGGTTCTACAAGTTAAACCCTGACTCTCAGACTCAGTACCATTCAAGCACTGAGTGGCAGGGAACCTCCCGCTGTCAGTCAATACAGTGACATCACCAACTCAGTTTCTTGTGTATGGGACCGAGTGGGTTAACTTAAACTGCCTGGCGTACACTAACTTTCCGGAGAATAAATGGTAATCATACAGATATACGCCCACACCGCGCGTAACGTCTTACTTACCATTGCGATTAGTGTACTAGTAGGCCGATGGCTATGCTGAATTAAGTACTAAATAGCTCCTTTTCGCCAGCTACCGGTGCACAAGAGCAGACGATTTACAATATTCGTGTCGGTATAACGCGGGTACGATACGGAGTAGCCCATGGCTGCGCGCGGTCGACGTTGGCTGGGCATGCAGCAGGTACGGTATGACGGTGTATATCCCCTGCCCCCCCCCCCTCCCCCCCCCTCCCCCCCCCCCCCCCCCGGCCCCCATCCCCGGATTATACAAGCCAAATTTATGCAGATAAATAATAAAAATATATTTACCCTCAGTATTGGATATCCTACGAGAACATATATAAACATATAGTGATAGAATAGTTGCCTCTTTATTTTGGGAACCAGTTATACTCATTGCGAGGTAAGAGATTATTTAGTAAACTTGGATGTAAAGAAAGCTTCTGGGTTCTGGCTTTGATAATATTCCAGCCCGATTGCTGAAGGATGCCGCTGATGTAATTGCAAGACCGTTAGCTTATATTTTTAATCAGTCATTTCTGAATGGTGTGTTTCCAAAGGCAATGAAAGTAGCCAAAGTTACACCAATTTTTAAAAAAGGGGAAAAAGATATCCCAGGCAATTATAGACCCATCTCAGTTTTGCCTCTTTTGGCCAAAATATTTGAAAAATTAGTGAACAAGCGACTTCTTGATTATTTAGAAAAGAATGATGTCTTGTACAGGCACCAATATGGGTTTCGTAAACATTACAGTACTAAGTTGTCTTTGATTGATTTGGTTAATGATGTGCTTAAATCACTGGATAAGGGCAGTGCAACACTAGGTGTCTTCCTAGATTTCCAAAAGGCTTTTGATACAATTGATCATGCAATATTGGTTGGTAAATTAGAACACTATGGGATAAGAGGCCTGCCTCTTAAGTGGTTTAAAGATTATCTTTTTAGTAGATTTCAATTTGTGAATTATGATGGACATAGTTCTTTACAACAGATGATAACATGTGGTGTTCCTCAGGGCTCCGTGTTGGGACCTACACTGTTTTTGATGTATATTAATGATTTGCCAAATTCAACACAGTACTTCAATTTCAGTCTTTTTGCCGATGATACCAATTTGTTTCATACATTTCCACCAAGATTGAATATGATCGATATGGATGTAGTTAACATGCATCTTGATAATGTGTCCATGTGGTGCAAGGTGAATAAACTTACAGTGAATCTCTTAAAGACTAATTATTTGTTAATACGAGGGAACAGACAATCAGTAGTAACTCAAGGGGTGCTCAAAGTAGCAGGGACTGAAATAGTCCAAGTTGATTTTGCATCGTTTGTAGGAGTTTATATAGATCAACACTTGACTTGGAAACCTCATATTGAAAGGGTTAATAAGTGTATCAGAAAGAAGGTTGGCGTTTTATATAGATTAAGACAGTTTGTGCCAAAGCATATTTTATTATTATTGTATAAGACATTAATCCAACCGCATTTGACATATGGAATTGAGGTTTGGGGAAGTAATTATGAAACGACAATGAAGTGTTTATTACTAAGCCAAAAAATGGCACTAAGAATCATAACCTTTAGTCCAATCAGGACTCATTCAAAACCAATATTTCAGGAGTTAAAATTATTGAATGTGTATCAACTCCATAAACTATCTATCTGTGTTTTTATGTATCAATTATTGAATGGTAAATTGCCGCATTCCCTAATTCAGTATTGTAGTTTTATAGAACACCGATACGAGACAAGACAAAGGGAAAGTAAGAAGTTGAATGTGCCTAAGGTTAGGACTACACAGGGAAAATTTTCAGTTTCATTCAGAGGCACATGCTTCTGGAATGATTTACCCCTATCCATACGGGAGAAAGCATCAGTGTGTTCCTTTCGTAAAACTCTAATATCTCAAATGTTAATGGAATAATTCGTTGTTGTTGCTTTTTAAACCAGAGTTCTTGCCTTTTTATAAAGATTGTGTTAGATAATCCTTTATCTTTTTATTTAGTTATAGATACCAAAGCACTTATATTTATATTTAATCACAAAATATATTTTATACTAGATGTAGAATAGCTTATTCATTAGCTATGTATTCAACATAGTATTTAGTGCATAGTATGTAGATAGTATGTAGATAGAACATAGCATGTATTCAACATTTCTTCATTATATTGTATTATCATTTGTCTCGTAAAACTCGATATGTTAAATGTTAGTGAAATTAATTGTTTTGAACTTTTAACCAAGGTTCTTGCCTTTCTTGTAAACATTGTGTTTGATAATCCTTAATCATTTTATTTAGTAACGATACCAAAGCTTTGTATGTAATCACAGAATATATTTTACACAATATGTTTAATAGCTAGTAGCGTAAGTACGTATTCAACATTTATTCATACTGTATTCTCATTCTTATGCTTGTGTATTAATGGTACCAGACCCGATTAGCATTTCATGCTATTTTCTGGTTCCATTTATCCTCTTAATACTTTTGTTAAACTTTCAGTTTCGCAATGTTTTGTAATATATACTTTTTATTTGGATAATAAAACATCAAACTCAAACTCAAACTCAAACTCATATTTTTTAGTGTCGTACTTGCATGTGGTATGTATATAAAATCATGGCTTAAGCCCCCCCCCCCCCCCCCCCCCGGCCCCCAATGATATTTTGTTGGGTCTTTCAATCCGCTGTGCAGGTAATATGACTATATACCCACGAGTACTGCAGGTTTTTTTTTTTTTATCCCCGCCCCCCCCTTCCACGCACACACACGCACACACACACACACACACACACACACACACACACACACACACACACACACACACACACGCACGCACACACACACACACACACACACACACACACACACACACACACACACACACACACACACACACACACACACACACACACACAAGCACACACACATATATATTTTTTTAGATCAATTTATTTTAGGTAAAAATAAACTATTGTGGTGGCATTGAATAGGCACTTTCTTTATCCAAGAACAGAAAGTGACTTACCAAAACAATTTTTAACCATAGGTAACTACGGAGCGGGTCATTTGAAAACTTGACAAAGCATGAAGCACAATAAACCGGACATGAATTAATTTCTATAGAAGAGATTACCTAGATGTTTCAATCAGTAAAACCACAATGTAGATGAACATGGTACATGTAGTTGGGTTCTATGACGCACTGACCGAGAGAAACACTGAAGCACACACACACACACACACACACACACACACACACACACACACACACACACACACACACACACACACACAAACACTCAAATCAACACCCCTATTTCCCCCATATTCTTTTTTTTATTTCATTCACATAATGAAATAAACAATTTAACTTTATAACATAGAATTACAAATCCATAAACGCAATATTTCTATTGATTCGATAAATATGATAAAGCATATGATATAGCACTTGTATATAAACATATATGTGCCACATTCTACCTGAATATGCAATTTATAAATTATATTCCTCTTAAACAGAATAATAATCATAATGCTAAAAGTATAACAGTAATGATAATAAAGCAATTCCATAATAAATAAGAAGGAAATCTTACCTGATACCACCCCCCCCCCCCCCCCTGGCTCCGAACATATAAATCCACCCCACACAAGACATGTAAGTCCACCCCGGGGCACCCCCACTCCCCTACACACACACACATATATACGAACTCACATACATACTCACACACATAAACCCACACACACAAAAAGACACACACACACACACACACACACACACACACACGCACATGCACACACACATACACACACATCTGGTAACCCTAAGATGCACATGCATCGACGCTGGCTCTACATGATTATCTCTCTCCACCCCCTCTCCCTCTCCACGCCCCCTCTCTCTCTTTCATTTTCCATTGACCATGTTGATGTGTGGATGTATGTTTGTCTGTGCGTGTATGTTCCTCGATATTGCGTGCGCGTGCGTGTTCATGTTAATCGAATGGAGGAAAGGAACCACAATCATGCAGCATTTGAAACAGAAGTAACTATATTTTAATTTCCCGATTTTAGATTTTATTGAATAAATAAAAAGAAACATAATTACCACATCTAGGTAAAAGGACATTTGATGACAATGGAAATGGGAGAGAATTTATAACTAATAATTTACTTTCGTATCGTGAATTCTAGAATTTTCAGGACATGTTACAGCACGTATCAGTTGTTGGTTTTCCGGTTCATCTCAACAAAACTTTAATTGTATAAAAAACGAAATAGATATTTGATATTTCAATGACATTTCAATATAGTTTCAGACCGACACTGTGATATAATATTTGTACTGCTTTGACTTGAAGAAATATCCGCGCCAACATGCAGGGTCTGTTTGCTAACCAATTAGGAACGGCATCGAGAAGTTGGATATATTTGTAATTCATTAATAGTTAATTAGCAGCAACTACTAACTAACAAAGTTCTGTCACGTTCACAGATTTGAAGCGATCAATTTAAGCTATGAACCCTTTGTAGATCAGATAAGATGCTGCTCCGTGTGATTTATGTGTATCAAGGTATCAACGGTACGTAGAGAGTTAACGGTCTTGCGCGCCTGCTTTTACGGGGTTGTTCTTGGTCACTCTTACAAATGAGAGGGAATGACCGTTTTACAGAAAAAATTAGGCGAAAGGCCAAAGATAAGTTTTACGTGTACAACTGTACACAAATATCAAATAATTATAAGTAGTATTGATAATGTTATATATCTAATGGCCTTGGCAGCACCACAATTACGAATAATTAATGCATGCAGACAGGAATCAAATCATTTTTCTGTAAAGCTATAGTAAAGGCCTATAGCGGGCGACGTCACCCCCGTTTAATCGTTTGGCAGACGAGACGTTTGTTGCTCGAGCGAGTAGGACATATTACTTGATGTCTCCAAACTGAACAGAATAACTCTACTATCCAAAGGTTAGAAATGTATCCTGGGATGAATACATCTTTGAAGGCTGATTATGAGGAATCGGCTAAAGGATATATGAACAGAATGTCAGGTGTCGTGCTGTTATGTATCATGACCCTAACCGCAGTTGGTAATCTTTTCGTCATGATCGCATATGCCAAAGACAAGAAACTCCAACGAAACCCCTCAAACCTAATCATCCTGCACCTGTCCATTGCGGATTTCCTGGTCGGGGTCGGATCCTACTCGTTCCCTGTGGCCTTTGAGTTAAGCAACCACGAGTTCACCCTGGGAGAGGTCAGCTGTAAGCTTTGGATGACCCTTGACTTCTCCTGCGTGGTGATGTCAGTAGCGATGATCCTCTGCGCCAGCTTTGACCGTTACTGGATGGTCACCAGGGCAATCCGGTACAGCTCCATCCAAACCAGAGGGCGAATTAAGAAGATGATTGTGGCATCGTGGGTGTCAGTTTTCACATTATTCGGAGTTCTGATCTCAGGGTGGGACGCCCTCTCTGGATTGGATGTACCTTACACCGATGGTGAATGCATACCTGGCCATGCCTATTCAATCCCCGTATCCCTCTTGGTTTCCTCTATCACCGGATACATCCCCCTGCTCACCATTGCAACGCTTAACTTCCTTATTATCATCAGCCTGTGGAAGCGGTCCAAGCTGTTTGTGGAGATCGACTTGGTGTCTTTCCGCAATCAGTCCGTTCTGTCTACAATTCAGCTGCGACCGCGCGAGAGTGGTTCCGATGTTGTCGGAACCCAATCATGGAACAGCGAGCGGAATGTTTGCGCGCAGGTGAAACGATCTAGCGGAAAGCCGAAAATGTCACAAATGGAACGCCGATTCAGACGGAACCTCCGGGCGGCTTTCCAACTCGTGATCATGGTAGTAGTGTTTGCCCTCTGCTGGGTGCCTTTCGAGCTAGTGACGGCGTGCTCTTTCTTTTCCGAGGGGTGTGGCAGTGAGCTTGTCTTCAGGTCTCTGTCGACCCTCCAATGGTTCAATTCTTGTATCAATCCTTTGATATATGCTCTCACCATTAGAAGGTTCAGAAAGAACTTCAAACGATTCCTCTGTGGCGTTTTTTAAACACCGCATTAACTTTAAGGTTTTACACATAATTCTACTAAAACCTTGTGCGCAACCGTTATTGGTTTATGTAGCTTTAATGAGGAAATACTATTCAACATTCTAGTGAGCTTGATTAAAAGCTTGTTATGGGCCTAGTTGATGCCGCTCCACGTGCTTTATTTTTACCACAGCGCATTTGCACGTTAAGATTGACACTGCAACGGTGTTAAAAAAAAATCAAATTTGTTGTGCGTAGATTCAGTGACATTTCGTCAATTTCTATTCTTGAAATAAGTCTTTGATTTTGTCTAGATGTTAACTTTTTGCCAAACGAGGTTCGTACAGTTTATGTGTGTGTAATCAATTTCTGAGATTAAGTTCAATGTACACTCAAGATGATGCGCCAATATAACACCAGTGCCAAGTTAAATATACATTTTTAAAGATTGTCCGTCCCTTTTGCAAGCTTAAAATTTGAAATCGTCTATCACGATCGTAAATTGAAGAAAGTGTGATTCAAGACCATTTCTAAGAATATAGCATGTTGAAGCTTTCTGTATATGTAAAAAATTTCAGCCGTTAAATTTCAAACCGACTTTTTTCGTACCACGAAAAAAGTATTAGTCTTTGTTACAGTATCTATGTGGTTATTATGCGTGTGTGAAATCCTAATTTTATGAGTAACTACCAAACTTTGGAGATGATTCACTCCATAGACCAATGTTTTTCATAATGCGTTTTATAATTTAATAAACACATTAATCAATAAAGCAGAAATTTCAACACAAACTGCTAAGAGCCTGAGGTAAAGACTATTAATCAGGCGTTGTTTACGTGCATTATTTGAATTTTACACTACGTATCAGTTTCAAATTGTGAATATAGAGCTTGCTTACACTTCTCTATATGTTTTGCCAATGTTTCGATGGTTTTGTGGTGATCTGAAAAAGGGACTGGCTGTCTTTAAGATCATGTCATTATTCGTGTTAACCACCCACCGGTCTCTTATATTTGGAGCATTGGTCATTACGGATTTTGAAATGTTAAATTGATAAGCATATACTCGGGAAAGAAGCTTCCAAAGCATGAATAGTGTAAAATAAGATTTTTTTTTTCTAACCTGACATGCCTTGGATTTGAGAATCGGCTTCGGAATAAGCACCCTCTCCCCCTTTAAAACAAAACAAAACAATACAGCAAAACAAAAATAACGTACCTCCCGCTCCCAATAATGAGACTCATGCATGTCCGCTTTACGTTGCAACTTTCTTAACGGGATGGACCACGTTAATGCCTATGGAAATAAATGTTAAATCTGTGAAATAAATATGGATACGTAAGTGTCCCCAATTGGAAATTGGTGTGCCCAATTTTTGTTCACCTGTATAACAATATTATGCAGTTGGGAAAATCTTCAGTTCGTCGAATTCAGGTATGTTCCCAATGTTCAAAAGAATCTAGTCAATGTTTAAAGTGTTATTCAGAGTCAGACGTTAACAAGAGAGGAGAGATGGTGAAGAGGAACTTCGAAAATGGAACAAAAATCAATATTTAGATGTTTTAATCACCTTAAAAATGACAGATTGAATGATAAATATTTTAAATATCAACACCAGATTTGTCATTATTTGTGATATTTGTGCATAAATACTTCATTGCTATTCATTATTTAACATATATATATAAAGTGATTTTGTGTAGACCTGAACCTTCGATTAGTTTGTTGATCGTATTAATGTACGTAGAATTATTGAGTGTTGTGTCCATTAAAGATTGTCGAGTGTTGATTACATTACTGTACCTGTTTATACAATTATTTGTTATTGTGCAGGGTCTATAGTAGAGCTAAACAAATACAGTAATTAATCCTTCAACTTAAAAAAACGGTGTATGCGTGTCCGTGTGTATACAGTCTTGACTGAGCTTTTTCTTTCCTTTTAGTTATATAACCTCCATTCTTGGGGTTCAGGCAGGTATATGTATATGACATGAGTTTGTATAATCAATTCCAAGTGTTATGTATCTTTTTGGAGGAATACAAATTTACTTGAAAACAAGTGTGTGTGTGTGTGTGTTTGTGTGTGTGTTTCGGGTCATTGGGTGTGTGTGTGTTTATGTGTGTGAGGGAATGTTGTATGTTTGTATGTATGTTCTTGCGAGCGTGTGTGTTTGTCTGAGCAGGGATAATGTCATGGAATGATATGAAACAACTGTCTTTCCTTGAACCCATGCTCCACGCCGCTGAAAAGTTAGGTGTTTTCAATAGGTGCTTTTCATGTGTTTGAACAATGACGAACATGTGGCAACAGTTTCTCAGAGAGAACAAAAGAAATTTAGAGTCGTGTTTCGCTCTTCCCGTTCTGCTAATGACATCAATACTTCCATGAACATAACAGATATCAGCAATCACAAATAAACAAGTTTTTCAAGCAAAATATCTCCGCTGCAGGTAAACGCACACAAACACCGTTAATGATAATAAACAACTTAATATATCATTTTGAGAATGGTTGAATCCCACAAATGCACAAGATGTCGGAAAGTGAAGAAATTGGTCAATTTTGTAAGTAATAAAAGTATTTTATAAAGTCCGATTTTTTTTTAATGATTCCTCATTACTTTTAGAAACAAAAGCAGAGTAAAGGATCCGTCATAATCTGCCCTTAACTTCCTTATAGTTTGCAAACAAATTTGTAAAAAAACAAAGCTTCTAGAGACAAATGGGCAATAAGGGAATTCTTTTCCAAGTTAACAGCTAAATGTCGGCCCCGCGCATGGTACATCAAAGCATTGTCATGATCATGGAATGTTATTGACATTCATGAGCACTATTTAGAACCCATACAGAATGTTTGAAAATAATTATGCTCGAGTTTCTTCTCCTACCTGCCTCCCTGGTGTGTGTCAGCCGAGGCCTATGGGCATATAAGGGATGTGGATGTGTGTTTTTTGTGCTTGGTTGACTGTTAACAACATGCATGGGTATTTATTTTCAATCTGGTTCCAAGTTCTGACTTGTTTTTTCGTTCATTTACAGGATGAAACATACTACTGGGCCATGCCTGAGATTTCTTTGTTGAACTGTATATCCTATTCTTTCAAAGCGAATTTCTCCGTTGGAATTGTTTTTTTTTTTTACTGCCGTTTATTTTTACATCGGCGTCCAAGCCACCAAAATCTACGATTTAAAGGTCCCCTGTCATCAAAAATGTATGTCGACTAATGATGCAACATAATATGTAAATAACAAAATCACTAACTGTTCAATGGAAATATGTGTCCTATATTTTAAAATAATTTTTCTTTATTTTTTCTCAGCACTGATAAGCCCCGCCTCCAAAATATCATCCAACTCAAGATTCCCCCTGCGACATTATCAACTTAGAAATTAGCAGGATAATAAGAAGAATTTATGCACAAACTAAACATTGCAATGACTACCTCCACCTGCCCACAAGAGCATCACGTGTCTTCACACAATATCATCTAACAACCTTTCATATGGGAATAATCGTTTCCTTATGTCCGAAATGTGCTAGCTATGTGATGTTATTATAAGCACTTGCTGGTTGTCATTGCAATGTTTAGTTTGTGCATAAATTCTGTCTATTATCCTGCTAATTTCTATCTTTGATTATGTCACAGGGGGAATCTTGAGTTGGAGGATATTTTGGAGGCGGGGCTAATCAGTGCTGAGAAAAAATATAGAAAAATTATTTTAAAATATAGGACACATATTTCCATAGAACAGTTAGTGATTTTGTTATATACACATTAAGTTGCATCAACAGAAGTCAACATACATTTTGATGACAGGGGCCCTTTAAGTATAAAGCTTAGGGCACGCCGGGAGGGAACGTAGAATAAAAGGTGATATGATATCCTGATTGATGTCGTGAAGTACGACGCGTGTCTCATGGGCTGCTCCAGGTCATGGCTTAATTTTGATATGTTTGGGAAGGCTGCTTTATCAAAGAGTCATTGACCTAGGTCACCTAGCTAGGTTGCCGATGAAAATGATAACCAACTCACACCATGTGATCTCGAGATCCAGCCAACAATTATGACGTGTCGATGTCCGCAGCTCCAACATTATCAAGGTCACATGTGCTCAGCATCGATCACTGACCTCCCCTAAGGCGCGCACGGTGCAGGTGGGAAGATCAGTAGCTCAGTGCTAGTGCAGCAGCGGAGTAGTATTGCAAAACAAACTGTAGTCCACTCAACATGGCGCTCGTCAATACAATTATTGGTGTTGCTTATTTCATCGCTTTCGTATTTCTAGGTATTTTCAAAGGGCTCATCTTGCTTGGATTATGCCTAGTCTTCAAAGGAAGAGCATGGATGTTTGACAAGAAGGACAGATCGAGTCGACCGGCGTGTATGGAAGATCCTTCTTTGGGTACCCATAAAGTCGTGCGAGTAAAGGTACGGGAGGCTACAGTTAACCCTGCCGGAGTTACGGGCGCCATTTGCGCTAGAAACAGGACTCATATGCATGTGATGGGGTGTCGAGTAGTCACGTTAAAATACGGCCTTGGTACTTGGATAATATACTAAGTTTCTTGCAAATTGAAAGTGATCTATTCTTACCCTATTGTTCACTCTAAAACATTGGAAACTAGTGAAATAAGCAGACTTCATTCAAGGTCAACTCAAGGACAAGGACAGGTCAAACTCAATGTGAGCTTGATTAAAGTAGAGCGCAAACAATGACTATGCACGTGATAACAATGCTTTTTTCTAATGTTTTTCTGGGTGAAATTGTCTTTGTTTTATGGGGTGGACAGTGGCAATGCACTATGTATTAGACCCTAATGTAATTTTCATCTTCCCCCTCGAGCGATTGAGTAAAACAAATTCTTGGCATGATCATGATCGATAGCGTCACAGATTTGAATTATAGACTTTTAATTAAGGGTCGATTTTACTGGCAGCAAAAAAAACAAACAAATTTGCTAACATTGCCAGTGAAAATGTAACAAGGTGCTAGCCAACTACCCCCAAACATTTATAGCCCAACTGCCCAAGAGATTTGTTTAAACTTCCTCCCCGGAGTGTTTTTGTAAACATCTCAGGTTTTTTATAGCTTAAATTTTAGCATAAATAGTAGCATGCAAACTTGTGGTTTGCTTGTTGATAACCATTTTTTCAAAATGTATTTTTTGAGTGAGTTGTGCAGTGTGATAAAGACTTTAAAAAATGCTTCTGTTTATTTTTTTTATTGCAATTGTCATTTGTGGATACATGCTCAGTTTTATAGATTTGATGGCTTTTATTGAGAGCAACTTTGTTTGGTACCAGAATTTCCTTTAGCTCTTACCGTGCCATGTGTCTATTGTGTCACCAGAAATGAACAAAAATTGTAGTGGAGCATTTTGTCTGAGTTGAATAAATGTGACATACTGTGAAACCATACAGGTATGTTATACAGACTACAGAGATAAATTTAGTTAATTTTTCTAATGTGTAACATGAGTGCAAATTCTTGCAAAATGATAACTTAAATCAACATGTATTGTTTGTTATTCCCACACGCAGGGTTTGAACATTCACTTGGTTGTGTCAGGCAACCCCCAGAATCCCCTGATGCTCTTTGCTCATGGCTTCCCCGAATGTTGGTACTCCTGGAGACACCAAATCAGAGAATTCAATAAAGACTACTAGTAAGTTGTCTGACCATCTGTGAAGAATATCTAAGTAAAAAAAAAAAAAAAATCGAAATTTCCATAACATGTACAGAAAAGAGTCCTCCCATAATGCACTATAGAGGGATCGATTTTGACATCCAGATGTACACTACAGCTCAAAGGAATTGGCATAGGGAAAGGGAAGAAAGGGAAGGAGCCGTAGTTTGAAACCACGGTATATTTTGTCCAGTTCAGCATGAAACATGATGCTTAAGCCTAAAAAGCATCATGTTTCATGCTAAACTGGACAAAATTTACCGCAGTTTAAAACTGCGGGTCCTTCCCTTTCTTCCCTTTCCCTTTCCCTATGCCAATTCCTTTGAGCTGGAGTGTACATGATAGCTCCTACATGTATTTCTTACTGTGCAGTTCTCAATTAAAAATTCTGAGATTGATGGTTATTGCTCACAAACACTCATACACGTCATAGATATTCTCTGACTGCCTTGGAGCAATTTCTGGAGAAGTGAAATTGCCTTCCCACTGCTACCCCTTTCCTTTAAGCTGTGACTTGCTGTAAAGAATTCACCATGATATTTTCATGCAATGTTATTTCAAACAATCATTGCAAGTAAGACGCATAGAACTCAACAAACGATATGTTTGATCTTTTAATCAGATAATACTTTGAGCTAAATGACTAGGATTCTATGGAAATTAGTAGACAAATGACATTTTGTATCGCACTTCTATACAAAATGCAACTTGCTATACCAGGAAAATGGTTAAAACATTGTTTTTTTTCTTGTCTTTCTGGAAACAGCTGTGTGGCTTTTGACATGAGAGGTGTAGGGGAGTCAGATGCTCCGCTGGGAATCAAGAACTATAGTGTGGATGAACTTGTCGGTAAGTCTTGCCCATAACCCTGTCATCACCATTGACATGAAGATTTGGAGTAAGCCAATGGGGTTTTCAAGGCCTGGTAATGTTAGGGATAAACAGTGAATCGTCTCCCATTATAACAAGCATGAATAGAGCGTGATTTCAAGAGGCAGTTCTCTTTAGTGTGAAAAAGTTTGACAATTCATTTCCCGTGCCAACTGGCATGCCTTTTTTTCTGTTTTCATTTTCTATTAAGTATTTATTAGTACTTTGTGACTGGTGTGCAACTTCCATCACCACCATCTCCTTCGATCCATTTCATCTCATCTATTTTATGTTTACATATCAACAAATGAAGGGAAAGTATTTTAAAGATAAAAGAGATAATAATCTCTCCTTTCCTCTTTTTCATTGCCTTTTTCACCCCATTAGAGCATCAACTATTTGGATGAATATAACCATGTGGTGTCACCAAAAGTGTTAACTATTTCCGAAGTAATGTAGTGTTTGCTTGTACACTCTTAAAGCAGAAACATTAAGCGAATGCATTTGTGCACAGGTGATATGAGTGAGCTGGTCAAGGTGCTGGGCTATACCTCCTGCGTCATCGTGGGCCACGACTGGGGTGGGGCGATCGTGTGGCAGTTTGTCGCCCGCTACCCAGAGCTGGTGGAGAGGTGCATTGTGATGAACATCCCTCATCCTGACCGCTTTGTGGAAGTCTTAAAGAATGGCTTTGCCCAGCTTAGAATGTCATGGTAAATCCTGTGCTGATTTGATTATTAGTGGATATGATTATAGAGTAACAAAGCGTGACGTCATATGAGCATCTTGTCAAGATGGTTCTGAACCATAGAGCAAGCAGCGGTGATCAAATTTGGAACTCTCAATGTAAGTGCCTGGGAGGGTCGGGACTAGCCTGCTAGACAATGTCAGACCAGTACAACTTCCTCTTGAGGGATATTGCTCCAAACCAGAGACCTGCAGAACAATGGATATGATGACATCACTTTGGTACTATACACTGTACATGTATTCATCATCGTCTTCACGAGGTGCTGCTGTGGTCTTCACAATGGCATGCTGTATTAGAGACCACAGCAGTGCTCTGTCGTGAGTGCTTCTTGAAGATGATGATTGTGATATGTAAATGATCGGATGTTCAAATGTTGTCCATGCCACCATGTTGAAAAACACACATTCATTCAGGTAACAAGATTTTATAAAACTGCAAACTATTGAACATATCAACAAACATCGACTAGCATATAAAAAATGTCAAAAAATTGATTAGAATGAAACTTACTAACAGAAAACAAGAAAGAAAAAGAATTTGAATGAGCAGGAAAAAAGCATACCAGAACCAGGGAGGGGTGAAATATTCACATTTGTAGAAAATTTGACTTTGGTTGATGCAATAACATTCAATTTGTATTGCTGGAAGGAATCTTGAGTATTCTTTTTTGTCTCGCCCACCGGAGGTGAAGGCGAGACTAAGGGATCCAAATGGCGTCCGTCCGTCGTCCGTCCGTCGTCCGTCCGTCGTCCGTCCGTCGTCCGTCCGTCGTCCGTCCGTCGTCCGTCGTCCGTCCGTCGTCCGTCGTCCGTCGTCCGTCACAAATGTTAAAGTTTACCTGCAAGACTCTCTTTTGACAAATAACTTCACATAGGTTGCTTGGATTACAACCTAACTTGGGTCATAGATGCACTAGGGGTACCTTCATCTTATGGTACCGTTGGAGGTCACAGGATAAGGTCAAAGGTCATTTGAGGTCATACGTTAAAGTTTACCTGCAAGACTCTCTTTTGACAAATAACTTCACATGGGTTGCTTGGATTACAACCTAACTTGGGTCATAGATGCACTGGGGGTACCTTCATCTTATGGTACCGTTGGAGGTCACAGGATAAGGTCAAAGGTCATTTGAGGTCATATGTTAAAGTTTACCTGCAAGACTCTCTTTTGACAAATAACTTCACATTGGTTGCTTGGATTACAACCTAACTTGGGTCATAGATGCACTGGGGGTACCTTCATGTTATGGTACCGTTGGAGGTCACAGGATAAGGTCAAAGGTCATTTGAGGTCATACGTTAAAGTTTACCTGCAAGACTCTCTTTTGACAAATAACTTCACATGGGTTGCTTGGATTACAACCTAACTTGGGTCATAGATGCACTGGGGGTACCTTCATGTTATGGTGCCGTTGAAGGTCACAGGATAAGGTCAAAGGTCATTTGAGGTCTTACGTTAAAGTTTACCTGCAAGACTCTCTTTTGACAAATAACTTCACATAGGCTGCTTGGATTACAACCTAACTTGGGTCATAGATGCACTGGGGGTACCTTCATGTTATGGTACCGTTGGAGGTCACAGGATAAGGTCAAAGGTCATTTGAGGTCATACGTTAAAGTTTACTTGCAAGACTCTCTTATCACAATTCTTTTGCGTAGCAACGGAGATCGCGATATTTCTGTTTATTTTCGCAAGTGGGCGAGACACAATATTGCTAATGCCTTGTTTTTCACACAGAGATGATTGTCAACCAATAAATGCTGCTCTGAATTGAATAACAAGTGGGTAGCTATTTATCATTATATAAAATATATCAGTCATTATGTATGATGTTCTGGAAGTTGCAGACATGTAACTCTCAGCAGTATAGACTTAATATGTTGTGTTTTATTTATGACTTTATATGTTGTATATCATGTATGACTTTATATGTAAGACCTTGTTTTTTCATTCTTGCAGGTACATGATGTTCTTCCAACTGCCCTATTTACCTGAGATCCTGGTGTCAATGGGGGACTATTCCATGATACAGAAAGCCTGCAAGAAGGGTCCCACCACGGACGAGGACGTTGAAGCCTTCAAGTACTCTATAAGCAGACCAGGTAATGACAGAGGTCAAAGGTCATACATATATGTCATTGACATTGTACACACAATGTTTTTTGACCTTTCGGATCTCAATGAATGTTTACAGAAGCATGCATCACCTATAAAAGTTGCTTTGCTTTAAACGTATGAGGCTATTATTTAAATGCTGGGTATTATTAGGCATATCTCCTTCTTTTTTGTGGCACTATCAGTGTCAGGGCAATACCTGTTTGTAGGCCATTGTTCACGTTCTGGGTAATATTAGTTCTATATATATTTATCTCCTTCTGTCATATGGCACCATGGTTGTCAGGGTGATACCTGTTTATATGCCATTATTCACCTGCTGGGTAATATTAGTTATATATATCTCCTTTCTGTCATATGGCACCATGAGTGTCAGGGTGACACCTGTTTATATGCCATTGTTCACCAACTGGGTAATATAAGTTACATATATCTCCTGTCATATGGCACCATCAGTGTCAAGGTGATACCTGTTTGTGTGCCATTGTTCACCTACTGGGTAATATTATATATCCTTTCATTTGCTACTATCGGTGTCAGAGTGATACCAGTTCGTTGGCTGGAATTAATCGCAAGGTTCGGTTTGGCATCACCCATATGTACATGCCTGTGTCCACTGTCCTATGTCTATGGTATAGTCCATGAAGGTTCCTATGACGAGAATACAATGGTATGAATCATTCACTTGTCACTGGTTAGTGACAAGATAGCTACCAACACTCAGGAGATTGCGACCCTGATGACATATCGGGAGGTGTGGCGAAGAATAGTGATTGATCGGCAAGAGCCAATCAAGTGAGTGAGTGAGTGATTCATAATTATTTGAAGGGACTGTACTTTCCAAACAATATTATTCATCACGTGAGCTTAAACATCCTTAATAATTCTGTACATTCTTGAGAGAAGTTTGTCTCTATCACCCACTGATTCTAAATGTGCAAATTTATCCATGCATGTTGTACAGGTCGCTTAACATCCTTCATAAACTACTACCGAGCTGCTGCCAGGTACGGGCCCAAGCATCCTATCGCCAAGATCGAGGGCCCCACCCTCCTGATCTGGGGGACAGGAGACACGGCCCTACACACGGACAACTCATACGGTGTTGAGAGGTTCGTTGGGAACCTGACCGTGGAGCGCATTGAAGGAGGGGACCACTTCATCCAGCAGGAGAGACCCAAAGACGTCAACGCCATCATGCGCGAATTCCTCTCCGCACGTTAAATCTTTGCTGCCTGTCAAACTGCTGCTTTATGGGATATGCGTGTACTGATTGAAAAAAGTTGCCTGTGACACTCAAAGAGGTAAGGGATAGACTAGGTAATGACTACGGGCTGTGATCATGGTGGAACTGTTCTGCCATCATCATCGAGGTCCAGGGCCTCATCAGCTGCGATTAATCTGAAGCGATCGCAAGTCCAGTCACCAGTATACAAGGTTATGATCGAAATGAATTGCAAGTCACGTTGCGATCTTTATAAGACAAGCTCCAGATTTCAATACAATTGTATTGATTTTTCAACATGTTAAGATGATTCTTTTCTGGTATCGTGTAATCAAACAAGGATGGGACCCATGGTCGTGGTAGAGCAGTAATCTTATGATTACAGATG
The DNA here is from genome assembly GCA_963669155.1 of Arbacia lixula. Lineage (NCBI taxonomy): Eukaryota > Metazoa > Echinodermata > Echinoidea > Arbacioida > Arbaciidae > Arbacia > Arbacia lixula. Next base: position 30,818,655 of record OZ022576.1, read on the forward strand.
CCTCAGATATTATCACTAGTACCCCTTACCCTCCCGTCTTGCAGTCTGTGCACCATGCAGTTAGATGCACAAATCCCAAAATGCAGCAATTTTTATCTGACACAGATGTGGGCTGAGTTGAATTTGATTGGCTGTCAAGCATTGTTACCATGTTAGTTACCATCAATGGCAGAGTAATCATTGATGATCAGTTTTATGCAACAGGACCATGGTGAAAAGCCAAAAGATAGTGTTGTCTAGAGGAGGCTCATTTAGATGTATCTTAGAGTCAAAGCCACAGAATACAAATGGAGGTCAACATCAGAGTTGTTTTTAGGCATTATTTTTTTATTGATGTTTGTTTGATTGATACTGAAATATTAATGAATTATAATCTGTCTCCTGGATTGACTTTTTAGCTGCATTTTAGCTGCATTTTGCTGCATCACGATCAATAGAGCAAGGTAATATTAAATTATTTGTGATTCTTTAATATGTTTTCATTCTTGTTTCATCCTGTGGTAGGGTTGTAACCCTTTAGATGTTGTCACTTGATCTCTCATAATGCTGTTAAAGCATTTTTATATTTTAGATTGGATTTAAGGGCTTATCGGCAGGCATGAAGATCAGATTATTTATACAGAGATTTTCTTCAAAAATACCAAAGATAATTACATGTACTCAGTAATTGTTACGATTTCCGTTTGAATGTATTTAAATTTTTGAATGTTTGTTTTAAGTAAGTTGGTAAAAAGTGATATTACCATGAAAAGTGAACCTGTAGGAGCAACATATGAAAGCACAATACATGTATTACATTTATACCGATTCTTTCATATGTGTTCTTATATTTAAAACACCAGTAAGATTACAGCACAGTTTTACATGTTGCAAGATAGGGTAGATAAAGGTCAAAAACAGTTCAGAAATTATTGTTAATGCTACACAAATGATTGTCTAACATTGCAACAGTTTTGTCACTACTTATAAAACAGCATTACATTACCAAAATGCCAGAAATGCTTAATTACTGAACACTTGTAGTTTTGGAATATTTACTAATGCATTGACTCGAATGTAATGTTATATTGCATTTCCATTAACCTTAAAGTAGCAGTGTACTGCCACAGTTAAATTTTTAAATAAAATTACAGCAGAACTGAAAGCCCTGTGATGTTCTTACTTTCAGTGTTGGTCCCCCCCCCCCCCCCAAAAAAAAAAAAACACAACAACAAACAAACAAACAAACAAACAAACAAACAAAAAACGAAGAGTTTACTTTTTCACCTTTCCTTGAATACTCCAGTCTCTCCAGTCTCCCTCTGTATCCCCTTCTCTCTCTTTCTCTTAAAAATTGCCCCATCCCCCCGTCACTCTCTTGATCTTACAGAATACCCTTTCCTTCTCTATTCCTTTTCTCTCTCTCACTCTCTCTCCATCTGCCTCTCCATCTGAGCTAAGAAGTCCCCTCTCCCTCTATCTGTCTCTCTCTCACTCTCTCCACATCTGCCTCTCCATCTGAGATAAGAAGTCCCCTCTCGCTCTATCTCTCTCTCACTCTCCATCTGTCTCGCTGTCTCTCCTCATCTTGTACTGTAGTTCACTCTCCCTGTATATACCCCCCTCTCTCTCTCTCTCTCTCTGTATGTATTTTGGATGCGATGTTCTTCATGTGGGGATAGGGAGGGAATGACACGTGAAATTACCGCTATGCTGGCGTATAGAGTCGAGAATCCTCTTGCTCTGTATACTAGCTACAGTATAATGAGGATGTGCATTTGAGTTTGCCTATTTTCTATCAAAACTTCTGATGATCTTTAACTGAACATGGAAACTGTGGTCTCGGTGGGGGTTGATTCATGTTAAACATGTACTTCAAATGAGTAATTACCATATGATTATTCCTTCAAATTAAAACGTAAGATAAACCTGAAAGAAAAACAGAATTGTGACGGCCAGAAATAATTGTTCACATTTTATTGGCAAGAAAAGATGCAGTATGTGATGTTTATATTTATGTATGTGGAATGTACAATATGAATGCTGTCTGTGTGTGTGTGTATGTGCGTATGTGTGTGTGTGTGTGTGCGTATGAGTGTGTGTTTCTTTTATGTGTGAGGAACTTTGTGTATGTTGTATATTCGTATTACATGCAATGAAGTATCTTACAACATTCAAAATTCATTCTCATCTTACAGCATCGTCTAAGCAACCTACTGTACAATAGGAAACAAAGGATTTGAGTCGTTAATACCACAAATCCCATAGAGCAGCAATTTGATTGGCACACTAAGGGTTAAATTCTCTCGGGTGGGATCGGAAAAAGTCCCTGTTCCTGATGAAGGTGTTCATTGGCATAAGTACGACGGACATCTCACGCGTATTTAGGAAATGTCAATGTTACGCTCCTGTCGTGACATTTGAACTAGGTGTTAAATTGTTCATTTGAGACTTGAAACAAACAAAAAATAACGAATTGAATGGAATCTAAAATTTGAATATCGTAAAGTCAAAGGATGTCAACATTGTTGGGAGCAGGGTTTTGTGACATTTAACCCATTAATCATTTATACACAAAATTAAAATTTTGATCCAAATGCAAAGTGAAAATAGGTAAAATTATTTGCCTCCAAATTTTCGAATGAACACTTGAAGTTGGTATCGCCACCCCCCCCCCCCCCCCCCACCCCCGTCATGATTCAGCGAAGGTTGGTGCGCCCGAATGTGGATTACATTAGAGTGCACCAACCTCCGCTGAATCGTGACGGGGGCGAAGTTTAACTTTTATTCGATTAATCAATTATGTTTATATTTGTTGACACAGCAGAGGGAAAATATTGTGTGTATCAAATGATTAATTCAGAACACAGCAATGCCTATTGTGCATCACACATGTCAAGATCCTTTTCTGCCAGTAGCAAATTGAATTAGTAATGACGCGATGCCATTTGCTATTGGATTGGCAGCCGTGGTGCGCAAAAGACACTGTTGAGTTTTTAATTAGTCATTTAATACACACAAACTTTTCATCTGATTTTTCAAAAAGTGAAAATCTCATTAAATTTATTAATCAATGGAAATGTCGCGAATGCTCCCAAGAATATTTACGATTGTAAACTTCAACCTGATTCAAGTTGTAACTTCATTGTTATTATTTTTTAACACCTAATTTTTCTGGCAATCACTGTAAAGTCTCTCCCACGCCAGCTTCGGAAAGACTGGCGTCACAGTGTCTATCCATGCCTTAGAAGCACTTCCTGTGAACGATGCTGGGTCCTGACTCGTCATACTCCTGCTTGCTGATCCACATCTGCTGGAAGGTGGAGAGCGAGGCCAGGATGGAGCCTCCGATCCAGACGGAGTACTTCCTCTCGGGAGGAGCGATGATCTTGATCTTCATGGTGGGCGGCGCGAGCGAGGTGATCTCCTTCTGCATCCGGTCTGCGATGCCCGGGAACATGGTGGTGCCACCGGACAGCACGGTGTTGGCATACAGGTCCTTGCGGATATCCACGTCGCACTTCATGATGCTGTTGTAGGTGGTCTCGTGGAGCCCGGTGGATTCCATCCCCAGGAAGGCCGGCTGGAAGAGCGACTCGGGGGCACGGAATCGCTCGTTGCCGATGGTGATGACCTGGCCGTCGGGAAGCTCGTAGCTCTTTTCCAAGGCCGATGACGAGGCAGCCGTCTGCATCTCCTGCTCGAAGTCGAGGGCGACGTAAGAAAGTTTCTCTTTGATGTCGCGAACGATTTCCCGTTCGGCTGAAGAAAAGAAGGAGCAAATCATGTTATTATTAATATCATACGTGGTGGAAAGCTGATGTTATATGGCTCACATTGCTTCATCATGACTGGAGAAGAATATAGAATCATATCTTTGTTTTTGTGTAAAAGCTCGTCGTAATACATGCATGCTTGAAGATAATTGGGTAAATCTGTAGAGAAGGGCCCTTGGACGTAACGGCTTGTCCTCCTAGATCCTCGGAAAACAGACACGCTGTGACAAAAACAAAAAAAAACTCAGTCGGTATCCAACAAGGGAAATAAGATCATTAGAGATCCAATGTGTCTATCCCTGAGCTATATCTTATTTTGTGGGGATCAAAGAGTACCTCGAACCACGTGAAGCCCCCCATCTTACCCGTGGTCGTAAACGAGTAGCCCCTCTCCGTTAGGATCTTCATGAGGTAGTCGGTGAGGTCGCGGCCTGCCAGGTCGATGCGGAGGATGGCGTGGGGGAGGGCGTACCCCTCGTAGATGGGCACGGTGTGAGACACTCCATCACCAGAATCCAGCACAATGCCGGTGGTCCGACCCGAGGCGTACAGGGACAGCACCGCTTGGATGGCCACGTAGAAGGCAGGCGTATTGAACGTCTCGAACATGATCTATAATTAAAGGGGGGTGGGGTGGGGGGGGGGGCGATATCAAATATTTTGGGGTTTTTCACTTGACTAAAGGCAATGCTGCTCACATATAATTTCCCCCTCTTCATTATCATTATCATTGTGATCATCATCATCATCATCCTCTTCTCCTCCTCCTTCTTTTAACTGAAAATTGATATACAAATTATAAAATATAAACATTCTAATATGATATTCTATGGATAACAATAGCATTTTTATATTTCTTTTGTTTTTTATCCCGAGATTCATATTGTTGTATTCAAACAGTATGGACGAGCAAGTGACGAATGCTGCGTAGGGACTTGTTAGAATCACAAGAAAATTAATACCGAGTAATTATAATCAAAGCAGAGCAAAGGAGTACTGGCTTGCCTGCGTCATCTTCTCCCTGTTGGCCTTAGGGTTGAGGGGAGCCTCGGTGAGAAGGACCGGGTGCTCCTCGGGGGCGACACGGAGCTCGTTGTAGAAGGTATGGTGCCAGATCTTCTCCATGTCGTCCCAGTTGGTGACGATGCCGTGCTCGATGGGGTACTTGAGGGTGAGGATACCCCTCTTGCTCTGGGCCTCGTCACCGACGTAGCTGTCCTTCTGGCCCATGCCTACCATGACACCCTGAGATCAGATAGAGAGTGATTGGTTAAAGGCAATCGCAGACGACACGATTTTGCCACCATTCTGCAGTAATTTTAATGGCCTACGACTAAATATATGACGTCACCTTCACGCACAAATTAAATGACCGGGTCCTGCGATTCAGTCAGTCGCAACTGATTGGATCATGTCGTCTGCGCTAGTTTTAAGGGTCATTATTTTGACGAAGATCAGCAGCCGCCTTGAGTTGATGCGTCACTGCATTCCTTTCTGCTTCTTTCATTTTTTATCACACCCTATATCTCCATTTCTATCGCCCATTCACCATTTCTCTCGCTATTTCTTTTGTCCCTCTTTCTCTCCTTCCTGCTTTCAATCTATTAGTTTCGATCTCACTCCCTCTCATCCTTTCGTTCAATCGAATTATGTCTCCCTTCACCAATTCCCATCTACCCCAACCACCCTCCCCGTGTCTCATTCTCTCTCCATTTACCCCCTCCCCCTTCTATCTCCCTCTATCTCTGACATAAACTTTACTCGAACTTACTTGATGTCTAGGCCTGCCGACAATAGACGGGAAGACAGCGCGTGGCGCATCGTCGCCAGCGAAGCCGGCTTTGACCATACCAGACCCGTTGTCGACGACTAGGGCAGCAACATCGTCGTCACACATGGTGTTCAATTTATTATTCGATTTTAAACGTTGATATGAGAGAAGGAGGGAATTTCCTGGAAAGAGAGAAAACGAAACAAATACACTATTACCATTGCATGGACATTCTATGGAGTCCATGAATCCAAGAAACTAAAAATGGTAGCCGTTTAGAGACACTGATCCTAAGTTTTGAAAGTGGAAATCGCACCCTAGGTTATAACAGCAACTATTGTTATAACCCTCGCAATACCAAGGCAAAAAGAGACCAGTGATGTATAACACAGTCAGTGATCCCATGGTAATGAGTGCGGATTATGGTGCATTCATTGTGATACAAGAGTAAGTTCTTTTCGCCAAATCCTAACAGTTTGGCATGCGCAAATAACACGATGGGAATCTACGACAAACGTTATGTTAAAGATATTCCACAAGTCAGTGGACAATTAGAAAACACGAAAATGTGCGATAACAACTCCTTTTGCATTGGTTCCAATGACAGAGACCGAAAAGAACACGCAGTAAGTACCGACAAGTCTTTCACGAGGTTGTGTGCAGTTTGTATATCTCCAAACCTGAAAACGGGTGAACTTCTCCCCTGGATTTACATTTTTACACGTACAAATAAGTAATTTGTTGTTATCAATGATTATGCATTTCATCGTCATGTTGGTTTCACTGCTACAAGTGTGTCGACACGTATGTAATTATCCTGTGTTCAGGAGGGTATACTAATCATCCCCCCCCCACATGTATCTCTCTCTCTCACTTTCTCTCTCTCTATCTCTCTCTCTCACTCTCCCCCCCTCTCTCTCTCTCTGTCTGTCTGTCTCCATCTCTCTATCTCTATCACTCTCTCTCTCCCCCCTCTCTCTGTCTGCCTCTCACTCTCCCTGTCTCTCTCTCTCTCTCACTCTCTCTCACTCTCTCTCTCTCTCTCTCTCTCTCTCTCTCTCTCTCTCTCACTTTCTCTCTCACACACCCTCTCTCACTCTCTCTCTCTCACTCTCCCTCTCTCTCTCTCTCTCTCTCTCTCTCACACACACACACGCACACACACGCATACATACACCCACATACACCTGCAAAATAAAATGAATGCTTTAGACCATGTCTACATGCCTGCTATGTTATATTCCAAAGATTTCTAAATTGTTAAGAAATCAAATGACAAGAAAATGTGTGAAATCAATTCACTGAACTACAGAAAGGAGACCTTCGTCACACAAGTCATGACTTATGAGCATGCCTACCTTTTCTTCGTTATATGGTTATGATCATCGATATTCTGGTTTTGAAAACATCAAGTTGGGTTTACTTGAATTAATCCGTTTATGCAATGTAATTTTCTATCATATCAATTGATTGTGGCACGTTGAAGCTGAAGTGAGGGTTAAACGACCTTTGAATTGTCAAGCTACTCTATGAAAAATGCCCGATGTTAACTACCTCGGACAAATGGTATATCAGTACGTGGCACTGTTATAAAACCGTCCCATAGCGTAAGAAACCTAGGAGTCTTATTCGATACCCATTTGAGCATGGATTCACAAATTACTAGTGTATGCAAATCAGCATATTACATGATTTATAATCTGAGGCGCATTCGTAAATATTTCGATCAAGATAGCATGAAAAGTGTAGTTCACGCATGCATTACGAGTAAATTAGATTACTGTAATAGTGTACTGTACGGATTACCAGACTCACAGATAGTAAAGTTACAGCGGGTTCAAAATACATGTGCAAGATTGATTTGTAATCTTCCAAAATTTGCCCATATTACACCATTGTTTAATAAGAGATTTGCACTGGCTGCCTGTACGCCAAAGAATTGAATTCAAGATGTTGGTGATAGTCTTTAAAGCGTTAAATGGTCAGGCTCCTAGATACATTAATAAATTACTGCATTTTAAATGTCAAACCCATGGTCATAATCTCCGCAGTACACAAGACACATCGTTGTTGCAAGTCCCCCAAATCAGAACAAAAGTAACCCTAGGTGACCGATCATTCTTTTGTGCAGCTCCTAAATTGTGGAATAAACTACCTGTAGACATCAGGAAATCTAAAACATTAGGCAGCTTTAAATCAAAGGTGAAAACCTATTTGTTCTAAACACAGACCTAATCTACTTCTGACCATGATTTAAAACTATACAGCATTACGTAGTAGAAGTGCATTTAAAAGCTCTTGTAGCGCAGTAGAATATATAAATATAGTTTCTGCGCTCTATAAATGATTTATTATCATTATTATTATGATCAATTTCAATCAGTTTTTTATATTCATGTTTTATTGATTTTCATGATTCATATAAAACAAATTTAAAATAATTACAGTATATGAAATAGCAAAAATGGGTTTGACAAAAAAGAAAAGAAAAAAAGAATCCACTCAATAATTCTTGCGATATATAGCGCTATGCAAACATATATCATCACGGTATAGGCTAAACGTATGATATAAAACAAGTTTAAACTATAACCAACATACATTAATTAAAAAGTATAAAATACTTACCTCAGCCGTTCTTTAAGCCCGTCTTGTTAAAACAGCTGACGATTGAAGAATGAAAATGATTTAAGTCCCGGCTAGTGGATTTATTAAGATATGCTAATTATAGTTTCAACCGATCTTATTTGTTACCATATAAGGAGATGCTTTCGCAGCCCCGTCGACTTGTCACAACCCCGGTTGCAGTGCAGTGTAGTGTCAGACAGTCGGGGGTGGGGGGGGGGTGGGGGGGGGGCAGACGGCTTTCTCCTCCTCCAGAGAAAGGAAAGGGGGGAACCCTATCCCCTTCCTCTAGTCTGGCCTTCTGCTAACCAGCTACATTTCCCCTCCAGATGATCTGACCAGGATTTGACCGCTGTAGACTAATTCTGACTTTCCGTTTCGAGGGGAGAGGCTCAAAAACGCAACCGAGAAATTGTGGGTTTTTAGTTCCCAGGGTTTGATCTTGAACTTCGCTGTGTTAAAAGTGATAACGAAAGGGATATTTCGTGGAAGCAGTTTACCTTTACAACCCACATACGTACGCAAATATAATAACACAAACAACTCTATTAAATAAACTACTTCTGGTATTACTTCAACTAATATTGCTACTTCTCATAAATGTTTAAACAAATTTCATAATCTAAAACTTTATTACTACCGTTTTTATTATCATTACTGTTATTATTGTTATTACTTTACTATTATAATAATTATCATCACCATCATTACTACCATTGCTTTGCTGGAAGTTAACAACTCATTTCAATACACACAAACATAAAAAAGTTCTCAGCATGTGCTTTTCAGGTGTTTTAACAATTACAAACATGATTGTGTAGCAACGGCTTCTCAGAAAGAACAAATCAAATGTAGAGTTTCATTTCACTTGTCCGGTTCTGTTGGGTGACATCAATATTTTTGTGAGCAAAACAGATTTTAGCAAACAAGAATAAACAAGGTTTTCAAATGAAATATCTCAGCTGAATGCAAATGCACACACACTCTGTTTATGATAAAACACAGCTTTAGATATTTTGAAGAAGAAAAATGAATCCAGCAATTCCGGAAAAATCCGGGAAGTGAAGAAACTAGTCAATTTTGTAAGCATGCTGTGATGTCCCATGCTCAGCACCGACATTTAGCTGATGTAAACTTGGATAGAAATATTTTTCATTCCCTATATTTTTTCTTTCGAAGCTATGTTTCTTATCACATTATTTTGCTATCTCAAGGAAAGGTAAGGGCAACACCACTTAAGATCCTATACTCGGCTTACTTCTAAAGGATTGTGGAATAATGAATAAACGGACATATAAGATAATTTTCTTGCTTACAAAATTGACTAATTTCTTCACTTCCCGGATTTTTCCGGAATTGCGGGATTCAATTTTTTGTTCAAAATTATATCTTAAGCTGTGTTCTATCATAAACACAAGCAGCTAAAATGTCCAATTAGTGTTATATTCTGTCCCCGGAGCTTTTATTTCATTCAAAAATCTAATAATGTTTGTCAAACCCGACTCTTTATAAATACATACTAGCATTATCAATGGGGAAATAATTAATTTTGACTGAATTAAGTAACAACATTTCTTGAAAATTTGATAATTCAAAAATGGCTTTGTACACAAGCCTATGAGAGAAAGTTTTGTCCCTACTATGATTACCATGAAGTAACGAAAGAAAATAACAAGGAAAACGACTTGCAAAGAATATATGATTACGCTATAATAAATGCCAATGAAATACATTTCCTTTTGCTCCCACTCACAATCCATGGCAGCAATTATTTTTTTTTCCATCCTGCAAGCAATGTTTGTCCCTTTATTCGCAACAGATACGTTACTTCCAAAATATCTTCTGAACTTAGGCCATAATCTTAAGTAAATCAATGAGTAATATTTCCCTCAACATCCCTCAAGTCCCCCATCTTCATGAGGAAAGTGAATACAGAGCAATATTTCGTAGATAGACGAGATACGCGGTTGTAAATACTGAATAGTAGGGGATAAAAAAAAAATGTGCAACAGATACGTTACGTATTTTTTCAAGTGTATCATTTTGTTAAACGCTTACTATAACTTTTGATGTATACTCGTAAAGGCACAAGTCTTTTACTGTTCAGCATGTATAAAATCTAAGATAACGACCCCGGCATATTAGTTAGGCACCCACTTTTGATTTTGGTCAAACAGTTACGTTACAACAGTTACGTTACGAACAGTTACGTTACTGCATAGTTAGTTATACGCATTGCTCATTTCGAGTACCGTAAGCACATGATATTGTAATTTGGTCGCACGTTCTTTGTGTTTTTAGATGATAACATGGTCATGCCTCCGTGTTTAGCACTGCATTGTGTAAGAAAAGCGCATATCATGCATACGGTCAGCGGTTACTAGCTGCTGAGGCTTGGCAATATGGGAAGTTGAATATTCATTACAGAGTACATTGAGTAACTGTAAATGGTCTCATTTTTGTTTCTTAAAACTATGATAAGTTCTAAATTAAATGGACCATGATGGACAACGCATTGTTGTAGAAAATTATCACGAGTATTAGCACAGCAGAGGTCGTGTCTCGGTAACGTATCTGTTTGTGCAAGCACAGCCAAATGACAGCTGGGGACTATAAGTCTAATTGTTGAATAATACGTTACTAAATTCAAGAGAAATATTGCTAGGGACCCTGTCATATAAAGATGTTACTAAATTTGTCTAATCATTAAATATCCAGTAATTTTATCTTCAACTTTACGTCTGTATGTAGTTGGTAACGTATCTGTCGGTAACGTATCTGGTTCTTAAATCCTCAATGAACTTATTGGAATTAAGTCCGAATCTTTTTCATCTCAACTTGATATATCATTCAAGATTACAGAGTAAAACATACCCTTATGATTATGTTTTTTGATGTTTATTTTTGATGTTTATTATTTCTTTTCATTGTGAATTTATTCCAAGGAATGCAAATTATTTGAAACACAATTTGGGGCTCTATGACGAGCGTTTCGGAATCTTCATTGTTAATTTAGCGATGTAAACGCAGAGATGACTCAAAAGCATGATTTTATGATTAACCTACATATATATATATATATATATATACCAAGTTGCCAAAATCAAGGGACAAGAATTTGACTGGACAACGACAGATATATGGAACTCTTTATGTCATAAGTGTAAAGAGAATATTCCTTGACAGGTGTTGATATGATATGACTATGATGATTTCATATCTTGGCACTGATCATATGGCCTTCTCGATCTTATTCACTCGTTTTCGTACATTATCTAGTTCCGATCGAGGACGGGTACAATGCATTTTCTATCGGTAGAAATTCAGCAGCTGCTGTATAACAATTACATGTATTTAAGCATATAATGCATGCTATACCTCATGTTACCAAATATATAATATCCTTTTATTCAATAATTCTGAATGATGTTGCCTATTGTGCCAACATTGTTTGTCTCCATGGGAAGACAAAATTTAGTATTTGCTTGCAATACATGTGAAGGATTCATATTTAATTAACTCATTCTACACATATTTTCCAATGTTTAAATCATCATTAACTCTGAGATGTATACAGGTATCATTTTAAAGAAATTTATTCTTTCACTGTCTCTGCACATTTGTACAAACAGATGCGTTACCAACTTCAATAGTAATTAGTCAGTGTGTTTATTGGACTGTTTTTTGTTTGTTAATGCTAATTTGCCAGTTTAATGATTCCTTATATTTGACATGCAGTATATAGCGTATTTTAAACGACACCAAATATACTTCTGCAATCCTGATTTCCTTAGTGATAAGTGACGATTGTAATGTTTCTGATACGTCTTCATTTTCGAGTGGCTATCGAGAAGACATGTATTGTTCATTTTGTTAAAAAGTGTACATATGCAATGGTTAAAGGCTAGTACACGAGGATATTTTAGAGTTTACTTACTTTTGTTTTTAAAGAAAACGTTTTTTGAGGTTCCTAGGTAATATTATTATGCTAAGCAGCAAGCAGGTTACTATGCTTTTAACAGATAATGAGTGAAATTACTGTATGAAAGATTATGCCTACTTTGTACGGGAATGTGACCAAATATTATAGATGGATTCTGAAATACAATTATGCCTTGTACATGAAGAAGGTAAAAAAGGCTGTACGGATAGCTGTTATCTTTTACCAATTAAGCCGTATATAGTTACATGTATTGTAGGACATTCTTATAATATCTGGCAACAGATACGTTACCAAAAGCATGGTCAACTTCGAGCTCTATTTGTGCTAAAGCTTACAGGTTTATGTGAATGTAATAACAAGGTCATACAAGCACAAACAAATGGCAAGAATCAAAAGTACAATAGTATGACAGTATAGGGTAAAAACTTTGTAAATTTCATTTATTTCACAAAGAATGTTTCACAAGAACAATATTCAGTGTTGTCGCCAAACAAGTTTCAATATGATTATAATAATAAATCACATTACTTCAGGTTATGAAGAATAGTTTTATGGTATTCCGTTTTGAAAGTGTGTACTGTGTACTTTACAATAATCCATGCTGTACGGATAGCTATAGTGATATTATCTTTTGCCAATTAAGCCGAATATAGTCACGTGTATTGTAGGACATTTTTCCTTGCTCACACCTCACTGTTGGTACTGCTAATTAAATGTCAGCTGGAGAAAACACAGAGAAAGAGGGAGTTTGAAGGTCCTGTCATATTCAACAAACAAGTGGATTGGCTACGACAGTAAGGGAAATTTTAATCATGAAATGGAGCCCGGACTTCTGCCTCCTGGAGTTATAGATATCATCCGTTGGCAAGAAGATTGCTCACGATCGCCTTTTGAAGGCTTTTTGGTCTTCCCGGTACTGAAGCCTACAGTATATTCCCTTTAAAGGATAACGCAATGACGATTTTTTAAATTCTTAATCTGACGTTACTTGTGAGCTACTCTGCTATAAGTTGTGTAATGTAAAGCTGTAGTTTTACAGTGCGAAAACCAGAGACCGGAGACTGCAATACGCACTTACCACGCACTTATCGCGGCTTTCGCACCGCGCAGTAATGCAAGCGGCGCACCGCTGAGCGCTACAATGAATGTTGCGATATGTACAGTGGATACGGTATATGAATGTAGGCCATGGTGGTTACATTTTAAACGTAAACAGGCATTATTACAAGAATGATGATTGATGAAATATGGCTATTATGCACTATACAGGTCAACCCGCAACTTCTTTTCTGTCAGAAGCATCATGGATTATTAATGAAATTGTGATGGACGTTGCTAGGGGATTGACAGCTTTGACACACAATGGTCACTGTTGTGTTCTGAATATATTATCTGAAACGCAGGTCCAAATATGTCCAAAAGTAAGAATCTCATTAAACATTTCAAGGATTATAACAAGAATGATAATTGATGAAATATCACGCAACCTGCTTCGATAAGGTGTTAAAATTATTGGACTTTATGATGTGTCAATTCCAGCTTAATCCGAGTTGTAACTTATTGTCCATTATTTAAAAAAAAAAATGTCAAGTCTTTTCAGACAGAGACAGAAGTAACGAGAAAGAGAAAGTGAAAGAGGGAGAAAGAGAGAGAGAGAGAGAGAGAGAGAGAGAGGGAGAAAGAGAGTGAAGGAGAGGAGATAGTGTCGAAGTGAAAAACGAAATGTTAGATAGCTTCTCTTTCTCGAGTGTTCAATGGCTGATTAATGAATAGGCATTCATACAAGCCCTGTAGTATTTCTTATTCAAAACAAGATCATGAATAATTATTGAATGATGAAGCATTGCTCTCAATAAGAGAAAACTTCACTAACCATGATAACATGTAAGTTAGCTAATAACTAAACCAGTCGGCACACCTTGTTCAAGTACCCGTGGGTTCACTGCATCACGCACAAATCTTTCGCCTTTTACTAAAGATTTCCGTGCAGTGGATCACAACGATCGGAATGTAACAATTTCTTTCTGCCTCGTTCTTTTCACGAGGCACAAATCTGAATGAAAAGACAGACTGAACATTTTACTTCTATGATCAGCTTCATTGTAAAAATGTGATTATTCATGAGATTAATTAGAAAGAGATGGAGAAGAAAGTAAAAGAGAAAAGAGAGTTGTAACTGCAAAGGAGGAGAACGAAAAGAAAAATCGAGATAAAAAGAAGAAGGCACGAGAAAAGGTATCAGCAACTAAAATTATGTACCAGCTATTAACCAAAATAAAATTAATTTATAAAGAAGCACAGCAACAGAAATGAGAAAGAGAAAAGAGAGAGAGAGAGGGGGTGGGGGGGGGGGGGGGAGAGAAAGAGAGAACCAGCGAGATAGGATGCAGATCTTTTCTTTATCGAGGGTTTCATGGCTAAATCATTAATAAAAATTCATATTAGTGGATCAGTATTTCTTATTCAAAACAAGGACACGAATGATCATTAAATGACGAAAACTTCACTCACCATGATAACATATATGTCAAATCATAACTAAAGCAGTCGGCACACCTTGTTTAAGTGCAGTCGATCACAATGATCGGAAAGTAACAATTTCTTTCTACCTCGTTTTCTCACGAGGCACTTAATTCAATGAAAAGACAGGCTGGACATTTCATTGCAATAACACTAGGTTTATAATACGATTTTTGTTGGACCTTTTTGAAAAGTGATTAGAAATAAGTTACAAATCAAATCAAGCTGAACTGGACACTTCATCATGTCAAGGGATGTCATATTTTACAAATGTTTTTTTTTCGTGACATTTTAACAATAAATTTTCTAATAATAATCTTGTCAATATCTAATGAGATTTTCACTTTTGGTCTAATTTCGATCTAAAACTTTGTGTGTATCAGAAAATGAATTCAGAACACAACAATGACCATCGTCCATCACACAAAGTCCACAATTCCTTTTCTGCCACCGGTATCATGCATTAAAGTGAATGGATGAGGGCCGGACGCCCCCATTAGTACGAAATGCTGATAGTGGTTAATTAAGATATCCTTGCGGTATGCTCAACTATTAACCATACATCAAGTACGAACACGACAATGCGCCCGTCCAAACGAAATATAAGACACCAAGCATAATATGAAAAAAAATACATTAACATAGAATAGCAATTCATTTAATGAGAACAATAATATCCCAAACAATTATGAAATATGTGTTAAAATGTATTTAAGTACTGTACGATTATGAATAGTATATGTGTTAAAGCTTTACCTCTATGTCTCGTGTACATGATAATGGAAAAAAAAACCTTCAAGATATCTCGAAAATGTTACCTTTGTAAATAAAATACAATCAAAACCATTCTAACTACTTACTAATGACTACAACCCACATGGGGTACTGTCAGCCGTTTAATCAATGCAGATTCATTGTTCTTCTAGTCACAAAAGAATGCTTTACAAATATTTTTCTCTCTGATCTCCCATGTTCGAATCCGCCAAACGGCAAATTTAGACCTAACCCCGACATATCTCATGTAGTTTCTTGTCTGCTGATTATTCATACGTATATGGGGCGTGTGTAATGATATCGAGGGTAGTGTGGAGGGCGCACCATTGAGCAATTTTGATAATTCAAAATGGCATGCAAGATAGCTGTCGTGAAGGACTGAAATTAGGAATTTCCTCCTATTTGTATGATTTCTATCCAAATTGACATGCTTTTGATCGACAAATATGTGTCTGGATCCGATGGACATGATTAAAAGCATCATAATGTTTTGGAAGTACGGTTACCAAGATTACCAGGCAACAAAGTGGTCAAAAATGACATGACATACAAAAAAATAGGAAGAGACAATGTGCGGTCCTCTATGGTATATTCTAGTGTTGATGATATACTTAATGACTTTGATAGGTTAAAATGGTCATGCTTGAGGATATTTGATGATTCAAAATGTCAAAGATGGCCGCCAAGACGGCTACATTTTAATAATTTGCTATTACAATTTTTCTGCACTTCGCACATATTTTTTGTCCACATGTATGATACGTAATCCAGTGAACAAAGTCTTCAGTGTTTTAAAATGATTGGGTACACCTTTGCCATGGTAACTAGCAACTGAATTACAAGTACTGTAGTAAATAGTAGTTAAATCCTGAAAATGGTATATAATCCCTTGATATAAACTGGGGTAATGCACTAACGTTTACATTTTATGTTGCCATATGTTTTCCCCTTCAAAAGGTTCCATGAGGATTTGTTAAGAACAAACTTTTTATACTTAAATTTTCATACTTAGGACGTACAGTATGATTTGTTCCAATCAATCTCGAGTATTATATGCGGATACATGCACTGAATAAAGTAGTTCACCGTGTTGTCCCTGTCATGTCACCCTCCCCACCTTGTTTCAATGAGAAACTACATAATTGAAAACATCCCGCCCCCTTGATGTTTCCGTCTCGATTATCTTTGCATGTCTTTTACTTCACTACAATCATTTTCTTCCTCGCTTTTACGTGTTCTCTTCTGAAAAAAAATCTTTCTCGGTGAAGAACATTTTCAACTTGCATAACTAGCAAGATATCGGTCTATGTCTATGCATCCCGCGTCATCTATGCGTTCATTCACCTGCAATAAGATTACATTATTTTGTGAGCATCATGAAACATGATTCAGCTAACAAAAATGGATTCAAATCCTCGAGAAATTAAATAATTTCTATAAAGATGGAAGTTTTCACCTGCGTCAGGCTTGCAAACCCATACATGTACATTAGGAACACCCATCTCTTTACCAAACATTATCATGATTAAGACAAGAAACAAATTGTAATATGGGAGAAAATGTGGACACAAGAGGTTCATAATCATGAGAATCACCACAAAGACTAAAACTACTCTCCCACTTAGCCGAGTTGGATCGAGTCGCGAGTTGTGGCGAGTGATCGCGAGCTGGAACTCGTGTTGATAGTTGCCAAGTTATCACGAGTTTTGTGCGATGTTTTTACGAATTCCGTAATGTTTAGGCAAAGAATCTCCTGCGCGATTTATCCAGGGAGCAAACCCTGGTTTTTAGGAAGGGAATCCGCCACCGCATGTGCGAAAAGAACGGACGAGAACCTATGTGGGCCTTGCTTTTACCCAGATTTTGTTGGTTAGGAATTTATTTGATATACTGTAATTCTGAATGCATGTGCGAAAAGAACGGACGAGAACCTATGTGGGCCTTGCTTTTACCCAGATTTTGTTGGTTAGGAATTTATTTGATATACTGTTATTCTGAATGCAGACTATCACAACCCCCCCCCCCCCCCCCCCCCATGCAAGGTCTCGGCCGTTGATCGCGCGATCACGACGTAAATCTTTAATTATAGCCCCAAAACTGTTAACTTTCAGTCTGAACACTCTTCTTAGGATTATTATCAAATTAGGGTTAAAAAATGGCAATATCAAATTTTTTCTTTTGTATTTTATTGTTTTCACATGCACGTACAAAATGTTACGTAACTTCGGAACCGCGTACCCCCGGGTCGCAAGTTTGATCTTAAAAGTTACGTGAGACTTGTAGAAATAAAGTAATGAAACGTCGCGGCGCGATCTATTCGCGTTACAAATTTATTGTGAAAAATGTCGAGGGGAGGGGTGGCTGTTTTTGAGTGCATGCAGGCGAAGTTCAAATCTTTCAAGAGCCAAATGTATAACCAATGTAACGAGGCGGCAATGGTATAAGCGTGTGGGCGCATGATGTACGAACGTAGTGTACACGAAGTGTACACAATCGCTTTGCACACAATCGGCTAAACTAACCTTGTAAAAGGTTGTTGGGTTGCAATGTGTTCTGGATACCAACCTGTACATTTTCTATGTCGACTACCTGGAAAGAAATGGGAGCTATTTTTCAAAATGACCGCCGTAAAAAAAACGTAGTATTGATAACTATTAAAAAAAACATTTGAATGGAACATTTCCCAACATCATTTGAGGTGTCATATTTAGGACAATATCCCATGGAAATTTCCACGAGTGTATTCATTAACGATGTGAAACTAGTTTGAAAACTGTCCGAGCATCTGTATAGGAAATGGCGTTCTTGCATGTGTATGCAGATACCTGTAATGCATGCATAAGGCAACGCTAGGGCTAGCTACTTCCCAGGTCAATGTGAAGACTGAATAAATTGAGGCATGATATGATCCGATGTTCGGGGTTATCGTATATTTCATTTATGTTAATTTCCTCATAGACCATGAAGACCATGGCAGGTTGCACCCTGTCTGTACCGAGATCATAACAAAGGCGATTTCACACGTACGTCACGTTCGACGCAAATACTGCATTTTATGGCTTGAACTTTGTACCGCGATATAAAGAAACGAAGAACAAAGACGTACTACGTGTTTTGAGTGGAAGCCAACATTCTACACAATAATATACATGTATTAAAAACGAAGGAGTTTTGTGTTTAATGTTTGCAAATGACGCTCTTGCATGTTTATGCACATACCTGTAATACATGCATACGGCAACGCTAGGGCTAGCTACTTCCCAGGTCAATGTCCGAAGGAAATAAGGTATGACATGATCCGAACTTGGGGGTTATCGTGTATAATTTGACAAAGTATACCCAGAACGCTACAATCGTTTCTCATCACAGGTATGTGTCCCACTTTTACCCCATCTTAATGGAAATAAAAAAAATGGTGACTTAATTTTACAAAAGAGAGCACGGAAAGCGAAGAAGGAGGAAGACACTGATTCCATAGATAAAAGGACATACAAGGGGGGGGGGGGGTCTAATTTCGTATTTTTTTTTATTGAAACAAGGTGGAAAAAGATATGACAGGGAAAGAACAGCACCACATGTTCTTAGATAGTATCCGCATAACCCTTAAGTATGACACATCTTTAGTATGACAATTTATTCAAGTTTGGCCTCTTAAACTCTCTTGAAACATTTTGAAGAGGAAACCACGACAATATAACATGAAAAGGTGATACAGGACCATAGTTATTTCATACAGCACGTTCAATTCCTGCTTAAAGTGATTTGATGGACAAACCAGACGTATTAATGTTGCCTCATAGGTTGCACCCTGTCTGTACCGAGATCATAGCAAAGACGATTTGCGTGGAAACCAACATTCCACACAATAGCATAACAACACTTCAATAACAGTACTGATATGGCTGACCTTTTTAACCGATGAGAGAGCTTCAACAGCCTCCGCCATAACTGCTCGATCATGATAAGCATGATTTGAATAAAAAAACACATTAAAGCCCCACAAATGTGGTCCATCTTGTAAGAAAAAAATGTCATCAATTTTAATATTGATACCTCGAATGATGTGACAAAAATTACAATTTATAAAGTACGATAATAATAACAATAGTTAACCATTTTACATAGAGCATAACACATGTACATAAGAAAGTCTCTATGCGCTTTAAGGAGCAAAGAAAAATATTATGTTACTGAGTTCCTTAAATCATTTTGACATTTGGAATAAGTGTGTTTTAAGGGCAGACTTAAACTTATCTATGGTGTTGATATTCCTAAGAGTGTCGGGGAGGCTATTCCACAAAACTGCAGCAGCATGGGCAAATGAACGTTCACCATATGTTCGTGTAAGTGTATGAGGAACAATAAACAAATTCTTTTTACATGATTGACGATTTCGTGTTTGTTTGTATACAGTGAGTAAGTCATTTAGATAGGCAGGAGCTAATCCATGAAAACATTCATAGGCTAGTAACAATATCTTGAGACTGGACTGGTAACTAATGTAAATTACGTAAGACAGGATATATTGAAGCATGTTTCCTCGTACATGTAACAAGTCATGCTGCTGAATTTTGAATAGTTTGTAGTCTTTGAATTTGGCGAAGTGGTAATTGAAATAGGAGACTATTGCACAAGTCAAAATGACACGTAACAAATGCGTGAACCAAACGTTCAGTTGTATTTCTATCAATAAAATCACGAATTTACCAATTTCGTATAGTGCAAACGAAGCTGAACGGCATTTTTGTGTGATGAAGTTGTCAAATGTAAATTATTGTTCAAAATTACCCCAAGATTCCTACATGTTTTGGTAGCTTCAATTTGCTTTACGGCTAGATCCAAGTGAATGACCGGGGTCGTATTTTTAAACCGGGATGAAACACGAAGGAACTCACTCTTACTACAATTTAACTTGAGACAGTTTTCGTGATACCATTCTTTGATTGCTTGAACACAGTTTGCTATCTGAGAAGAAACATTTTCAAGTCTTGACTGTTTGAATGTAATATACAACTGAGTGTCATCAGCATAAAACATCTTGAAAATGTTGTGTCTATCAATCAAAAATTCTAGAGGAGAGGTGTATAATGTAAACAGAACTGGACCCAATACAGATTCTTGCGATACTCCTTTGGTGAGTACATGTCCTGAAGACCGATCATTTCCAAATACTACATTATGAGTATGTCCGGATAAGTATAACTGCATCCAATTAAGAGCTTCACCTCATATTCCAAATCATAGTGATAAGCGTCTAAGCAATATATCGTGATCAATGGTAACAAAAGCTGAGGAAAAATCAAGCAAGATAAGCCCCCCCCCCCCCCCCCCCATTTTATGGAATATTTGCTTACACTTAAATAGTTTTCCTTTAATATGTTCTTGGAACCTTTTGAAGGGTAAACAATGGCAACGTAAACTGTAAACTTGATACAGCACCACACATCAACCACCCCCAGGACTACAACCCACACCCCACCCCTCACCCCCTCCACCCCCCCCCCCCCAACTCAAAAACACCTTCAGAACAATACGTTCTGCATGTTCTGCAAAAACATTTAATTCATAACATCATGCACTTCCTGATTAGACGTATTTATGCTGCTCAATAGAGCATGAAAGCCGACCGAAAGAATTTTGGAAAAGACGATTTCAATAGTCAAGCGATGAATAGCCACAATCGACCACACATGGCGTGACTCTGGTAACTGAAGAATCGTTCCTCATGAAAGTATTATCAACACCCTCCACTGTTGCTCGTGCAGTTGAACAAAAACCCGGGGGAGTTGTGCTTTAAGGCTTGCAAATAACGCAGGGAGGAAGACAGAGGTTTATATATCATGAGCTGTTGTAAACATGCATAAACAAACACATGCATAAACAAACACAGACAACCATCATGCATGTAGGACTAGTTTATTATAAGAGCTTTGAGGAAACTTTAAAATTCTCACTCATGAAACTTGATATTTTGTTGTTGTTATTGTTTATTGTAGATCACTTTTGCCTTCATTTTTTGCCTGCTAGTGCTAGGTGCTGTTTTTCACCTTTTTTTCCTTCCGTCAGAATTTCGTGAGGGGGGGGGGGGGGGGCACATGCCTCCTTCCCAAGTCCCCCGCCCCCGTAGCTACGCCCCTGGCTGTTTATATTGTTGACGTATATTTTCGTCTTCCAACATGTCCAATATGTATTTGTCTGTAATGGACACACGCGATTTGTTTATTCATTCAAAGTAACTCTTGTACTGGAACATCGCCTATTCAAATCAATTACCGATCAACTGCGTCTAGTACATCATACCATAGCGGGAAGTTCAAGAAAATGGCAAGCTTTCATTTTGCTGACAATATCGTGACTTTTATCTCTCTCAGACAATTTTGTGGGGTTGTATACAGGGCATTTAGAAGGATGAAAATTCATCTTACATCATTATTGATGTAATGATATTTGGAGTGAAGTTTCCTTTAATTTTAGTTAACTTATGTTTCAACGCGAGTTACTTAACCAATACAAACAAGTCTTATATTAATGTGAAGATACGAGTCTCTAGTCTCAGAAACTGCTCGCCCCAAGGCGGGAAGATGTTTCGTGCCCATGTAGCAGTGCATGTAGCAGTGTGTAGGTCATGTTAGGGCCTTTTCCCATAGGCAATGCTCTCCAAAGCAATGCGTAAGCCTGAATTTAATAAAAAAAAAAAGTGACAAGATGACAAAACATATTGAAAAACTGGAAAGTGTGTGTGATAGATTGAAGTCTTCGCTTTCATTTTCTGACCGCCCCAAATCGATGTGGTTCGCGCTTTATGGTTAAATGGCTGATTTTGACTCTGAAAATCCCGTGTTATAGCGGTGCGCACACGTACGCGCGCTGAGACAAGGAAGAGATGTCTGGTATTTTCTAGTTCGAGAGGAACGGGTATGGTAACACAGAGGTGTCTCGTTGTGCATCTTACGTACATGTCTCTCCGCTGTATCTGAACAAGTCGTAAATGACGAGCATGGATGATATAAACGTTGATTGAATGTAAGTAGGCCATTTTAATGATGTTTGATTTTTGTGGTGTTTTTGTATCAATATGATGTTTGCCGAGCGATGCGTCTTACTGTGTGCGACCAGCCCGCTCACGAAGTGATGATACATAACCATAACTGTAAGTGTAACTGGCGGTGTCAACCATGTTTTCAATGGAATAAGGTTGATTTATTATAATTCCATAAAGGTATCCCTGTATTCGTGTTCTGTATTGTACAATCCACCATTTCCTTCCTCGTTGAAGAACATTTTCAATTTGCTTGGCAAGGAAATGGCAAGGTATTGATTATGTATCTGATGTCTATGCATCCCGCTTGATCTAGGCGTTCATTTACCAGCAGTAACATTAAATAAATTGTGAACATCAAACATCTTGGTTCGTCTGAAAAATGGGTTGAAAGGCTCGAGAAACAAAATAATTGGAGTGTCACGTTAGGATGGTTCTGGATATGTATACTTTGTGAAATTAAATATATAACCCCGAACATCAGATCATGTCACTTCCTTCGGCTTTGGTCTTCACATTGGCCTGTGAATTACACAGTCCCTAGCGCTGCCGTAAACATTTATTTACCTAAACACACGCAAGAGCGTCATTTGCAAGCTTTGATTGACCCACAACACCCTCGTGCTATTATTAAAATGTACTTATTAAAATATCATTTAAGTCAGGTTTAACTGCATTATCGGTGTTAATCATGAGTATACTTGGTGTTTCATCATTTTCAAAGGTGACAAACGGTAGTTCCCCCATGCATTAACATTAGGAAGGTTTCGTAAACTACCAAAAGTCATGCCGAATTTGTTCGGCTACAATGGCAGTCGAAAGGAATTGGGCTGATATTCAAGTTGTTGAAATTCATATTCAGCAAGGTACAGGGTAACGCCGGGAAATGTCCATTAGCATCATCAATGTGCGATGTTGTATCCGTCACTCCATGTGTGCAAGCGGTTTAAAGAAATGGATATCAGTTCCAGAGTACAAGGTTGGAATCCGCTACCCAATGTTCATGACTGGCAGCTGCTCTTAACAATATCAAGCATACGCGATTGCGTCATGTCCACCTGGATTTTACAATAGGTCATGCATATTCCTAAAATTGCATACATTTCAGCTTTCGTACAATCTATGGCATTTTGACTTCTCATACGTCACTGGAGGCGTGCGTTTTGTCAAATTTTCGTCAAAATGAGACTTTATTGCGGCAAACGAATGTGAAATTCGTTTTTAGTAGATGATTTTACAGAGATTAGTGGGAACTTATATTTCTAATTTAGTAACCCTTTAAGTATGATATGCGTCCATTTTATATGTGTCAGGTATCAGATAAAAACAATTTTTGAAAACAGATTTAAAACAAGTTTATCTTTTTTCATGCAAGCTAAACACAACAAAAAAGTAAGTCCCCCTAAGCAAAATAACATAACTTTTTATCCGAGAGGTTTTGAGCAACATAACTTGGCAGGATTGTACCGTCACTTATCCACTCAGTCATGCATGTGTGAGCACACATTAAAGGCAAAATTGTCACTTTTTTTTCTATCTTTCTCTTGATCACACACTTCCTTCTTACCACAATTTATATGTCTTCATAATGTTGTGAACAATTTGTTTTAAATGTCCATTTTCTCAAAAGGATGTGCATGATTTTCCTTGTGCATTTGATACATCATTAGAAACACGTTTTCACACACATACCTCTATGAAAAAATCCTTCATCAAAACAGACTAAAGAGCAATTTAAGGAATTTGACAGCATACAACATAATGGGAGAGCACCTCGCTTGTGACGTCACATATTGACATTTCAAATGATCATAACTTCCATATCCTTTGACTTATTTTCACCAGCAGTGTACTGAGCGTGGAATGGTGCATAGTGGTGTAGCTCGATCGATAATCGCTAGGTTATCCGTTAATGCGCAGCTGTAGAAATCTACCAACAACAATGCAACAATAACCCCGGGACAATAACAGTATAGAGGCTATTCATCTGGCTTTTAATATCCACGGGTTACCCTCCTAAACACTCATACATCACCGCCAACAACAACATACTGCAATGCCCGTTGGTGTCTGACCAATGAGATACTAGGCCAGCTGAAGATACAGCTCACGGAAATTCTTTCTACCAGCTTCGAAGCCGCCTCGTACTAGCAGCTGCTCTCAACAGCATGATGCATATGCGATTGTGAAATTGAGACTTTTATGCTGCAACTTGATATCACGTTTAGAGACTTTTTGCCATATTGTAACAATATTCTTTGATTGAATCTGTATAAACGCATTGTATGTTTTACATGTCACAACTGCGCAATCATATGGGGTGAGCCTAGGATATTTCCCCAAATTATTCATATTGGGTTTATCATCGCATTCAAATCTATTTAGTAATTCCTGTTCAATAGGTGGAAGGCACTCTAAGTATGAGGCTTTGTGGTTATTCGATGAAATTAAGGTGTCCATAAAAATCGTTGTTTGATAAAGAAATGTATCGTTTGATTATTTTTCAGTATACCTTGGACATAAAATTTGTTTAATAAGGACATAAATGGTTTTATTATTCTCTGGCCGCTTTGCTACTGTGAGTACCTACCTGTAGCACTTTAATTTAGTAGGTTCCTATTCATTAGTGTACTCAATATTCCATTTTCGTAACTTCCCCCCTAATTACCTGGTGGCGCGTTATTACATCCACCTGTATTTCGTGATTCAGTTTGAATTGATGGAACGCACTCTGAATCTATTAGCTGTTGCTACTCACAAACTTGGGTTTACCATTAGTAGCGTATTGTTTGAAAGACGTGTATAAAATTTGCATACGTAACGATAATGGTATATTGTCGTACTCTGTTTAATAATTAAACACGTCTCTTTATTCTCATATTCGTATCATGTGTAAAAAACCCATGTATATATTTGATCTATTCCTATCAATATCAATAATTCACATGTTACTTTATTTTCCTATTCATTTCCTTATCGTATTTAAGATCCATTCCAGAGCAGCTTTCCCTTGAATGTATGCAATTGTCACTATCATCGACATTTTCCTACATCGACATTTCCTTATGTAACCACAAAGTATTACATTACAGCCTACTTATATTTCCTGTACCATGCCCCCTACATGTACACGTATAATTTATTGGGATACACTGTACACCGTACACGCTGTATCCCTTTACACCTTTCACACGCTCATTGTATATCCCCTCTCTAAGACAGATCGCTTCGCTTCAATAATTTTATCATGGACTTCGTGGTCCGCTTCTCCCTTCCCTTTCTTCTTAACCATTGGAGCGTACAGTGATTAGTCGGATAGTCCTGGCGAGATACGTTCGTATTTGATCGACGAACCCATATGCATGCATGGTACATGTACTTTCTTTAGCTTTGAACCCCGAGATGCACAGCCGTGTATGGATGGCGCTGGCTCCCTTTATTCTAGGTGAGAGATTATTGCGTGATTGTGCTGTAAAAGGTTGACTTTGCGTATATGTATTACAAGTTAATATCATTAACCTATGACCGCATTGTTTATATAAACTCGCAGTACACATTTTTTTTTACTGTTTGGTGCATAGTTGTTGTATGTGAACCTAGCGTATTGAGCTTATGGATGTTTTACGCTATTAATCCGTGTTATGAGATTACTAGTGGCTATCGAAATAGTTACAGACCATGTACAGATACATGAGTAATTTGTACGGTAGAAGGAGTATGGTCGATGCGAGAGACGTATAAGGTCTGGGTATGAAAACTAAACGTTTATCCACCTTTCTCTACCATTCCCAATATTCACATTTCCCTGTATTTACTTTTTGGTATATCCACCTTCCTTAGATCCACCTTTCCTTTATTCTTCTTCTTTTTAATTTCCCCCTATATTTACCTTTTCTTGTATTCATACATAGATTTATCACATGTATCTTGTATACACCTATCTTACTAGGTGTTAAAATGTGACACTTTTCGATAATAAGGTTACAATTGGAATCAAGGTGGAAATGAAACAACATGATGTCAAAGGATGTCATTTTTTTTTAGAAGCAAGTTTATGTCATTTTAGCAATCAATTCTCTTGAAATGAATTTTTATTTAGTGAGATTTTCATTTTTGGACAAATTTGGACCTAAATTTGTGTGTGTGTGTCGGGTAATTAATTCAGAACACAACAATAGTGCCATACTGCATCATGCATGTAAATCTACAAAGTCTTTTCTACCTGGAGCATCAGTAATTATTAATGACACTGCTAATGTTTGTTGGATTTGTCCAAAAGTTAAAGTCTAATTTCTAGAAATAGATTGACAACCCTGAACTTAAGCATGTGTCAATTTCAGCTTGATTTGAGTTGTAAATAATCCAAGAAATTATTCAAAGTGATCAATTAGATAACTTGACATTCTCTATAACAGCTGGCATTGATGCTGACAGCTGGTTTCGTCTTCATCAACTTACATTGCTACTATTCTGGTTAAGTGTTTTGGACTTTGGAGAACCATAACTGTGTATCAAGATTAGCACTGTTTTTGAAGTTTGCCAATCATATAAAACATATACTTGGGCATATCATTCTAAATTTCTAATCTATTTGTGAAAAGAGTTTTTGAAATATGAATAAATTAATTTCATTAAAAAATGCAATTTTTGGGGAAAACTTTTAAAAATCGTTTTCCAAAAATGGTTTCATTTGTAGAATTTCGGGGTCTGAGAGTACAAACAAACATAAATAACGATATAAAGTATAACAGACTTGCGAATACAGTTCATGAACATTGTACATATTTAGTTACACAAAACAACAACATGAAATTACAATTAGAATGTTACTAAACATGAATACAACTGATTAGTGAGAATAAATGGTAGCATTTGTAATACACATTATCTACAAGTTGAATAGAACCGGTTGTTTCACTATCCTACCGCTAGAAGTATATGTAGGTTCAATTTTATTTGTACTATTTAAGACGCTTGGATGATCTTTTGTCTGTTTTCTGGGAAAATTTTAACATAACACGAGTAAATTTTGCTATTTTCAGCTGAGAATTGCTTTTAGTGTTAAACAGATCTGCCATGTGCAAAATAAATGGAAATCGTGACTTGCGTAATAACGTGTTAGACAAATATATCTGTCTTTCTCTTTGACAAATGTAGTGAAATTCATCTCGAGCATAGGGTGCACTGCATATCACTATGTGGCGTGTTTGAATTAAATCGGCCCTTGTTTACAGGAAATTTATGTGATCTACACCGACTAAAAGCTTTATTAAGGGTTAGTAGATAGTTTTCAAATATATGTTTGTCTTTGAATATTCTATAATTTGTGCAAATGCGATTTGACCGCACAGTGTGACTCCAATCCTGACAAAGAATATCATACAACCTTAGTTTCAACAAGGAATTAATATTCAAACCCAATCCATTATTTTACCCAGCTAAACAAAAGTTAAACCAGCCTGATTGAATGTGTCTTCAATAAATTTTTAACCATGAAGAGGTAAAATCCAAATTCTCATCTAGCAGAAATTAATTTCAAAAAGACATACGAATATTTATCTACTCTACCATCCAATATTCTTGACCAAAAATTTACTTCTCTGCTCTTCACATGATTTAGAATCAATCCTCGTCCAGTCCTTCCATAGATCATACAATCAGGAGTACATGAACCTACACATAAGACAGATCTAAGAAATTTCCTATGGAAAACTTCGATCTGCTTTATATCTTCATGTCCCCATACTTAAAGATATAATATAATGATATAAAAATGATAATAAAATAAATGACACTGAATAGAAACTGATAACTGCATTTGCTTCGCTTTAGTCAACATACTGTACAAAACTTTTTTAGCCTGCATTATCTGCTTTGAAATTGCCTTTTTAAAAGTACCATTATAATTAAACTGTACTCCAAGATATACAAAATCAAATAGCACCTTTACTTTTTTCATGTCCATATGTCGAATTTGATAGATTCCTAATTCCCCAACCCTCCCCCTTGAAAATAAAAAATCAGTATTTTAGTTTTACTTGCATTAACAGTTAAGTGCCAAGTTTTACAATATTCTTACACCGCATTCAGTGCTACTTGCAAATCGTCTGGGCTTTCTGCCAAAATTATTGTGTACAATAAGCAAGTCAACTTTGAAAAAAATCTTAAGTCTTCCCCTTGTAAGGTACTGCTTACTTCTTTCGTTAAAATATTCAAACCAGGGCAACATTTTGCTTTATGTTCGTGGAAGCCATTTAAGTAAATAGCAAACCGCAGTGGCAAAAGGTTCTCACCTTGTCTAACCCCATGCGCTAACAAGTGAAAAAATCAGACATTGTAACATTGCCAGAAATACAAGACTTTACGCCTTTGTATAAGTTTTTAGATTTTTTCTTTTCACGCCTTCTTTCAGCAATTTTATTCACAAAAGTTTCCTGTCAATTAAATCGAACGCTTTTTATAATCAATAAAAGCACAATATAAACGTTTTTTTTTTATTCTGTAAGTAAATATCGATGATAGCTTTTAAAACAAATACATGATTAACGGTTGAGTATGTTGAACGAAATCCAGCTTGTTCCTCACCTAATGTATGATGACTATTGAGAAAACTAGTAATTCTGTTATTCAACACTGAGGTAAACAGCTTACCAAGACAACTCAGCAAGGTGATTCCTCTATAATTATCAGGGTTTGTATTTTCACCCTTATTCTTAAAAATCTATATATAATCGCTCCACCTATACACCATTCTGACGGTACAATTCCACTATCTAAAACTATATTGAAGAAGTCGACTACGACCCTACGCATTTCTGAAGGGCAGTTTCTCAAAACTTCATTTCTGATTAAATCGTTATCACAAGCTTTGGCATTTTTAAATTTATTAATCATTAATTCTATATCTTTCAAAGTTATGGATCCATTTAGGCAATCGTTTTGTGATGTCACATTACCGGCATTCATCCTGTTGAATGAATAATCCTCTGATTCGCACACATTTCCCAGAGATTTAAAATGCTTTACATGATTGTTTAAATAAAAATTTATTGCACCTTTAGTGCAACGACCATAACGGTTTGATAAATCCCAGTACGCTTTAGGGCTACCATTTTTTAAGGACCGTAAAGAATCATTCGTACCTTTACCATGCTCTCTTCTTTTGTACCTTAGTAATTATTTACATTTCTTACTTGCCAAAAGAAAGTCACGTTGTAAAACATTAATATCTGACACTTGAACATCTAATCTTTTATGTAACTGTTTTTTTTTTCTCTGCTAAGCCTATTCTTTAAATCAAGATACTCTTTGCGGGCAGCATCAAACTCAGCATCAAACCATAACTTTGAAGAAGTCACAATATGATGTTGTTTACAACTCTTAACTGCCTTTGACTGTTTCCACTTACATATACCAATATCGTGTGCAGCCTGCAGAAATGATTTGTAAATTTTAGAATAGCCATTATCTACCAATTTCTGACTGGAATTTTACTGAATATTTTCCACAATTTGTGACAATTGTAAGGTTAATCCATATGGCCGATCAGAGTATTTATTTGCATTTTCACAATGCCACTTGAAAGACATGTACTTATGTTTAACAAATCACAGAGGGTATTAAGTTGAGTATCACTCTCTACAACGTCAACACATATTTTCTATTATTGTGCGTAAGCACTGACTGTAAAGTCACGGCAATAGGACAGTGCACGTCTGATAAGTACTTATCAAATTAATCATCATTGATATGTTCTATGTTGTAAAACAATTCATGAGAAACAATATCATAATCAATTGTGCTACAACCCCCGTTCTTGTTGTTGTAACATTAAATTTCCCACACCACTATCATCACCCAAACCGTCCATTGACAAAGTCAAGGCCTAAACTTTTACACATAAACGACTTCCAATATTATGTACCTTAACGTCCATACTTTGACGAGTAGTGGGCACATCAGACCTATCCAAAGGTAACATAGCAACGCCACTTGGAGCCGGTTGATTATCATAACTGGTGTTTTTGGTATTCGTGGTTCTCCTGGTATAAGCGTATGCGTGCGTGTTTATGTGATTGTGTATGTGTATATAAATATGCGTATATATATATATACATACACATATATATATATATGTGTGTGTGTGTGTGTGTGTGTGTGTGAGAGAGAGAGAGAGTTGGATGTGTGTGTATGCTTGTGTGGCGTGTATTTGCCAGTGGGTTGGGAGCACCTACGTAGCGTGTGTAAGAGCGTTTATGTATGAATTATTTGGCATCGGTATTTGGCGGCGGTTGGCAGCTGAGTTTTTTTTTCCGGTCTCTGCCTGTTTTTTTTTTCCTGTTTTATTTTTGCTTGAGTGGTTTTTTTTAATGATACAACTGCTTTAATTCTTCCTCTATTCATATATATGATTCGATTATTCGTACTTATTTTGTATGTTTGCTTTAAGAAATTGAATAAAATTCATTTGAAAAAAAAAATGATTAACACGAGGACAATAACGACAATGGCGGGTGTCGTATACATGCAGGGTAGGCAGCCGTGACGTGGCATTTCATCAATTATTGTGCCTGTAATAATACATGGAACATTAAATTCAGAACACAATCATGCCTATTGGGCCACCCTCATTGTCTTTCTAGCCAGAAGCATCATGCATTATCGTGATGCCATGCAGTTGCTCATGGATTGAGCAAAGTAATGCGCAGTGGGCATGCACACAATTAATGTAACGGTCCCATATCCCCATTCAATAACCACCCCCCCGATTAGATATTCAAAGTAATATTAGAGAACAACAATCGATGCAATGTCATGAAATCTGCTATAACAAATTGACATCGTTGGGCCTTAATGATGTTGAATGTGTGCTTGTTTCAATGTGCAACTTATGATGTGCAACTTTTGATTAGTTTTCAAAACATTTTAGCTCAAAGTACTAGCAAATATACTCCTATATCTATACAGGGAGTAGTAAGGGGATCACATTCAAGGTATAGACGTGTTTGATTTTCTGCTAGATGTAGTAGCCAGTCTAACGTTCATTTGGTGAGGATGGTGTATTTGTCCCTCCTTGTAGGCGAGTGATTTCCCTTTCACGATGGCTTCGTGCAAACATGTTTACTCTAGTAATGTCTACAGAGTCTTTTGTACAGACCAGTAAGCCCTCTGTGGTATAGCGTTATATTAAAGACGTTTAAATTACGTGGAGTACCACTAGTCGTTTCATTAATGTAGATTCATCGTACTCACCTTCAAGTCGTGAAAAAGGCTTTACATTGCATTTCTCGTTGATCTCATGTTCGTTTCCGGCGACTCTCTTGCACGATATTTGCTTGAATTTGACGCATTAACAAAATATGATGGGCAGAAGATTTGGGGCAAAATACACGTACAGATGCTAGAGCAGGTTTATTTCTGACAACCTGTTGCTGCACAATCTTGCAGTTACAGTAATGTACAGCTCGTATAGTTTAAAAAAACAATTCGCATGTTTATTCATTTTCTCGCACCTAATAGGTCTTATGTTGTATGTGATAATTAGTTTATATGATTGCACTATTTATACATGGGAACACTGTATGAGGAAAGGCAATTTGGAGTACTTGTTTCTCACTGGGAAAATAGCAGGAAAGAGGGATCGTGGGCGCCAAAGAGTGACGTTTTTGCAGAGCATTGCAACATGGACTGGAATGGAGAAGATTGAGCTTTGACTGGCAATGGGAAGGAAAGCCCTTTCCAGGCATTTCATGGTCGCCAACGTCACTAGATATGGCACGAGAGAGAGAGAGAGAGAGAGAGAGAGAGAGAGAGAGAGAGGGTGGGGAGAAAGTGATCCGTGGGTTTGTAGTAAGTCAACCGTGAATCTGGTAAACGCGATATTCTATACGGAGTGAGTCAACAAAATGTCCCATTGTTTTAAAGTTGTCTTGTTTGCAGTATGAATATTCAATCATGGATTTATGATTATTTCCTAGTAGAGTGATTATACCAGCATAATTTGGTACCATATTCATAGATCTTTGCATGCATGACTGAACAATAGGCAATCTGCTGGAGACTGCAAAATCCCACTGTCGTCAGTGACGAATAGTTGTGGAATAATAAATGAATTATCCACACGCATATACACATGCACACACACGCACATGCCCCAAAAAACATATACACTTTTTTCAATATAATCTATTCAGTTCCATACACACCATCTTCCACGTACATACACACACTTATTACACACACACACACAAAGTAAAACAATGTTTCATTATGAAATGTTGACATTTCACCTTTTCTGATTCAGCATTGATTTTTACCAATATCACAATGTGTAAGTGGTAGTTACCTGACAATCTCTTCTATAACATACAGTTGTCCTCAAAATACACACCATCTTCCACGTACATACACACACTTATTACACACACACACACAAAGTAAAACAATGTTTCATTATGAAATGTTGACATTTCACCTTTTCTGATTCAGCATTGATTTTTACCAATATCACAATGTGTAAGTGGTAGTTACCTGACAATCTCTTCTATAACATACAGTTGTCCTCAAAATTATTCATACCCCATTGAAAATAACAGTCTTTGTTAGATTCTTCCTTTGTAAAAGCTATTATGTTGGTACTTCCTGTGTATCTTTTGTCTACTTGTTGCTATGAGTTGGCTAAACTTCATTTGCATAATAATAGATAAGTCCAAAAGTTATTTTTCCCTCATGTTCAGAATTATTCATACCCCTGACAATACCTCAACAAAAATGTTCTTTCTTCATAGTATCCATTGTTTTCCTTTCCTGAGAATGTGTTAATCTTTGTCCTATAGTTATTTCAAGATGTTCCAATGGATTAAATACCTTTTTTGTTGACCAAATGTTAAACTATTGTCAAACCAGGGAGGTGTTACGAAGGAGTAGAAACTCGAGCATAATATATGCAAACATCTGTATGGGTTCTAAATCGTGCTCATGAATGTCAAAAGAATTCCATAATCATGACAATGCTTTGAAGTTCCATGTGCCGAGCCGACATTTAGCTGATTTTAAAATTTCTGAAATTTCTTTAATTTCCCATTTATCTGTAGACGTTTTGTTTTTGACAAATTTGTTTGTAAACTTTAAGGAAGTTAACGGCAGATAACGGTGTGTGTTTGCGTGAAGCAGAGATATTTTACTTGAAAAACTTGTTTATTTGTGTTTGCTGATACCTGTTGTGCTCATGGAAGTATTAATGTAATCATGGACCTATCATGGATGGACTGCGCTCGGATAGACTTCCTTTGATCCATGATGACCACCGCCTCATAAAAATTCAAGACATTCAGGTGTTTTAAACAATACGCTGTATTTCTAATGAGGCAGTGCCTTCCTCTGAATAACAAAAGAAAATCTGTTTTGAGAAATATGTCAACCGTTCAGCCTTCGCTGGGAGTTCATAGCTGATCTTATTACACACACTGGGAATTAGTTTGGAGGTGAGCGAAGGGAAATTTTGTTAAAATTGTAGAAAGAATTTGGTCCGTAACGTTTTCGGACATCTCCGGACACGAAATCGACGTTGTTTCCATGGAAGGTGAAACACTCAATAAACGATTTACAAGATATTTGTAAGGAAATATGATTGCCCAATGTGCGATATTGAGGCATTTTTCTGACATGTTTTCTACAGTATTCTTGATTTATCACAAAAACGACGCAACAATATAATCTGAAATTCACAGATTCGTATCATTATAAGATGTACTACTACTGCACATGTACTTCAGTACATGAAGTGGTTCTGAAATCTTCTGCGCATGCAGATTGTATATTCCTCTAAATGCATCCAATATTTGTCTTGCATATTTGGCGGCGGTCATCACTGGATCAAAGAACCAAACGCGTAAAATATTCTATTGTGGTATCAATGATCGCGACTGGTATATGAATAAATTACTCTTCGTTCCGACTCCAGTTCTAACACCTTCCTGATGTAATTAACAGAACGGGACAAGCGAAATGAGACTGTACATTTATTTTGTTCTCTCTGAGAAACACCTGAACAGCACCTGTTGAGAACACCATAACTTTTCAGCGGCTTGGCACATGGGTTCAAAGAAAGAAAGTTGCTTCCTATCCTTTCATAACACATCCCTGCTAGAACCAGGGAGGTGTGACGAAGGAGTAGAAACTCGAGCATAATATATTCAAACATCTGTATGGGTTCTAAAGCGTGCTCATGAATGCCAAAAGCATTCCATAATCATGACAATGCTTTGATGTTCCATGTGCCGTGCCGACATTTAGCTGATGTCAACTTGAAAAGAAATTTCTTTAATTTCCCATTTGTCTGTAGACGTTTTGTTTTTGACAAATTTGTTTGCAAACTTTAAGGAAGTTAACGGCAGATAATGACAGATCCTTTACTCTGCTTTTGTTTCGAAAAGTATTGAGGAATCATTAAAAATCGGACATATAAGCTATTTTTATTACTTACAAAATTGGCCAATTTCTTCACTTTCCGACAACTTGTGCATCTGGGGGATTCAACCACTCTCAAAATGATATATTAAGCTGTGTATTATCATTAACGGCGTTTGTGTGTGTTTGCGTGAAACAGAGATATTTCACTTGAAAAACTTGTTTATTTGTGTTTGCTGATACCTGTTATGCTCATGGAAGTATTAACAGAACGGGACAAGCGAAATGAGACTGTAAATTTCTTTTGTCCTCTCCGAGAAGCCGTTGCCACACAATCATATTCATAATTGTTCAAACACCTGAACAGCACCTGTTGAGAACACATAACTTTTCAGCGGCTTGGCACATGGGTTCAAAGGAAGAAAGTTGCTTCATATCCTTCCATAACACGTCCCTGCTAGAACCAAGGCTAGAGTTTAATAGCCATGATCCAGCAGGGATGTGTTAGGAAGGAGAAACAACTCGAGCATAATATATTCAAACACCTGTATGGATACTAAAGCGTGCTAATGAATGTCAAAAGCATTCCACGATCACTACAATGCTTTGATATCCCATGCGCGGCACCGACAGTTAGTTGCTGTCAACTTGGAAAGAAATATCTTTAATTCACTGTTTTGTCTCTGAAAGCTATGTTTGTTCAATTTTCAAGAAAATTACGGGAAACGCCACAAAATATCGTGTAGCCTACTCGGTTTTCTTCTAAATAATTGTTAATTATGCACAAACGGAGATATAAGATAAAATTCTTACATCAACAAATTTCTTCACTTTCCGCAGATTTCCGGGAATGTGGGATTCAATCATCAAAATTATATCTTAAGCTGTTCATTTTCATTAACAGAGTTTGCGTGCATTTGCGTGCAACTGAGATATTTTAGTAAAAAAAAAATATTTATTTTTGTTCGCTGATATCTCTTTTCCTCACAAAAGTATTGATGCAATCCAGCAGAACTGGACAGGCGAAATAAGACTCTAAATTTCTTTTGTTCTATCTGAGAAACCGTTGCTGCGCAATCCTGTTCGTTATTATTAAAAACACCTGAAAAGCACATGCCGAGAAGACATTTTTTCATTTTCGGCGGTGCCACGCATGGGTTCAAAGAAAGAACGTTGTTTCATATACTTCCATAACACATTCCTGACGGCAGTTTGGATGGGCATACAGAACTGTGTATTCATGGAGGCCTTGTTCTTGCTGACGTGTTTTGCCAATAGTATTCTAAAACTGATGTATGCAGAATCATGTCCATCCCTGCACGAACAATAATAATAAGGCCACTATATGTAAACATGGTTCTGTAGCTACATATAATGGTATAGGACCTATAACAACATTTTATCTACGTGCTTTCCAATTATTGATATTGACATACATGAAATCGCATCACACTTGTAACATAATGAATGTAGATAATGACAGATAAATACAACATAAAGACTTAAGACAGTTATCATGAAGTGATCTGAGAGAACATGATCAAAATACAATATCCTCATAGTACATCGTGATAATTATGTGCTTTTAAAATCAGACAAATGCATTGGCATTAGAACATGATTACATATTTCACTAGCGAAAATATGAATTGTAAGCCAGTGTATAGTTGAGAAAATTTACATGTAGTAATCAAACAAATGTATTTTAGTGTGGTTTAAATGGCCTGTAGAGTGTGACCAAGTCCGTATGAACTGTAAAATGTAACTATAAGCTTCATAGATTGTTGGTTTGATGAGTAACGTGTTCCATACTACCGTGAGTCTAAAAAAAATACACTTTAGAAATGGCTGCCGAATAAAAAAATATTTGATTCTAGGGAGAATGATTTACATGTATGGATATATTATGGTCTCAACTTTCGTCTAATAACAAAACATCCAATTTTTTTTTTTTTTTGCTTGAATGAGCACTGCTCACTTTTGTAAAGGGTATGAAAATTAGGCTTCGCATGAATAAGCCTTGCAATTATGCGAGAGGTGAGTCCGTTGGAGCCTATTACCAAACTGAAGTTGATATGATAAATTTATGATCAACTGCAATCAGTTTGGGTTTGCTGAGTGAATTTCATGGTTTATGAAGCCAAATTTTTGTTCATGAGTAAACAGCAGTTGCATTTATTGAATTGTAGCGTGGAAAATTTCAGTGGTGTGTTCATGTAAATCAGGATGGGGAGTGGGATGTTGGTACATGTTGAAATTTCTTATAAACTCTTTATTTGTTTTTACAGATTTTACAAATCTGACTTGAATGAAAACCTTTCCCCCAGTTATTTTAAGATTAGTAGAATAGCTCAATGATTTACTTAATAACCAGATTGGGATTATGTAAATTCATTAGTCAAATATATTTTGTTGAAAAAGAAAAGGAATGTCTCCGCTACTGGCTGCCTATTCTTCAGGTTATCCATTGACGTAAAGAATTAATTGCGGCATTATTAACATTCATTTTTTCGACAACCCATAATTGAATATTCAATGTTACATAATCCCTATCTGGGTATTAAATAATTCCTGGGCAGCCTAATTTTCATACCACAGTGAAATCTGTCTATAGTGGTCACCCAAGGGAAACAAAAATTGTAGCCTTTATAGACAGGTGGCTGCTATAGACAGGTTCTTTAACATATGATCTCTCTCCGGGGGAACTATTTTAGTGGCCACTATAGAAAGGTTGGCTGCTATAGACAGATGGCCGCTAAGACAGGCTTGACTGCATTTACAAAAGTGAGTAGTGCTCATCCAAGAATGAATTATTTTCAGAAGTTTTCTTGTCATATGAAAGTTGAGTCCATAAGCTATCCATACACATAACCCCCCCCCCCCCCCCGAATCGTTTTTTTTTTTTTTTATTTGGTCTCCATTTCAAAAGTGTATATATTTTTTTAGACACACTGTATTGGGAACAGGACATGTAGTAATCAGAGAAATGTGTTTTAGACCCCATTTACACTCAAGAAAATTGCGTGGC
Source organism: Arbacia lixula (assembly GCA_963669155.1). Lineage (NCBI taxonomy): Eukaryota > Metazoa > Echinodermata > Echinoidea > Arbacioida > Arbaciidae > Arbacia > Arbacia lixula. The sequence continues at coordinate 30,856,518 of OZ022576.1, forward strand.
CAGGCCGGGCCGGGCCGGGCCGGGCTAGGCCAGGCCGCGCAATTTCTGTAGTGTAAACACAAAAAAATGCGAAAAGGCCAGGCCGGGCCGGGCCGGGCCGGGCCGTACTGAGACCAGCTCAGGAGGTAGTCTGAGTACGGCCCGGCCACGCAATTTTCGTAGTATGAACACAAACGAGGCCAGGCCGGGCCGAAAGCGCGGCCGGTTATGCAAATTCCGCTGATGTCAGATGACGTCATTATGCTCAACCTTTTGTTTACGTGCAGTGCGCCTCGCACGGTGGGTTGATGTCAGTGGCCTGGCCACGCATTTTCGCTGTATAGTGTGAACGCACAAATTGCGCGGCCAGGCCACGCTACCACCCACAGCGGGGAAATGCGCGGCCTGGCCCGGCCCGGCCTGGCCACGCAATTTTCTTGAGTGTAAATGGGGTCTAAGACCCCATTTACACGTTTAAATGGCCTGCAGAGTGTGGCCGATCGAGGTCGCAAGAAGCGTACAATGTAGCTACAAGCTTCATAGATTGTTGGTTTAAGTAACATTTTCCATACTATTGGGAACAGGACACTGAGTAATCGTGTTTGCATTTTAAAAACAGAGAGCTTTTTTGGCAGCCATTTTGATCCATTACGCTTTGCACACATTGATCATCAAATGTGTGCAATGGGTCCCTCTTCACTACGCACTGCACACATCAGTTTCTCCAGTTCAGGAGTTCTTTTCACCATATTGCCACATCGGCAGTCAGTGAGAGAATGACATACATGCTAACTCGTGACCTAGAACAGCCCTGTTTGTATTTTTTTTTTTTTTTTTTTTTTTTTGGGGGGGGGGGGGGGGCAGGACATGTAATAAAAAAAAGTGTTTTAGTGTGGTTTAAATGGCCAACAGAGTATGACCGTTCGAGGCCGTATGAGGGCGTATGAAGCGTACAATGTAGCTAAAATGTAGCTAAAAGCTTCATAGATTGTTAGTTTGATGAGTAATGTTTTCCAATACCTAGCCGGTAATTAAACAATTTTAGAGAGCAGCTACATACAATTTTGCAACGAACTGTGACAGGAGTTACTGCTAGTAATGCTAGTAAGGTTTCATGAATACCAAACAGGACTGAACGAGCTAAAGTGAAATTCAGGGGCTAAATTCATGTAACCTTACTGAGCCTAGTAAGTTACTAAAAGGCCTGAATTTGCTAAATTGCTAGTTGATTGCAAGTTGAGTCCTTTTTGGTATTCATGAAACCTTACTATCAGTAGTGACTTTCACAGTTTTTCAAGATAATAGAGGAGGGACCCATTGCACATATTCAATGATTTTCCAAAGTGTGCAAAGCTTATTGGCTCAAAATATAGAATCTCTCTTTAAACTACAGAAACGATCATTGAGTGTCCTGTTCCCAATAGCATGGAACACATTACTCATCACATTACGGATGTATGAATCAATTAAGCGTATCTACATTGCACACTTCCCTCATCCTTGGTCACACTCTGCAGGGCATTTAAAACACACTAAACCATATTTCTTTGTTTACTTGATTCTATTAAATCTACAATGGCTCACCATTCATAATGTTTGCTCCTGAAATATGTAATCATGTTCTAATGCCAATGCATTTGTTTGATTTTAAAGGCGCATAATCATTATGAGGATACTGTATTTTGACTCTCAGGTAATTCCTTGGTAACTATATTATTTATGTTGTACATGTACATGTATTCATCTGTTATTATCTACACGTTCATTCATTAGGTTAATAAAAGTATGATGTTTTTACATGTATGTCAATATCAATATGGTAAAAAACATAGACATGATGTTGTTACAGGTCCTTTACCAAAATAATAAGTTTTACATGTACCTTCAGAACCATGTACACATAGTGGCCTTGTTCCTATAGTTCATGCAGTGATGGACATGATCCTACATACATTAGTTTTACAACATAATTGTCAAAAACATCTAGTTTGTAAGTAAATTTTCCTAGCATTAAATTAGGAAGCAATGTTCTTAGTAAGGTTTCGTGAATAACAATTTGTTGCCCTATAGAAGGTTACTTGGCATTCGAGCTTCCAACAGGTTCTTTGTTTCCACAGAATTTGTTTCCCACTATTATGAAACTTTTCTACTCAACCGTGGACTACCTATGAATAATGTAAAAATGATCCTAATACCCCTGCAAAAATCTTGGTGCAGTTTGGGGAAATGAAGGGAATTTCATTCACTCTTTCATCTGTTATTACAATAAGAAAGGAGTGTCACTATGCTTTTGTGATTATTCTGCTTGTCAGTTGCATACTTTGTATTCAAGCACTTTATCCACTCACTAAGGCCTAGTTTGCAAGAAAGTATGCAGGGTTTTGATAACATGTATGCTTCATACTTGGTAACTAGGCCATTAAGTAGCTCACTAAGGCCTAGTGTGATACTAAGCTAGAAAGGTTTCATGAATATGGCCCAAGCCTTTTAGTAATGTCCGAAGCTAAGTAAGGTTTCGTGAATATGGTCTCAGGTGGACGTGACCCATTAATAGACAACTTTTTGTTATGCATGAAATTCTTATGCACGTCTTTCAAACAATACGTTACTAATGATAACCAAAACGCTTGTAGCAAGAACTACTAGTAATAGATTAAGAATGCATTCCACCAATGGAAACTGAATCGCTAGATACAGGTAAATTCCAGAACAACGCAGTAATTGACTAAGTTATGAATATATTACGAAAAAACTGCTTATCGCGTATGACTCGTATTGTTAAATGGTTCTTAAATTAGAAAAAAAAAGTTCCCACTAATCTATGTAAATGTATCCATTAAAACGAATTTCATATTTGCTTGCCGCAATAAAGTCTCATTTTGACGAAAATTTGAAAAAACGCATACCTCCAAGTGACGTCAGAGGAGTCAAATGCCATAAAAGATTCCACTGTTAAACTTAGATTGTACGGAAGTCAAAAATAATTTCTAATGCACCTTTTTCGTTATGTATGCAAATTTGTTCACGCCTTTCAAACAATACGTTACTAATGGAAACCCCAAAGCTTGTCCGAGGTTTGTCCGAGTAGCAACAACTAATAGTTTCAAAGTACATTCCATCCACTGAATGTGAATGACAAGATACGGGTGAATGCAATAACGCGTTGTAAACGCAGTCAGGGAAAAGTTGTGAATACTTTACGAAAATGGTCTATAGTTGACTTCCGTACAAAACTAAGTTTATCATCGGAGTCTCTGGCATTTGACTCCTCTGTCGTCACGTGGAGGTGTGCGTTTTTTCAAATTTTCGTCAAAATGAGTCTTTATTGAGGGAAACAAATGTGAAATTAGTTTTTAGTGGATAATTTTACATAAATAAGTGGGAACTTATTTTTCTAATTTAGTGACCCTTTAACTCTTAGCTTGCCCCAATAAAAAGAGCTAATCCCCATCGTGCCCACCCCAAATCCGTCCTGTGCCAAGTTTATTTTGAGGCCTCGTTAGTTGTGCTTTATTTTCTGTGTTGGCATTTTCGAACCACTAGATTTTGAAACCTATATACTTTTACAGAAAAACTTGTACACGAAAGCTGTAGAAAGTCTTATCAGCTTTATTATGATATCAAATTTGTACGGAGATTTTATTTTCTTATTTTGTTATAAACTAATAATAAACGTTAAGTGGTACTTTTTTTTTTATTTTGAAGTCATTTCTGTGCTATATTCGGTTGAACTGCATACATGCTTTCTTATGTTCAGATCATATTCATAATGTTGTATGTTTATATGTAACTTGCATTTGGCATTTTGTGGGAAATATCCCCCTTGGACCCCATAAATAGGCTATGCCTTCACTATATCGAAACGATTGGGTACGTGCATCCTGTGTTTTGTTCCCTTATTTGCATGAGGGAGTGATAAGGTACATCCTGTATCAAATATCAAATACAAAACTCTAAACTACCAAAGAAAATCCAATCTGAAAGGTGTAAACAAACATGCGTAATCCAAAGCGGATTAGCTGGTGCGTGCGATGCGATTAACAATAGCGTGTGAGAAGCATTCAGTACAAGTGCAATGTGCATGCAATGGCTGCTATGCCGAATGCGAGCAAGGGCGCTTCTGGCACTTGTACTGTAGCGCCCGTGCTTGAACAAATCAGGGAAGTGTTAGGAAGGAGTAGAAACTCGAGCATAATACATTCAAACATCTGTATGGGTTCTAAAGCGTGCTCATGAATGTCAAAAGAATCCATAATCATGACAATGCTTTGATATTCCATGTGCCGAGCCGACATTTAGCTGATGTCAACTTGAAAAGAAATTTCTTTAATTTCCCATTTGTCTGTAGACGTTTTGTTTTTGACAAATTCGTTTGCAAACTATAACGAAGTTAACGGCAGATAATGACAGATTCTAATATTCTGCTTTTGTTTCGAAAAGTATTGAGGAATCATTAAAAATCGGACATATAAGCTAATTCTATTACTTACAAAATTGACCAATTTCTTCACTTTCCGACATCTTGTGCATTTGGGGATTCAACCACTCTCAAAATGATATATTAAGCTGTGTATTATCATTAACGGCGTTTGTGTGTGTTTGCGTGCAGCAGAGATATTTTACTTGAAAAACTTGTTTATTTGTGTCTGTTGATACCTGTTGTGCTCATGGAAGTATTAATGCAATTAACAGAACGGGACAAGCGAAATGAGACTGTACATTTCTTTTGTTCTCTCTGAGAAGCCGTTGCCACACAATCATGTTCATAATTGTTCAAACACCTGAACAGCACCTGTTGAGAACACATAACATTTCAGCGGCGTGGAGCATGGGTTCAAAGAAAGAAAGTTGCTTCATATCCTTCAATATTACATCCCTGAACAAAGCAATCAATCGATAGCGCGCTAGCGTGTATGAAGCACCGTAACAATAGCGTGTTTGCAGCGCTATGGCACTCTAAGAGTTAAAAGCAGCTGCCAGTCACATTCACAGTCGTGGTAAGACAAAACTCTCCCCGAAGGCTGCTGGTATCAATTACGTGCTCAAATACCCTGCTACGTAACAAGTACCCGTTGACATCAATAAACACATTGTTAGTTGCTATATTGTTCCGCTGGAGTGAGGCCTTATTGATAACCTTAAATCAGGAGGAATGGATTTATTGAATACATGTATTATATTATTGGAGATGCACTCACACAACTAAGCTTGAAATCTCAATACCCAGTTTTGGTATCGCCACTGTCCTTCTCATCATTTTATTTCTTCTATTCAATATTTTTCTTGCTATTGTTTTAGTCAGCAGCTGTATCATCACCACCACAATCACAACATGATCTAATGACATTGTTGATCCTTGTTTTTCGTTCCGGGAGCAGATACGATGACCTTGTCTTCGCTTACGGTTTGTTTGCCTATGGTAGCCCTGAAGGGACATCTACTCTGATAAATATTGACAGACCAACCAGCCAGTTTCCCGCTCCTCCAACCAGCGATCAGTGCGCCATCCCAGTGGCGCAATCATGAGGTTAGTTCCTGAATTGTTTCTGTTTCAAATGCTTTGTTCATCCCTCCACTACCACCTCAATAAAGCTGCATAGCTAGTTGCATTGAGCATGATATTAGCCGGATTAACGCTACTCGCTAGCGAGTTGTTACTGTGTTACGTATTATGAGAATGAAGTGATGTAAATGGTCTAGTCAGAAGGGTACAATTCCTATGGACCCCTCGTCATGATGTATTGTGTAAACTTAATTTCGTGGTACCTTGATGACCCACAGAAATATTGTCCCGTGGACATCGTTTGGTGGTCATCGGCATGATCGCGGCCACCAATTAAACAAAGAAATTAGTGCAATTTTGCTTATTTCTTTAAATTTCCGCTCATATTGAAGCAACCCATGTCAAACGAATCAGTATATTTTTAATTGACTTGAACATGGGGTCATTTGTTTTGATATCATGTCTGCTTCAAAAGGTATTACGTTAAATCCAAGATGGCCGCCTAACAAAGCCCATTGGACAATGTTTTCCTTTGGATCATCACAATTCATTAACTAAAAAAAAGGCAAATGAGTGCTATAACATAGCCGTAAGAGCAAAAAAAAAAAGGAAAAGAAGAAGCGAGGACACATTTGACGAGTCAATGTTTGCATAATTGACTTTTGCTTGTTCTAAAAACATGTCTTGAACTGAATCTCTTGTTGGGTAGGAGGTGAGGTTCCCATGGTGTATTTGTGCAACTTCCATTTTTGTAATTCAGACAGTGGGAATTACAAAAATGGAAGTTGCACAAATACACCATGGGAACCTCACCTCCTACCCAACAGGAGATTCAGTTCAAGACATGTTTTTAGAACATGCAAAAGTCAATTATGCAAACATTGACTCGTCAAATGTTTCCTCGCTTCTTCTTTTCCTTTTTTTTTGCTCTTAGGGCTACGTTATAGCACTCATTTGCTATTTTTTAAAACTCTTTTAAAGCAAGATTCCTAGGTTATCACATCTCCGACTTTGCTGATTTAGTTATCTCATAATAACAATACAAATTCCTGTGAGTTTAAATGACTTCTGCGCTGTAAACATTTCATTTATTTCACTGTTTTGTCCTCCCTCTTTCCTCATTACTTTCCTTTGTAATTCATTTTCTTTCTTTATTACGTAATTTCAAAACTAGATCCCAAACGGCCAGATACTTTTTGTTGTTGACGGGAGTAGCCTTAGTCGGTGTATTTTTTGCAGTTTATCACTCCTCGGCGATTATTGTCGGTAAGTATCATCATAAGATGCTACTAATATATGTCATTTAATAATATCACTTTTCCAGAGTGTCAAAAGGTTTTTTCTAACACCTAGTGCCAGGTGTTAAAAAACATTTTCATAAATTATCATTCTCGTAATAATGCTATGAATGCAGTGAGATGTTTACTTTTTGGACAGATTTAGACCTACGAATGTATAGATAATTAATTAAGAACACAACGACCTTTATGTGTCACACCTGTAAATCCCATCACAGAGTGTCTTTAATAATTCAAAATGCTTCTTGCAAAGAAGATGTTGTGGGTTGACATGTGTGGTGCACATTTGCTATTGTTTTTTTTTATTGATCATCTAATGCACACAAATTTGTTGGTCCAAATTTGTCCAAAAGTGTTGGTCCAAATTTGTCCAAAAGTGAAATTTTCATATTAAATATCCACATGTGTTACAAAGCCTGCTTCTAAAAAAATGTGTCAATTTCAGATTCATTCAAATTATAATTCCTTTCTTATTATTTGTTGAATGTGTCAAAAAGTTTGTTTTTAGCAGCTAGTACATGTACATGTACATTGAAACCTGTATATAGAGACCGTTCAAGGAAGTCAAAAGTGGTCTTCATAAGCAGGTGGTCCCTATGAACAGGTTACATTAATAAGAGAGGTGTAAGGAATGGAGTCAGCACGAAGTGTAATTCATTCCTACAGCAGTCGAGTGCATTTATATCACACTGGAATACTTTACGCTTTTGGCTCTTTGATCGAGGAAGATCCGCCGCCAAACAAGCATGACAAATTTTGGATGTATTTAGAGGAATATATATTCTGTATGCGCAGAAGATTTTAGAATCACTTCATGTACTGATGTGCATGTGCAGTAGTAGAACATCGTATAATGATACGATTCTGTGCATTTCAGATTATATTGTCATGATTGTTGCTTCGTTTCTTTGATAAATCGAGAATACTATCGAAAACATGTCAGAGAAATGCCTCCATATCGCACATTGGTCAATCATATTTCCTTACAAATATCTTGTAAATCGTTTATTAAGTGTATCACTTTCCATGGAAACAACCTCGCAGATGTCCGAAAAAATTACGGACCAAATTCTTTCTACAATTTTATCAAAATTTCCCTTCGCTCACTCCCAATTTCATTTCCAGTGTGTGTAATAAGATCAGATATGAATTCCCAGCGAAGGCTGAACGGTTGACATATTTCTCAAACCAGATTTTCTTTTGTTATTCAGAGGTAGGCACTTCCTAATTAGAAGTACGGCGTATTGCCTGAAAGACCTGAATGTCTTGAATTTTTATGTGGCGGCGGTCATCATAGATCAAAGGAAGTCTACCCGAGCGCTGTCCATCATGATAGGTCCGTGCTTTAATGCAAGCTTCAAGGACAAACATTATTCAGGAACACCCCATGCGAGGTCTTTCTATACATTTGGTTGTGAGTGCAGGTTTCCCTGTACCATTGATTCCAGTTCTGCTAATGAAGATCAATATTAAAACTAACACTAAAACATATACTATACTAATATTTATACTAGCACTAATACTTATACCGATGCTTATATTGGATAACAACAACAATACACTAACACTAACCATGGTAATCATGGTAATGCCATCACGATCTGCACATTATCAACTATTTTCTTCATTTTAAAGTGTTTTCTATGTTTGAGTTGAAGTGAAAGCTAAATCGATTTGATTTGCAGAACATGTTCTTAAAATACTATGAATCTTTGCAGTTTGTAAAAATCCACATCTATTTTGGGGTTATAGGGAAAGCTAAAGAAATTTGATTTGCAGAACAGGTTACCATGAATAAATGCATTTTGTAAAAATCCACATCTATTTAGGGGTTATAGGGAAAGATCAAGAAATTTGGTTTGCGGAAAATGTTCTAAAATAAACCAATGAATCAACGCATTTTGCACAAATCCACAATATCTATTTGTGGGATATGGAAAGGTAAATACATTCATTTTGCAGGAAATATTCTTGAAAACTAGAAATGAATAAATTTTGTACAAATCCACATAGTCACAGGTAAGCTAAATTGAGTTAATTTGCGGAAAATACTGTTGAAAAATTATGTATGAATGGACTTTGCACAAATCCACAACATCAGTTTGGGGGTTATATGGAAAGTAAAAGATTTAATTTGCTGAAAATAATCTTGAAAACTATGAATACATTTTGCACAAATCCACAATATGTATTTTGGAGGGTTGTAGGTACAACTAAATATATTGGATTTAGGAAAATTACGTGACAACTGTGAATGAATGTATTTCGAACAAGTTCACAACATCTATTTTAGGGTTTATAGGGATAGTTAAATAAATTGTATGTGAGGAAACTATTCGTTAAAACTTTTAATGAATGCATTCTGCAGGTCAAGGTTGCGTAGCACTTCAAGAGAAGGCACGCTCGTCCCGGGTGTCCACTGAAGAGTCCAGACGGTCAGACACCAATGCGACTAAGTCAGATACCACCTCTGCTTCGAGGAGGCACACGGACGATGAACCTTCCATTGACAGCAATACCAACAGCACAGCGGTAAGCATGATACCGCTGAGGACCGTATGTGTATGAGAGGTGTAATGAGTCAATGGGCTTTGCCTGGCTTGGTGCTGAGAGGTTTAAGAATACACTTAAGGGTCTATCTCACTGAGACGATGCCGTGACTGTTGCGACTGGTCAGTCGCGGCAGTTGGGGAGACTCCTGAGACCGAAAAACGGCTTGCGCTCTCATCAAGGCGATATCGCCGCGACGTTGTCCTGTCTATAAACCTACATCTCCAAATTGAACAACCTAAAAATCGAACATGTTTAAAGGTCCACTGACATCAAAATATATGTCGACTTCTGCTGGTGCATAATAGCGTGTATATTACAAAATCACTTAGTGTGGAATGAAAATATGTTTCATATATTTTTTAATAACTTTTCTACATTTTTCCTCAGTACTGCTAAGCCCCGCCTCCAAAAATTTCCTCCAGCTCAAGATTCCCACGGTGACATCATCAAATGTAGAAATAAACTGAACAATAGACAAGGTTATGCCCATAGCTATTCATTGCAATGAATACCTGTCACTGCTTATAATAGCATCACATGTTTGCTATATAATGCGAACTTCTTGCTTCTTCCTTGGCACATTTTGCAAATTGGTGACAATTATTCCCATATGAAAGGTTGTTAGATGGTATTGTGTATAGACATGCGATGCTCTTGTCATGCTTGTGAGCAGGTGGACGTATTCAATGCAATAGCAATATGTGCATACATTGCATCTATTGTACTGCTCATTTCAATCTTTGATGATGTCACCGTGGGAATCTTGAGCTGGAGGAATTTTTTGGAGGCGGGGCTTAGCAGTACTAAGAAAAAAATGTAGAAAAATTGTTTAAAAATATATGAAATATATTTTCATTACACAGTAAGTGATTTTGTAATATACATACCATTATACACCAGCGGAAGTCAACATATATTTTAATGTCAGGGGACCTTTAAAGTTCCCTTTACTATCCCCGGAGACGCGGCTAGTCGCCAACAAGTCGCGATCTAGTCCCTAGGGCAGTGAGATCGACTACTTACAGGGTCATTATTAGTTTTCGCGAGGTGTTAGAACAATATTCAACACTATGACAGGTCATAGGTTAATAGTTTACACTCGCTTCATGCTGAATTGCCACATTTAAAGTTTGGGTCTTGTATATGCCAGGCGCAAGTTTTTGTATTTCAGCTATTATATTCTTTTAAATATTGAATGGGATTTTTGACAAATCAGCACCATCAAATGTATGTTTATCAGATATTTAATTTCCTTTATTGGAACCATAGGATCTTTTAAGTCAGTAATTTATCTTTTCAACCTTGCCACTTGGTACTGAAGAAAATAAAGAGAAAGATATGTCAGACAGGTCCTCTGTGTACTAGCAGGTGTCCATCTTGGTTGATCTGAGATGCGAAGCAATTTAATCTTGCATGGTATTATTTTTATTTTTCCTTTGTCGCATGTGATTTGAACGAAGTTGATGAAGATTATTCACTAGCGATTATCAAAATTCATAACGGACATGTGAATAACATGCCTTATCATATATTTTTAATGATAATATCATCAAACTAGATTATGCAATTTTCCCGTTCACATTATCTGTTTGTGCTTATATGTCGTATAACACATCATTTTCGAACCGTGGGTTAGTCATAAAATCATCACACTGCAAGTAGGATCTGCTTGGTGGATGTTGTTTCGTATGTAATAGGCCTATCATCACGTAAGCTGTGATTTTTTTTTAACTCCAACTTCAATTGCTTGATTTTAATTGTTTATCATCCTCCAATAACTCGCCTTTATACCTCCATGTTCCCCACTGTCTGATATTGAGCACCAGTAATAAGGACACATCACTTGTTTTCTCGCACAGAATGATTCAGCGAAGCCGCAGTCATCTGCGGGGTCCTTTATCGACCTCGACGAGAAGACGCCCTCTGCCGACGAACTGTATGAAAGGATAGCGATAGTGACGGCGTTTTCACAAAATCACTACCAGGAGGCTCTCGCTTTTATCGCGAGCATACAGCGGACTATGCCTGAAAAGAAGATCATCATCTATGATTTGGGCATTAATAAGGACACTGTTCCCAAGGTATATACATGTTAAAGCCTCTCTGGGGTCGGTTTCTCGAAATGATGACAAATATGAACTTAGCAAATTGTGTCGTTAAGCAACACGAGTATCTACAGACATGTTCCTTTAACTTCCACAACTGTCGGACACATCGTCCAAGTGTCCTACCCTTACTGGCCGACATAACCAATACTTGTCAACATGAAATATTATCACCCCTCTAATGCATAGTACATAAGTGTCACGCGAGTCACGTATGCTGTGTCTTACAAGTCACATGTCAGGGTATAGATGATTGATTCATTTGATCGAGTGATGGATTCAGCTCCAATATTTTTTTCAGTTTTGATCTAGACCCTTGTTTGCGAATTGTGTGACATGAAACATGTGTGACTCGTATGACATTTACATGGAATGGTCCATCGGCTTCCCGACTATAACGCCTTTTACTAGGAATGCAAGTTTGACAAAATCTATTAAAATATATCGCCCTTTGCGGAAGGAATTCGAAATGGATATTAAATCGAGGCTTTTATTCCGACTCGTACAACCACGGTAATGTCAAGCAGAGAAGTAGTGGTGTTCCGAAAGAGGTATCAAAAATGTTCATATGCATTATTTGAAGATCACCTATCGACTGAAATTATCGGATTTGTTTGAAGTTTTGTCCGTTTTCGGTTTAAAAAATAGTCCACTTGACCGGGAGCAGACGACATTTATGTCGTGATTATTGAGATAATTTTGATCATGACCTAGCCCATGTATTCAGTAATGAGAGTTGTGAGGAGTTGGTTGACATGCAGTATGAGTGTTTGTGGAGTGACCCTCTCTGGTCTAAAACGTAATTAACAGATGATATGTATTTTCTTCCTTTTGATGCCATTCCAGGTTAAAGCGTTATGTAATGTTGAGCTGCGTCAGTTCCCCTGGGGCTCCTACCCTAAGCATGTCAAGAACCTCATGAACTACGCCTGGAAACCTGCTATCATCGATGTAAGTCTCTACCTCTCACCCCAACCCCATGCAACCATCTCTCTGTCTCTCCGTGTCTGTCTGTCTGTCTGTCTGTCTGTCTGTCTCTCCCTCTCTCTGTGTCTCGCTCTCTCGGTGTCTCTCCCTGTCTCCCTGTCTCTCCCTGTCTCTCCCTGTCTCTCTCCCACCCCCCCCCTCTCTCTCTCTCTCTCTCTCTCTCTCTCTCTCACTCACTCACTTGTGGTTCCCCTTCTCATTTCTATTACTCCCAGTATCATTGCATTGAAGTTACATTATTATACTTTTCCCGATATTTTGTCTAGATATTGAATTCTAAATCACTTCCCAAGATAATATTTACAGCTCGAATTCAAATATAATATATCGAAGCAGATCCCGTATAAGTGGAGAATCATCTCTTTTCTGTTGTATGCTCGGTAGCCTTCGAGTCTAGTGGTGATAGGCCAACCAGTAGACTTCGGCACATCCACACATACACACATATAAATTCAGCAGCACGACTTGTTACACGTACGAGGAAACATGCTTCAATATCCCCTGCCTTACGTAATTTACATTGGTTACCAGTCCAGTCTCGCATTAAGCTCAAGATATTGTTATTAGCATATGAATGTTTTCATGGATTAGCTCCTGCTTATCTAAATGAATTACTCACTGTATACAAACCAACACGAAATCTTCGATCATGTAAAAAGAATTTGTTTATTGTTCCTCCTATACTTACACGAACATATGGTGAACGTTCATTTGCCCATGCTGCTCCAGTTTTATGGAATAGCCTCCCTGACAGTCTTAGGAATATTAACACCCTAGATAGGTTTAAGTCTGCTCTTAAAACACACTTATTCCGAATGTCAAAATGATTTAAGGAACTCAGTAACCTCATTTTTTTTTCTTTGCTCCTTGAAGCGCATAGAGACTTCCTTATGTATATGTGTTATGCGCCATATGAACATGGTTTATTATCATTATTATTATTATTATTATAATACCCTCCCCCTTTATGTCTCTTTCATGTGTTTATCACATTAAATCGATATCTCCTTTCCCTGGAATGATCATCAGGATTACAAAAAATAGGCTTATCTCTGCTTCTTTCATCCCCATCTACTCGTTAACACTCTACCTTCTTAATACAGATAACTCTAAAAGAATTTGGCGCCATTTTCTGGGGAGACGCGTCAGCGCGATTCACCAAGTCCCTGCGTCACGTGATGCCGTTCAGCACCAAACACCACGGCTTCATGTCCCACTGGCAAGGCTTCGACCCCAAAAAGGAGGGGGAAATCCGCCACCAGTATTACTACACGCACCCCAAGACATACGCTAACTTGGGAGTGGACCGAGAGAAGTATTACGCGGCGGACGGTGATGGGGCTTATCCAGCTGCCAACCGTCAACTGTACGTCAATAGTTCCACCATTCAACGGGCGATCGTGCAGCCGATGTTGGCATGCGCGATGGAGCTCCGCTGTATCGCTCCCGAAGGAGCACGTTATGGCCAGCACCGCTATGACGCCTCGGTGCTCGCGATATTGATTCACAAGAACCTGAGCAAGGAGTGGACCCCTGACAACCACGATGGGAAACCCTTCGACGAAATGGTATCCCTTGTCAGAAACACTGTAGGCAGCAAGGATGTACAGACATGTGGGAAATGATGCACTGGTAGACTAACCCGGTTGTACTTAAATTGCTTGCCAGTATAAACTCAATCTCAATCTCAATTTCATATTGATAGATATTGCCGAAGTAGATTGTTTTACGTGTGTTTGTGGTTCTTTCATCTTACCAAGTCGGCCTCCCTGTAGTCAAGTATGTGATGAAAGTTGACTCCTATTAATAGCCCGAACATGTATTTACAACGGTGGTTTCACTTAGACTGCGTGCTAAACTTGGACTAACTTCATGGGGCGCAACATAAATGATCTGATGCTGTCACAAAATCACTCATTTTCATGACAGAATCAATATACCACAGTAATTCCGAAGACAAAATCACTTATATCAAATCAATGGTTATGTTTCACGTTGTTTTATTTAGCGTCCCATGTACAATTAGTTCAGGTTTAACACTGTTTGCGTTAAAACTGTGTGCGTTTGCGTTTGTGGTTTGTGCGTTCTCGTTTGCGTTTGCGTTTTTTGCATCCTCCCAAGTCGGCCTCCCTGTTGTCAAGTATGTGATGAAATTTGACTAATATAGGTTTTCCCGTCCAATTTTGCACTTAGTTCATGCAAAAGTAAAGATATGCCACTCAATTTCGCACATAATGCATGAGAATGTATAAATAGGTCATTCAATTTATTAGATAGGGCAGCCAAAATCGCGATAGTGGAACTGAAATGGCCATTTGGCATTCATAATCGCTTTAGAGCAACCAAATCCGCCACTCGGCATACGAATTTGTACATAGTGCAACCAAGTTCGCACGTGAAACCCCCTCGAGCTATGTTAGAGCATTCAATTTCGCCAATGTCCATCCAATTATACAATTTGGGCATGAAATTTAGCACACGTATTTTTCTATTTGTTTTAAAACTTTCTCATGTTTATATTTTCTTCCATTTTATGAGCCTACTATGTCCATATTAAGTCACAAAAAAATATCGGGTGGCTAAAGGCATATGAATTAACAGAGGGAAAATTTCCTGACATTTCCCTGTATTAATTCATGTCTTTTTTATCTTTGTAATTTAATGTTGTTGTTTTTTTTTTTATCTTGCATCTGTTTTCATATGACTTCAATAATTTAAAACAGTAATCTTTTCATCAAAACTTAAGACATTGACTTCGGTTTTCTTCCCGTATATAATTCTTTTTTAACCTTTTATATTCTTTAAAATAACATTACAACAATATGTATATACTTAATATGATACCGTAATTGCAGATGGTTATATTTTACAGATCTTTGGTATGAAATTTACATGTTAAAGCTCAAAGCACAAAACTCAGTCATTTTTTTCAGCCATTGATGACTTTAGGATATATGCAATATCATGATTTTCTTCCTTCATAACATACTTTTATTTTATTTTTTATCTTATATCTGTTTTCATATGCCTTTAATCATTTCAAACAATCTTTTTATCATTTACAACTTACCGATCTTTGGTATGAAATTTACATGTTGAAGTTCAAAGCTCAAAACTCAGTCCTTTTTTTCAGCCATTGATTATTTCACCGGCCAGACAGCGGGGCTTATAACGCTGTGAGTGCCGGTACCAACTCCGACACTTTTCTTGCGTGATGGCAGTGCAGTTTTATGAATGGACACTGGTGGTACACATACTGCAGGTTGGGAAAAACAAGCGAAGAATGTTTGAATATGTATTGCAAGTCATGTAAATACAGTGCTAAATTGAATACACTACTTATGAACATGGATACCCAATCATGCTAATAGCGAAATTAAACTCTCTGTCTTCAGTCACGTGACCTCCGGTGTTAACTTGAGTGCACTATGGCGAATCTGAATGATGCTTTTTATACTTTTGATTGTTCTATAGCCAAACTGAATGCCCATTATGAATTTCTGGCGGCCCTATGGCGATTTTGAATTACTACTTTGAATTTTTGGTTGCTCTTAAGCGAAATTGAATGAACTATTCATACTCTTGCATGCACTAAGTGCGAAATTGAGCAGGAAAACCTATATCAATGGCCCGTGTTTACAACGGTGGTTTCCGCGTGCTAAACCTGGACTAACTTCATGGGGCGCAAAATACATGTAGATCATCTGATGCTGTCACAAAATCACTTATTTTCATGACAGAATCAATATACCATAGTAATTCAGAAGACAAAATCACTTATATTGAATCAATGATTATGTTTCACGTTGTTTTATTTGGCGTCCCATGTACAATTAGTTTATGTTAAACACTGTTTGCGTTAAACCTCAGAATGCGGGCCAAGGTGATGCGCACTAGCCTAGGTACTAGGTTGTGAGGTGCATGGATAAAAACCACAACTATTTATGGTAACACAGACTACGCCATAATCCCACCCTGGCTCCTCTGGCTCCTTGAAGAAGATGGGATTAGGGCATAGTCTGTGTTATCAGACGTAGTTGTTAACATAGTGGGTTGTGTCCATGCACCTCACAGCCTAGTAACTAGGTTAGATGCACACTGAAGATGACAGCGCCATTTATTGGGTAAAAATACAAGTGCAGACGTTATGGTGACATCCAAAAGTGTTGTTTATCAACAAAGAAACTTGCTTTATTCTGTTACAAAATGCTTACCTATTGAAATGTTTTCGTCCACACTATCAATATGTTATTAAAAGTCGACAAAGACAACCTTTACTTTTTTGCCAAAAGTTTGCTCTAGAGTTATCTGCCATATTTACTCTAAATAGGCCTATAAATTGTAGATGTGATGGAAATATCTGACGATTTGCACGTATTTTTTCTCATTGCGGTAGATGACAAGGCGATTTTGATTTGATGATTGTAGGATATTCTAATGTCGCTTCTAACTTCTGTCTAATCCCAATGGCGGTTTATCCACTGGCAGTTAAGATAGAATTGTCATTATTATGTAATGAGCTTAATATGCAGTATCATACGCTGCTTACTTTGTACTATTTATATGGAAATGTGTTACATTGTCACGGTGGTTGGTTTAGATTTTTTTTTATCAAATGAAAATTGTATTCATATTCTGTCACAGCCGTAGCATATACACGTGATGGATACATAAAATATGTGACGAACAAGATTCAATCGAATTCAAGAAAGAAAGAAGTATAGATTTAAAATAAGTTGGATCGAGAGATCATAGTATAATATATCTTTATTTGTGTATATTGTTTCATATCTTTCATAGTGATATCATAATTTCTTTTAAAAGGACAAAAAAGATGAAGATCCCATCAAACATTTAGTTGAAAATGTATATTATTTGGCATACAAAACAACAAAATTAAATGAGGAAAAAATCCACCTGGGGGGCATTTCATCAAAGGACTTGTCGGACGTTTTATCCGACAAACTGTTATAAGCTACTGAAATGCTTGCATCTTATTGGCCGAGAGCAAACTTGTCGGATAAAATATCCGACAAGTCCTTTGATGAAATGCCCCACTGGTGTGCTAAAGAAACGACGAGTTAGGGGACATTCCCAAAATAAGTTTAAAGACGCTTACGATATAATCGAAGCATATGTCTTGTAATATCTAATCGCGTCAGCTTCATATGCGGTGTGGTACGCTATTTACATAGATGCAAAATGTGGTACTCCCTTATTTATCACGGTAGCGGGCTTAGACTTTACTGCTTTGCAATTATTATATCATTTACGAGATGTACGATATGATCTAAACATTATGATGTAACAAAAACTGAAATAATTATGTACTGTACGTAGAAAATTAAAACGGGAGATGTAACAATGAAATACACATTGGTGCAGAATTGTCCATCCTGCATATAGAGAAAGGTCATCCAGGTTTGGGTGCAGTCATGTCCGGTTCCAGTCTCGTACACCGGATGTGGGCATGACCACTGCCCACTACACCATAGGACGACTTGATTTTGTATGCAGTATGGAACGTTGTTTACAAGAAGTGAGTTACCATAAGTGCTTTACGTTTGTATATATATACATCCTAGATATAGAGCTACGTCCCAGCTGCTAGACTCTCTTTCTTCATTTACACTTATATACTCTGGAGCAACCGCTTCTCATGTCGAAGTTGAGAACTCTCGCACTTGTATATATGTATACATGTATATGAGAAAAAATATAATTATGAAATGTTTTTGTACTGGGATTTGTTCTGGAATATTTTTGAAATAATAAATACGGTGACTGTTTACATAATGAATCATGACGTCAACAGTACTTGTCTCATCGGTGAATTTTAATTTTATTCCAAATACTTTCAAACTTCTTGGATGATCAGTTTTAGTTTGGATTAGTTTTTAGTCCTGGTAGTTAATCATTTATACCAGGAAATTGTGAACATAGTCAAATTGTTCATACACAAATGTTGTATGAGTATACAAAACATTGATTGATATTATTTTCTGAAGATGCATGCATGCAGTTGCATCACATCATTATGTTGGGCAAAGTAGTTAACCTTGTAGGCCCAATGTGTTTTGCGTGTATTTGGTTTGTGGGTATGTGCATGTATATGTCTGTATGTCCGAGTATGTTGGTATGCTTTTATGAGTGTGTTCAGTTAGTTTGTGTATATAAACGCCCCCTTACAGTTTTCGGTCATAGATTTTTCCGTACTGTCCGCCATCTACAACTAACGCACTTTTAATGTGTGATTGAAGAAATTAACGGGCAATATCGTGGTTATACAGTGTAATTTTATCTACAGGTTGAATGAAGCCGTAGGGGAAGGATGGAAACATCTTACTATTGATTCTCGATGAAAGCGAAGGTAGGCACTAATCATGTGCCTTAATAGTTTATGTCATCATTATTCATGTCAAAATATTACTTTGTGAAACATGTACAATTCAGCGTTCGGGCTGTGAGCATGATTTGTGTGAGATAAACTGCGTAACAAAATAATGAATAGTTTATGGAATAGAATAGTTTATAGAATATGGACGTTGTCTTTATGTTCAGCAGAAATTGAAACCTGGGTCTGGGAAACGCAATGAGAAAAGAAACAAAGATTCGTATGTATCTGGAGAAGGAGACTAGCCCACTCGTAAGAGGTGGATCTGGGGAGTGAAGTGTTCAAGGCTTTACCCCCCCCCCCCCCCTTTCCCCCATGGGATCTCAAATGGTGAAGTGAAAAGAGAAAGGAAATTAATGATTTACATTATAATTCAACGGATCGATCTCAACAGACCGGCTTACTAACATATTCAAATTTTATGCATATCAGTTTAACAAAGGTTGCCCTTGACAACCGGAAAGCTTGCCCGAGGTTTGCCCGACATAGCAACAACTAAAGTATGCAAAGTGGATTCCAAGTACTGAAATACCATTGTTAAGTACAGTTAATGGAATAACTCGTTACTAGGCCCCGAGGAAAGAAACATCCAGAAATTTGACTACAGGCCCATTTACACTGGCAAGCAAAAATCGAGATTTTTCTAAGATCTCGATTTTGGGGTGTAAGTTGCGAGGGAACTTACATCCAAACAACCAAAACATCGCGCCAGAAAAATCACTTCCCGGAGTGTGATTTTTTGAAAGATCGCGTGAAAAATCTCGAAGTTTGCCAGTGTAAATAGTGAGGGAAGAAAAATCGAGATTTTTTGCCACGTGACTTGTAGCACCGTAAATGGTGAGACATAAAATCGAGATTTAAAAAATCTCGATCTTAGCAAGTGTAAATGGGTCTTATATTAGTAAACCGGTCTATTGCCTTTTAAGCGTAAATATGCTATTTTTGCTGACTCGTGACCTTCCTTCTCCGCCGGGTCATCTGTGCTAGCAAAGTTCAACCAGGGAAGTGTTATATAGGAAGGAGTAGAAACTCAAGCATAATACATTCAAACATCTGTATGGGTTCTAAAGCGTGCTCATGAATGTCAAAAGAATTTCATAATCATGACAATGCTTTGATGTTCCATGTGCCGAGCCGACATTTAGTTGATGTCAACTTGAAAAGAAATTTCTTTAATTTCCCATTTGTCTGTAGACGTTTTGTTTTTGACAAATTCGTTTGCAAACTATAAGGAAGCTAACGGCAGATAATGACAGATCCTAATACTCTGCTTTCGTTTCGAAAAGTATTGAGGAATCATTAAAAATCGGACATATAAGCTATTTGTATTAATTACAAAATTGACCAATTTCTCCACTTTCCGACAACTTGTGCATTTGGGAGATTCAACCACCCTCAAAATGATATATTAAGCTGTGTGTTATCATTAACGGCGTTTGTGTGTGTTTGCGTGAAGCAGAGATATTTTACTTGAAAAACTTGTTTATTTGTGTTTGCTGATACCTGTTGTGCTCATGGAAGTATTAATGTCTTTTTCAGCTTTTCAGCGGCTTGGCACATGGGTTCAAAGAAAGAAAGTTGCTTCCTATCCTTCCATAACACATCCCTGGTTCAACAGCTGTCCTCGTCATTGCTGTCATGTATCCATCTGTCGCTTCGAGCGGGGTTTGTCCGTTAAGGTATCGGTTGTTGTCTTTATTTCATTTATTGGCAACTATTTTATTCGTTTTTGCATCCTTTTCATTCCTTCCTCAATAACTCGATTTTCCGTGAAATACAGTTATTCTGACGGTACGCGCCTTTACAACAGTTCATGTACGGCTTGGGTTAGGAAGCGGGCACGCGAGGTAATAAAACCCAAGCCTCATCCATCAACCTAAACTCAGAGAATAAATTCGAAAATGTGATTTGATAAACACGCTTGGCCTTCTTATGATATCAGACACCAGGATATGATCGAGATATCTGATTACCTTCACTGGCGCAGCATTGTGATTATGCCATGGGCCTAGTGCAACCCATAGTGACGTCACCGCATGAAGCACTTTGTGTTAGGTGTACCCGCCTGTATACCCCGTAGCCATAAGAGCAGAGGGTGGATACGTATATTATGATAAATATACAATACTTTCCCGGCTTTTAGTCTGTTTATTGCGCAGGAGCGTCACCAGGAAATACGCTACAGACGTCCACTCCGTCATAACTATCGGAATGAAGATTTGTATGGTGATTTCAAGGGCCAGTAGCGTGAGGGTTAAATTGAGTAGCGGTAGTACATCACCAAAATGGTTCATTCCTATCTAAAGTTCATCTAAAGACAGTATTCTTCTCTGAGCGCAGGCTGACATTAATGGGTTATGATAAAGGGTTCATGTAGGGGTCGGGATGGGTTAAAGGGTTTGAATAAGTCTACTTGGTCCTTAATGTTATGCTGGTAGACGAAATGGTAGAAGAAATGTGAATCAGACTAAATAAGAATAGACTTCACAGTAATGGTTGTAAACCAAACACCTTTCTACCTACCTGCTCACCAAAAATAGGTATTCACCTCTTTTGGGTGGTCCTCACATAAATAAATGTCATCGAAAGTAAAGATTGATTCAGCGTAAGTAGACTTCTTTAATCTTCCTTCGCACGTGATAACAAAACAATGAGAAAATAAAGAGAAATGTGCCATGACATGACAAAGGATGCTTCAAAACAAGTCACATCACAAAGGGAGGAGTGCGTATTATTCCTCCGCACTGCTGGTACCTGCGATCACGCGTCGAGATGAGGAGTGGAACATGCTCCTTAGGAACGCATCACGCCTCTGTTACAAAATGGTTACAAACTAAAACCTGTATGGCGTAGGTACGGCGCGCCGCGCATCTCGAGGGATGCACACAAGATACTGAAGTCTGTTCCCGTTCTGTTATCATTTCCAGACGCTCGACTTGCATTGTCTGCTTATGCCACGAAACCTGCTGAAACGACTAACTGTATCTACAGACCACCTGTCTATGAAGATCACATTTCTGCCCTACTCTGACAAAAGGAAGCAAGTGACAAATCACTCAAATCTGGGTTATTGGTATTCTTAGATTGCACCCAGCATTCCCTACATGCCCTACATACGGCTACAATCTGGACAAGAAATATTAATCTTTCTCCGAGATATTCAATCTAACATGATGTGGTGTTGCACTGATGCCAATGTTGCTTCCTTTTGTCAGAGTAGGGAAGATTTGTCGTATCCTTTGAAAAATGTGTCCATGGAAACCTGTACAAAAGTAACCTGTCAAAAATGACTACTTGCTCATAAAGACCACTTTTGTACACAGGTTTCTCTGTATCCTATTTGTGTCCATGTTACTTATTTGTTAATTGACATGGTTTTCTTCGAGCCGTACAATCACTACATATTTGTACTCCCCTTCAAGTCACAAAATTATAGCATTACATGGATTTATCTTTAACATCACACGTGTGTATGTGATTTCACATAATTTAATTTGATATGATATGAGACTATACAATACCGTTCATTGAATTTTCCATCTTCCACATCATATTTTTTTTTATACAAGTTCCTACAAAGAAACATTCTTAAGATTCTTTATGAAATGATGGTGAAGACAAGTTCACCGGATATCCGCTCTCTACACATAATGTTTACTTGCTTGCAGCCAAACTCTTTTATTAAGGAAACATAACTTCATGCGTCCTCGAATAAAAAAAAACGTGATAAAACTGTTTATACTGCTGCCCTTACCAGCATCAATAGATTTAAAAAATTGAATAGTTTGATTGAGACGGATTTCTCCTAACAAGTGAGAATATGTAATTACACATCAATGGCGCCACGCCTGAGTTATAGCCTTGGTGATGCAATTCCCGCTGTTGTTGTTTTTTATATGGAAAATCATGTTTTGTCTTTTTATTTTGATAAAGATCATCGTGTCAAATCTACCTTTTTATTTTGATAGGTTTATTTCTCCCCTCCCTTTCCATCTCTCTCTCTCCCTCCCTCTCTCTCTCTCTCTCTCTCTCTCTCTCTTTCTCTCTCTCGTTTGTGTTTTCTTTCAATCTCTCTTCCCCTCTCTCCCTCGTTTGTGTTTTCTTTCAATCTCTCTCTCTCTCTCCCTCTCTTTCTCCTCCCTATTCCTTTCACTCTTTAATCCTCCGCTATTTCTCAGCTGCCGGTTTTGTCCCTTATCCTCTTCTGTTATGTAACATCGCAGTATGTTTGATTCATTACTGCACAGACACACCCACATCCACACACACACACACACACACACACACACACACACACACACATACACACACACACACCCATACGTTATATTACTTCCCCTTTCTCTTCCCACTCCCACACCCCCGACACCCCCTTCTCTATATTTCATTTCAGTTCAGTTCAGTTTTAATATCATCTCGCAGCCGCAGCGGAATTGCAGGACAATTTACATCATCTAAAACATGTACAAATTAAAGCAGTTAATGAAAATACATAGATTGATGAAATACATAAAGTATATGGAAATATACCAATATTTAGAAAAAATATGTAAATAGATATATATAAACGCAAGTTGATACTATGACTGGTATAATAAGTTAAAGATGATAAATAGATAAATAGATTTAAAAAAATAATGATTCATGGATTATTTCATAGTATTACATTGCACTTATATGATTTGGTAATGTATATGTTTATTTTAAAGATGCTGTTATTATGCGTTTAATGCACAGCATTGCACGGATTTAATCAACCATATCGTGTATGACAGATTATCGTGTCTCTCTCTTGCCCCTAGCACTGTTTTCAGAAAGTACAGAGCATACTTACAATGTGTTATCAGTAAAGTTCTTCCTATTCAAATCCTTTGGAGCACTGCAGTGTAAAGAAACAGTAACAGTGTTCACAAGTGTCTTGCTATTGAAGAAAAACCCCATTAAAAATCATGAACCATATCAATAAAATCACCATTGTACTGAGCTTGAAGAAATGTAACCGTATGATTAACATGATTCTATCTTGGATATCTACTGTATCGTTTTTATATATGTCAGTCAAACACATCGTAATGTATATCTTACAAAAAATACTTACTCTTTGACAATATCAAATTTATGTCGATATAAATGATTCGGTATTAAAAATTCTCATAACTATCATGTTGGGGTCTTACACGGTTGAGGTTGTTCTGTTGGTGTATGCATGTGTATGGAAGCAGGAGACCGTCAAAAACACGGAATTACGTCTGCCACACGACCTACATAATTGTGTCTGTGGGAATTGGAATTGCCACACAACCTAAATAATTACGTCGTGTGGCAATTCCAAATCCCACACGAGTTTAATTATTTGATGTAGCGAGACTTTTTTTAAGGTCGCGTCTTTAAATCGTTGGGCAGTAATTCGGAATTACGTCGTGTAGTAATTCGAATTGCCACACGAACTAAATAATGACGTCGTATGGTAATTCGAATTGCCACACGACGTAATTCCGTGTTTTTGACGGTCTCCTGCCATACATGTTGGCTATTGAGACATTTTGTCATGTATGGTGTTGGGCTATTTTGGTATCTTCATGTTCGGCATTGAGCGAAGCCGCATTGTGTGGGTATTTTGGTTAGCCTCGAGCCAGTCACTGTATCTGTCTGAGCACACGCAGCTTTTGGCGAATTTTTGCACAGCTCCGTTCCTCTGTTCTCAAGCGTCTCCATTCCTGTGATATGAAGAGCGTTTTCACGAAATAGGGGTTGGCATGCTCTTTTCTGAATGTTCTCGAGGTCATTCGTTTGCTGCTTTGCTATATCTCCCGACAATGTTACTCATGTTGCAAATACAACCATTTTGATTAAGACGGACCATTAACTTTTGCATTTGGTCCTTTCTCAAACATTCACATGGAAATTTTGTTAAACTATGACACTCCGATTTGATAACCAATAACAAGTGTCCCCTACATA
The DNA here is from genome assembly GCA_963669155.1 of Arbacia lixula. Classification (NCBI taxonomy): domain Eukaryota; kingdom Metazoa; phylum Echinodermata; class Echinoidea; order Arbacioida; family Arbaciidae; genus Arbacia; species Arbacia lixula. The sequence continues at coordinate 30,881,298 of OZ022576.1, forward strand.
TCCAACTTTTTCAGTGCGAATACGTTATTGAATCAACCTTGCTTATTAACTCTTTTTGTGCCGAACAAACGGCTGCTCTAGGGAAGTATGTGTATTACGTATGAAAATGGCATAATATAAAGTGTATATCTATGTTCTTAGCCACCTCAGCTAAACGATATATGGATGACATCGCTCTCACGCTGTCTTCCCCGGATATCAAGGAGCCAGAAGAAAAATAGTTGAACTGGCACGAGCGTCATTTTACTGTCAAATAAAGAGATCGAAATTAAATCGATACGACATGGTCGCTGCCTTTTAAAGATAGCCTGTCCCTTTTTCAGACCTGTTTCTAAATGTTCCCTGACTTTTTCATCATTTGAGAGAGAGAGAGAAAGAGAGAGAGAGAGAGAGAGAGAGAGAGGCTATATAAGCTTTCCCTAGAATCGACAAAGCATAATATTCGGTTTTGAGGAAATAATCTTCGATAATTGATAGAGATTTTTTTGCTTACCACGAAAGTAGTCAAATCTCATTGAAAACTAGTTACATTCTCATTTATTCTACGGGAGTTATAGTACATCTGACCTTAAACTTTAAAAGTTGGTATCCGAAAGATATGTGCTAAATATGTGCAAACTTCCATGCAGTTTGCAGATGTTTGTAAAAGGGACGGGCCATCTTTAAGTCTTCCCAGTGAGTACTTTTTTTTTATGGAAAAGTGAAAAGGCATCTTTGTTATCATTTGAAACGTACCGACCATAGTCTACATTAATAATCGCATTGTTCTCGTCAGCGCGCCATTTGACCATAGCGCACAGCTGCCTCCAGTCTCTAGGCTATTCGTTTCGGACGACCCGCCCAAAACCTTCTCAAAATCTACTAATGATTTCGCTTAAAGTTAGTTTCCAGTCGTATCATTAAGAGGGAAGTTCCAATGCTGTATCTTCTTCCATTATCCGTGTATTTTTACATTATTTTATTTTTCTTTCATTTTTTGCCCTGCAGAAGTGGTAACATATCTTATATCGAGGATCTATGAAGTGAGTTTGCTTCATACGTTTCGGACGACCCACCCAAAACCTTCTCAAAATCTACTAATCGCTATAATTTCGCTTAAAGTCAGTTTACAGTCGTATTGTGAAGAGGGAAGTTCCAATGCTGTTTCTTCTTCCATTATCCGTGTATTTTTACATAATTTCATTTTACGCCCTGCAGAAGGGGTAAAATGTCTTATATCGAGGATCTATGAAGTGAGATTGCTTCATACGTCATTGGCTCAACAAGAACACGTCAACGTCCCCGTTCACTAGGTTCACGTCGTGTCCACCTAAAACCCTCATTTACTTGAGAAACTAGAGGATGAAACTCTTCCAAGCATTTACAGCGGCGTCGATTTTTTGTTCAAAATTTGAACAATTGAGACATAATTTGTGAAGGCAGTTACATATCTCTTTTTAAAGGGTTACATTTATGTGATCAAGGATGTTTGCGAGATTCGATCGAAAAACAAGAACATGTGCGTTTAGGACGTTAAGCTAATTTATTGTTGATATGCCATGTGATCTTGGGAAGCACTCGTTATTCCGAAGGTTCGTTATTCCGAACGTTACGCGACAAATGCTCGGATTAACGAACCCTTTATCGTTTTCGGACTAACGAGCATCGAGGTATAGGCAATTTACGTGTTTCGGAATTACGAACCTTCTGAATAAACGAAGCTTCGGAATATCGAACTGTAACCGTGATCTTACCCGGGTTATCTTCTATTCCATTGGTCGATTGGGACGACATCGTATACTAGAGACTGTTTGGAGACTGATCGAGTTAATCTTACTTAGAATTTGGTCGGAAATGTAGTGGGCAAACAGAGGCAATCCATATAAATACCCTTCATATTCTTACATATACCACGACAACCATTCATATGTCAAAGCGGTTGATCAAAGTGATCTTAATCGGATCCCCTGACTTCTTATGAAGGGGATGACTTCATGATAATAGTAAGTTTAATTAAATAAAGCAGCTAAATTAAAGCGCAACACTTATTCGTGCTTAAGAAATCTTTGCTCGCTTGGCCTGTTTTATCAATCGCTGAATTCGAGGTACGTACAGTGATTCTTTGGGTATTGTCTTCGTTACTCATGGTACACAAGCACGATTAAAAATCTGTTCAGTACCTCGTTTTAATGCCAGCCATTACAATTTTTTAAAATTTCAATGATAATTTTACGAAAACATGTAGTATTGAATTCAAGTCATTATGATGATTTCGTGTCCCTTTAAATTTCAGTAACGCGTGGTCGCGTTAGCGATAAGAACACTTCCGAGAATTTCACCTTTATTCGAAGACAGAACCTTGTTAATAGATTGAAATGTCCTTCGAGAACAAAGCTCTTGTTCTAGGGTAGGTAAATCCAAATAATGTCCACACTTACGATTTGGGTAGATTTCCTTGACAACGTACTATAAAAGACCGGTAGCATGGGTAGTAGTCCGGGGAGTGATTGTCAGGTGATTACTGAAAGATTGCTATTTCTTTAGAGGTAGGCCTTTATCTAGAGCCTCAAAATTAATCCGTGACATGGGCGTGATAGGCAAACCTCCGTATTTCACTCCCCCTCCCTAGAGCTCTTTAATTGTATCATTGTAGAGCTTTAATTCGTCGCTCTCTGTCTCTGTCCATGTCCTTGTCTGTCTCTCCCTCTCTCTCTCTCTCTCTCTCTCTCTCTTTCTCTCTCTGTGTCCCCCCTCTCTCTCTTTCTCCCTCTGTCTCTCTCCCCCTCTCTCTCTGTCTCTGTCTCTGTCTTTCTCTCTCTCTCTCTCTGTCTCTCTCTGTGTCTCTCTGTCTCTCTGTCTGTCTGTCTGTCTCTCTCTCTCTCTCTCTCTCTCTCTCTCTCTCTCACGATCCCTCTATTCTCCCCGTCCGTTCCATTCTCAATCTGACCCCACTTTGAACTATTCTAATGCAGATCTTGACAAAATGGTTAGAAGACTCCTCCTTCTCTTTCTGTCAATGTGTCAATTACTATATCTATATCTTCCTCTATTTCTTGCTCTATATCTTCCTCTATTCCCTCACTCTCTATCATTTCCAATCTACCTTTCCCTCTCTCACTCTCTCTGTCCCTTTTGTATCTTTCTCTCTCTCCGCCTCTATTTTTCCTCATTCCCCCAACTCAACCCTACCCCCATTTTCGATAGTTCCAATGTAGATCTTGACAACATTGTATGAAGACGTCGTCTCTCTCTCTCTCTCTCTCTCTCTCTCTCTCTCTCTCTCTCTCTCTCACTCTCTCTCTCTCTCTTTTCTCTTCATTCCCCCTTACTCTCAGTCTGACCCTATTTTGAACTTTACCAATGCTGACCTTGACAAAAATATAAGAAGACGCCCTTGACAATTATTATAAGACGTGCCCCTCTCTTCCCGTCTGCCTCTCTCTATTTATTTGTTTCTATTATCTCTCTCTCCCTCTTTATAGGGAATGTACTGTGCTGGGGAGACAAAAAGCCTTCAAAATGGTGATCGTGAGCAATCTTCTTACCAATGGTCTTAAATTCATGTATTGTTCATTTTAGAAACTTACTGAAAGTTATTTGCCCTCAAATGATCCACATTTGCAGTTATTAGTGATTACATCACAAATCCTCCTAATGTTCGGGCCGAACGTCTTGAGGATTTGGTGATTTAATCACTGATCTCCCACTCCCCCTCTCTTTTTCTTTACATACATATATATACACACATACATTAGTCTCTATTCTTCCCCCACTCTCTACCCCCCCCCCCCCACCTCTCTCTCTCTTTCTCTTTACATAAATATATATATACACACATGCATTAGTCTCTATTCTATCTCCCTCTCTCTCTCTCTCTCTCTCTCTCTTTCTCTCTCTTTTTCTCCCCCTCCCTCCCCCCTCTCTCTCTCTCTCTTTCTCTCTTTCTCTCTCCCTCTCTATTTCTCCACCCCGTTCTTTGCTGATGGCTGTTCTGTAAGCTGTTGACTCCGCCTACCCGCACCCTTAGTCGTTAGCATGACTGTGCTCACTGCTATCAAGTGATTTGGGAACTACCAGCAAGTCCGCGACAGATCCGTGCCCCCACTTCTTCGCTGCTTCGTCACAACCTCTCTCCAATCTCGAGAAAAACAGCCGGTTTCTTTTGTCCAAGTCTCAAACAGTCTAAAGAGGATCGCTTTGTCAAGAGATAATTGATAAGCTTAGCTCACTTTTCATTTATCTTGGAAAAGGCAGGCATTAATGTTAACCTTGCCTTTCTTCGGGCTGCGTCTTACGTGTCTTAAGAACCGTACAGAATCTTGATTGACTAGGGAAGTGTTACGGTCTTGACGTACAGGCACACGTTGTTCAAGTAAAACTGCTTACCGTCTTCATCGTCAGAGATTCAAGATGTCGGACTTCTCACACGTCTCTGGACCTTTCTCAAGGTCGCAGTGACCTGCCCTATCTCCTTTGACGGACATGGTAAATCGTAAGTACAGAGAGAAAAGAACGGTACTTCAATCATGTCACTGTGAACTTGCCCTACTTCTAAAGTCTTGCCACTGTCAAATCAAGAGCACGGTTCCATTTTGCGCGAATCACTTTTTAATCTGTGAACACAGACTACGTTGTTGCTTGATTAGCTGGATTCTCATAATTCTTCAAATGAATGAAATTTTCCTTCTTGAATGCCGAGTTATGATGCTTGACTGTCCAGAGTAATTCGGTTTCAATGGGTGGAATGCAGTCTTGAGTTTTATGAGGTGTTGCTAGTCGAACGAACCTCTGACAAGCATTGAAGTTACCACGATAAACGTAATGAAACTAGTGCGTACAAAAATGTCTCACATTTTTAAGGTTGTCTTTTGAGTTCATCCCCAGATTTCCTTTTGCACTTTTCTGAAGATTGTTCATTGTTCAATCAGGCATGCAAAGATCCAAATGAAGATGGTACCGAAATATGCTGAGAGGATAGCTCTTCAAAGACATATCATGAACCCATGATTACAATCATGTTCAATCTTCAAGCAAGACAACTTTAAAAAGATTGGACATTTGCCTTGACACAATTTGTAGAAAATCATCTAATTAATGCATCACAAAAGATAATATACATCGTATTGTGAAATGGACTTATATGTGAGTGTGTGTATACATGTGAGCAAGTTTTATATATATATAAGCGAAATAGATGTCCACATAATCTATTACCATCGATGCGCTTATAGTTCTGAATGGAGCGTTCGCCCGTTAAAGACGTCACAGATTCACCAATTCAAAAGGGACCCTGTGTTTTGACAGATCATTTTATCATACGGTATGGCACTTTTTATGAAAGCGAGCGAAGCGATCGACCTGCCAAAGTTTGTATTTCTACATTGATACTTTCCATTTATGTGATATATTTTCATTAATTCATCGATTTTTGTGCTCAAATTTTTACTAGTTTATGTTATAATTTCAAAGGGGGATTATTGTAAAGGTCACCTGTTCCAACCTTCTCAAGCCACACTTTCTCCATGTACCTCTATGTTTTCAGTTCACATGACAAATTCTGTCATTGTAATTTGAGTTCGAAAGTTAATTAAATTTGTGGTATCTTGAGTTATAATTGTGTGTAGTATAACTATGACCTCTTTCATACACGTTAACAGTAGAAAATGAGATATACCTCCCATTAATTCAAATTTAAGTAACTACTCTCTAATTCCTTCATGACAGGAAAGACGAGAAACGCGGGAAATGACGGAATATCATGGCTTGTCTTGAGTGGAACGTCTTAGCATGCTTTTTCCTTCTTCAGCTTTCCTTGGGTTCAGCAATACACGGTAGGTATTTTAGATTTGTCTTGATGATACGCGAGTCAAAGTACGTATTAAGCAAGAGGCATTCCGAAGGAGAGGAAAAAAGCTGATTAACCCTCGCAGCACCACGCTATAAAAGAATGTTAACTTAGTACAAATAGTTTGCATATGGTAATGTGTGAAACATGCGCGAACCAGTACATTTTGCTGTCTTTTTTTTTTATCTGTCTTAAGGACAGGGTGTGTCATTTTTCAAAAGTCACGAATCACCGGCCAGTATACCCTAATGATAACATGTATGAAATCTCACAGTCATAGCTTCTCTAACATTGTCAGGAGAAGTGAACAATTATATTCTTGTTTATGTTTTTGAAACGCACCAACCATTGTCTACTTTCATGTATTGTCCCTCTCAGCACACTATGCTGGCATGGCTCCCATTGAGCGCGTGCACCGTGGAGCGGAGAGATGCTATAGGTTTCGGACGACCCACCCAAACCTCAAAATCCACTGATCGCTATAATTTCACTTAGAGTCAGTGTCCATATTGTTGGGAGGGAAGTCTGATAAAGAATCTTCTTCAATTTTACGAGGGTATTTGTTACTAGATTTTTTTTGTTTGTTTATCGACAAAAGGGACTCCATTCGGTAGCATATATATCACACACGTTGAATGGGTTCGGTCCGTAACTATGTCTTTGTCTTGTCTCCTCTCCTATCTCTCTCTCTCTCTCTCTCACACTCTCTCTCTCTCTCTCTCTTTCTCTCTCTCTCCTTCTCACTTTTCTGAGAAATTTAGAAAGGGGTTGTTCCAAGCACTGTGTGGGTTTTTTTGTTTTGTTTCGGATTTTTTAAGCATAACAATTACGAATGCGTATGCCTGTGTGTACATCTGAGATTAATGGCATGGGTGGGGAGGGAGAAAGGAGAAATAAGCTCAGGGATCAGTGGTGAGAGTGGACAAAAGGGCTAGCAAGGAGTACGGTAGTAATGCCGAGAATATTCTTGAGAAACAGTGCGATGTTTTATATGTCACGCGTGCGCAGATCAACTTTCCGCTTGGGCTGTTGTCGTCTTTGAGCTGTGGTCTTCAAAAGAAAAGTCCTTGTAATTCATTGATACATGTATAACTTATTAATATATTTATTGCCAATCACAAGTGTTTAAACTTGTTTGTTAACACCTAGTACTTGCCTGATGGCCACGTGTTCGTGAAAGTGCATGCCGCGCACCCGCATTTTTAGTGATTACTGGTTAGTAATGTGTACGTCACAACCTGTATGAGATAAATGTTTAACCATACGGATACGTTGGAATTATCTGGAACCCGATGCAGTCATGTTGTTTGCGCCTTGTGGTCATCTGGTCAGTATGGTCAGTATGGTCAGTTGAATTCCCGGAAGGGGGATGGATGGAGAAGTACAGATCCCTTTGTGTATGTTCTCCGTTTATATTCCTATACATTGCGTAAGTTACCCTTCGAAGTTTTCAAACATGGTATTCATGGAAATACGACTGTCCCGATAGTTAGAAAAGCAAATTGTATTGATATGCCTCGATCATCAACATATGTACATTAAAACGAATTTATTACAGGGTAGGTGTTTATAGAGTACCAAAGTGGTGTCGTCATATGAACATGTTGTCAAGACAATCGTCTCTAAACAAACTCACTCCAGTGAGAGGTTTAGCTGTCCGATATTGACTATCGGGCTAGTGACCGGTATTCCCAATTACAGTCCCCGTTGTGATCACCTCTGCTTGCTCTACCCGTATCGTTCAGAGCTAGTTGTCTTGACAATAATGCTCAAATGACGTCACACTTCGGTACTCTACATGGGAGTAGCAAGACTTCTAAAGATTCTTTTAGTGGGAAACGATTGTTAGAACTGTGCCTATCCTAGGAATGTGGAAACATTCTAATCATAATGCACTTCTCCTGAAGGGCAACAGAGGTTTTCGTCATTGTTTGGATTTCTTTGAATGATGCATTATGGCTGTGCTTGCCATTATTTCAGGTGTATACATTCATTCCACTATTGATGTCAATTGGAGAAATTGTGTAAGAACATTCTTAAAGCCAGATGTATATAATATGGACCTTTTATACAGCTTTTATACAGCAGTTTCTAAGCGCTTCACAATGCAAAATAAAATAAATGAAACACGTACAACATAATAGATTTAAAAGGAGACAAGTATGAAATATAAGTGTATAGCATTAAGAGGTAATTACATATCAATCGTATTAAATATCAATCATATAGCAACTCAATAAATGAAAAAAAAATGTATATATACATCTGGCTGAAACAATGTTCTTACATACGAAAGTGTTATAACACGAGATAATATATGTTACCAACTTGGTCCATGTAGCGATCGTAGAATTAAACTACATGGCAATGACGTAGAAATGACATTTGCTGTATCATGATGATTCATGTAGGAAAGCATGATTAATTGGTATGGAAGAAAGAGACAAGGTGTGAGGTGGGTTGTTAACGATCATTTTATCAGTACGTGAATTATACAGTCATGATAAATGATAGTAAAATACTTTTTTAATCATTGTTTGGGCAAAACTGAAAAAGTAGTTAACAGGGCAGCATGTCCAAATATTTGATAACCTTGTGTATATTTCCACCATTATAGGGAAAATACGTGCAATGGGACAAAGGGAATCTCTGAATAAACCAGTGAAATAAGATTTAGATTTTTTGTAAATGCTATGAAAAGTGGTGAAAATTTGAAAATATTTTTCTGAACTAATCATTAAATACTGTTTCAGGGTTGTCAATCTCCTGTTTTTTGTATCAGGTGTTAAAAACAACTGTTGACACTTCTGAAAATGATAAAAGAATAAGTTACAACTGAAATCAAGCTGAAGTTGATACATCATAAAGCCAAAGGATGTCATTTTCTTACAAGCAGATTTTTATTTGACATTTCATCAATTACTGTTCTTGTCATAATCCTGTGAATATTTATTGAGCTTTGCAGTTTTGGACAAATTTGGACATACACAACAGCTCAAAGGAATTGACATAGGGAAAGGGAGGGAAGAGAGGGAGGGAGCCGCAGTTTTAAACCGCGGTATATTTTGGCCAGAATTTGTCAGAATGAAACAACATTTTTTAGCCTAAAAAGTATCATGTTTCATGCTGAAATGGACAAAATATACCGCGGTTTAAAACTGCGGGTCCTTCCCATTCCTCCCTTTCCCTTTCCCTTTCCCTTTCCCTTTCCCTATGTCAATTCCTTTGAGCTGTAGTGTACCAATTTTTGTGTATCAGATAATGCAGAACACAACAATGACCATTGTGAATCAAACCCGTCTATCCACAAGCAAATGCCATCACAGTGTCATTGATAATGCATGATGCTTCTTGCGGAGAAGACGTTGTAGGTTGACATGTGTGATGTACAATGACCATTGCTGTGTCATGAATTAATCATTTGATACACACCCATGTTTACATCCAAATTTGTTCAAAAGTAAACAAATCTCGTGAGATATTCACAGGATTTTTAATAAAATAATCTGTGATGATACTTGCCCAGTGCATATTCAAAAATTCATATTCAAAATTCGGAAAAGTAACAATGCACAGGAATTAAAAAACAAATCTTGTGAACATGTTTTCTTAGACTTGCATAAAAGTTTATTGAATAATCATGTAGTTTCTCATGCAGCCAAACTCGGACCAATTGCAGTATCGTCCAAACAAAATTGAAAATGTAATAACAAAGGCATTAAGAAGTGGTGATTTGAAAGCAGATACTCCCCCCTCCCCCCCCCCCCCCCACACAAACACATACACCTTTTTGTTTTTTCAGTAATTTTGATTTTGATTTCATTCAAACACAGTTATTACATAAATCATAGACTTTACTTGAAGTATACAAAGTATTGCATTGGAAATATAATAGATATTCCAAAGTAAAAAAAGAAGTAGAATGAAATAAGTTTATTCAAAATCAGCCCCCCCCCCTCATGCCCATCCCCACCCCATGCACCAAAGTAACTTAAACACGCACACACAGCACAGACACATTTACATGTACCAACCGCACACAATGTACACATAAACACACTATTGTTACCCGCTCACTTTCAAATTTGAACTGCAATGTTATTCTCAGACCTTAATCATTTTTTAAAAGTTTCCCATTTCTGTAGGTGCATCTGCAGTCTGCCCGCTTTTATTGCCAAATACTTCTATAAAAATAGTACATTTCAGCAATATCATGAGTGCATTCACACATTTAATTCTATTCGAGTTACCTGACAATCCCAAACATTTGTGTTGCCACTCCATATCGCTAATTTCAACTTATTCAAAATGTTGAATAATAAACTTCAAAAGACGTTCCTTTGTGTATATACATATACACCATGCAATAACTTTCTTTGCTAACAAAAGTGGTGCTCTGAAAACATCATAAATGTTCCTGCATTTTAAACTCTGAAAGCTGTCCTGCAGAGAAATACTCAAAATTATGTTGAAATTCAAAAGATCGACATGCTGAATTTCAGCGACAATGAAGACTCCTTCCAGCTCATTAACATAGCATATACTGTAGATATTAAGTCTTCCTGGGTAGGCCACGCCCTTCAATACCTAAACTTTGAAAATATGCCACAGGCTTTACATGATCCTTATCTAGTACGATCTACATGATAGATGCCGAAATTGCATAAGTCACTATCGAAAATCATTTTGCAATTAATGCATACTTTACTGTTGATAAATGTTATTGGATTTATAACTTCATCTGTAGTATTTCTAAATTTGCCCATACCTTGCCAGGATTTCAGAACTGCTAAATAAACTGGTGGAGATATAAACTTCAACTTCGAAGACTCGTGATCACATGAGACAATAAATTATCCTCCCACAGATCTAAAACAACAATCAAAGTATCTTTCCAATCCAACATTCTTCTCTCCACACAATAAACGTTTCACCCACTCAATGCGGTATGTCTTGACAAATAACTTAAAGTTACACACACACTCACACACACACACACACACACACACACACACACACACACACACACACACATTAAGCACTTTCCTATGTGCTGGAAATGTACATTTTGTTCTTTCCCTTGTCCTTCGGTTTTATCCTTCACGAGGCTCCACGTGGCTATAAAACTGGGAAATAAAACTCCAGCTTGCAATATTTTCCACCCAGCATCTTTCACTCTGCACGCGAGATGATCTTAAAGATGAAAGTGTAATGGTATGTGCTTGTGGTAAAGGTTCGTGGTCTGTTAAGATTTGCAGTTACGGTTATGTAGGCATATCAGGCATGTCAAAAGGTACGATAGTTCTTAGAAGAATTATGTTAAAAAACCTCCTAAAGAATAAAAGAACTGAAAACTGATTATTAGGAATGATATTGGTTGCTAATAAACTGTGCTCGCTGTGAAACAGGACGTTCCAAGCGTTAACAATGATAGTAGTGCCATTCTCATTGGGCTTAAAAATTCGTGAAGTTAGAAAAATCTTGAAGTTAGGGTGAAAGTTGCCTAGCAACTGTACCAAAAGCCGAACGGTCCTATTGTCCCGGTCCCCTAACTTCTCGATTGTTCTAACTTCTTGATTTTTTAAAATCCCAATGAGAATGGCACTAGTGTTCCAACAATCCTGAAAAGGTTCGTGAAGCTATGATTATGCAATTTCATACATGGTTGATGTACATCGGTTATACATGCCGAGTGCCATGACCTTTGTCAAGCGTATACCCTTCCTTTAAAAGTAAGGTGTAGAAGCTAGGGAGAATGATGACGGACCGTGGTCGTGGCAGGGCCGTGGTGTCCTGGTAACCTGGTTGTGATGATTCCTCCTGAAATTAAACAGTAATTGGATCCATGATCATCACGGCACTCTATTCATTACGGGTCCCGTACTCTCCACTGCTGCTAGTGTACCCCTTACTTTAAAGCTGGAAAACAATTGGGACATAAGAATGTCTTCTTTGAAGAAATGTTCTAATCAAGCTGTTTTAATAGGGACAATGAGCGTTGTATATCCTCGGAATTTTCCACGGCTGATGTCTTGTGAGGTGCATGTGTCATGGACAACAGAAACTATCACCATGAACTGTGTGTAGTGTTATATCCACGCGCGCGCGCGCACACACACAAACACACACACACACACACACACACACACACACACACACACACACACACACACACACACACATATTAATCTAGACATAATATTTTTGGCGATGTTTCATTGCAATTGCAAATGATTATTCCTGATTATTCTCCCCGCCCCCCCCCCCTCTCTCTACATCTCTACCCCCCCCTCTATTTCTCTTTCGCCCTTTCTTTCCCCCAGCTTCCATTCTCCCCGTGGACCCCGTGCTGCGAGTCGGCGACTCACTCACCCTCTCCTGCACGCTGGACCAGGCCGATGACGTCACAAATCGCACTGCGCGCGCAATCCTGTGGACAAAGGGCTCGACTCAGATTGCGTCCGCGCGTTACGTCGCGCGTAACGCAACGACGTCGCAGCTACGATTACATAACGTGACCGTGGATGACGATGGGAAGTACTACTGCCAGTTCGCTGATGATGAGTGGATGAGCAGACGAGGTGTTCACGTCTTCGTGGGATGTAAGTCGTTTTTAACTCTGTATGTGCTAGGCACCTTCTTACCCTATTCAATCTGTATGGATGCAATGCACATGTGGCACACTAAGGGTTTATCTATTGGGCTATAGCACCGATATCACACTCGCTGATATCATTACTGATAGCAAGACGTATAGTGGGATGATTCAAATCAAATTCAGATCCAAAGCTTCTTGATGTTAGTCCATGATTGCATCTTCAAATATTATTCAGGGCTCATATGCTATTATAAATGCATCTCCAGATGAAATAACAAACATAAAGCGAATGAAAACTCATACTCATTTTCCTCGGAGGCCATGACAACGTAAAAGATTTGAATAATTATTTTTTTTTTTTGCGAAAGAAAGAGCACAATAAGAAAGAGGGAGAGGAGCAAATAAGAATTGGTCAAGAGACCGGCAAATTGCTCAGCGATAAGCAATACCCACTTCACTCATTAAAATGGATATTATATCAGATAAAAAAAGAGATAAACTAAGATTAAATCACACTTTTATGTTGACGACCAGCATAAAATACAAGTTGGTGACGTCACATTTCCAGTGGCAGTCCCTTACGACTGGCAGAATCGAGTGTCGTCTGCGGTGCCCTTAACAATCAACAGCGTACATTTTTCTGACAAATTCCATCTTTGAAAGCTTCCGTTTGGGCTTTCTAGATGATTTATGTACGATTCGTAAAGCACTCCGTGTAAGTATTTATGAAAACATTGCATCATTCACGAACAGCTTAAGAGCTAAGGCTGTTAATAGTCTAAATACTATAAAATGAAGTGCTTTTAACCATGGTAAGTAGCTACTCATGAACTCTAAGCGCACGCAAGCTGGATCACGTTTCACAGTTTCAATCTCCTTTTCAGCATATTATGGCGTGAAAGAGATCGAACAAGCACAGAATGCGTAGCTATCACTGGTTATAATTATTGCATTTAATTGACTGTAAACGTTAGACACGCCTATATAACGTTTAAAAAAACACTCAAAAAGAAAAACTATAATTGTAAACAAACCACAAATATTCTATTCGTAAAGTATTAACCTACATGTATTCACAATCGCTGCAGCTATAAATGCTGCACTGACATGGTATTTTTATCGTGCCGTCTTCATAGCAAGTAGCAATTTGAAGTGCTAGCCGTTTGCCTGAACCCTTATGCATATATGTATTTATACCAAACTGTGCTACATTTTACGCATACAGCCCTTACCAATGCTATCATTATAATCTCGTGGCGTCGTGTTTCTATACCAAATCTGCCATAATCTTATTATAATTTGAGAAGAAGATGAGAAGATTAGAATCAAACAGAGTGATAAAGAAAGTTTTCTTTCGTAGCAAGACTTGGGATTTGAGACACTGTTGGATGGGGTAGTGTAAGGGTTAAATGGGGCTAATATGTGTTTTATGATTATGGTAACTTTCAACAATATAATGAATCTATCTATTTTGCCTTTGTTTCTAGTACCGCCAGAGCCAGTAGAAAATGTAACGTGTGTGGCGCCTACTCTGACATCATTCCGATGCAAGTGGGACCACAGGCATGGTGCTTCGAACCTGGCCGTTACAGACACACTTCAGTTCAAACCATGGTCATCAGGGTAAGCACTGATTTGCGGTTACATTTTAAAACTTTATGTAACACAAAATGTATATATATTTTGATTTAAATGCAATGCATTTGTGGAGAGAGTAGGTTAATAAATTGTATAGACGATTTGCTGGTACGCATAAATGTTATTTTTAGCCTACTCCATCCGCAGATAAAGTGAAATAGGCCTTAGAGCCCGGATAAAAAAGAAATAAATAGATAGATATTAAAGGTCCCCTGATCAAAATATATGCCGACTTCTGCTGGTGTACAATAGCATGTATATTACAAAATTACTTACTGTGCAATGAATATATATGTCATACATTAAAAAAAAAAATCATTTTTTTCTCAGCACTGCTAAGCCCCGCCTCCCCAAAATTTCCTCCAGCTCATGATTCCCATCGTGACATCATCAAAGGTAGAAATAAGCAGTACAATAGACATAATTTATGCACATAACTAGCTATTGCAATGACTACCTCCACCTGCTCTAAAGAGGATCACATGTCTTCACACAATACCATCTCACAACCTTTCATCTGTAATGGGAATAATTGTTTGCTATGTTACAAATTTGCCAGCTATGTCAAGGAAGAAGCAATAAGTTTGCATTGTATATCAAACACGTGATGCTATTATAAGTAATACAGGTATTCATTGCAATGAATAGCTATGTGCGTAATTTAGTTTATTGCTACATTTAATAATGACACAATGAGAATCTTGAGCTGGAGGACATTTTTGGAGAGCGGGGCTTAGCAGTGCTGAGAAAATATGTAGAAAATATATTTTTAAATATATGACAAAAGTCATATAGTTTCATTGCACAGTTAGTGATTTTGTAATATACATACTATTACACACCAGTAGAAGTTGTCATAGTCAGGGGACCTTTAATCATGTTTATCTGGGCCTACAGCTTTCGAGGCAACGACATTGCAACAAGGGACCAGGGATGTGTTAGGAAGGAGAAGCAACTCGAGCATAATATATTCAAACATCTGTATGGATACTAAAGCGTGCTGATGAATGTCAAAAGCATTCCACAATCACTACAATGCTAAGTCCCATGCGCGACACCGACATTTAGCTGCTGTCAACTTGGACAGCAATATCTTTAATTCACTGTTTTGTCTCTGGAAGATATGTTTCTTATCGCATTTTTGTGCAATTTTCAAGAAAGTTACGGGCAACACCACTGAAGATCCTGTACTTGGTTTTCTTCTAAATGATTGTTGAATTCAATTAACAAATTTCTTCAATTTCCGCAGATTTCCGCAAATGTGGGATTTAATCATTATCAAAATTATATCTTAAGCTGTTTATTTTCATTAACAGAGTTTACGTGCATTTGCGTGCAACTGAGATATTTTAGAAGAAAAAAAAAATGTTTGTTTTTGTTCGCTGATATCTCTTTTCCTCACAAAGGTATTGATGCAATCCAACAGAGCTGGACAAGCGAAATAAGACTCTCCATTTCTTTTGTTCTATCTGAGAAACCGTTGCTACGCAGCCCTGTTCGTTATTATTAAAACACCTGAAAAGCACATGCTAAGAAGAGTTTTTTCTTCGGCGGTTCCACGCATGGGTTCAAAGAAAGAAAGTTGTTTCATATCCTTCCATAACACATCCCTGAAGGGACGTCTTGCCAAAAACCCACGTTCAATGGTCAGTCCCCAAATTAATCACAACAAAAGCAGCTTTCCCCCAACTCAAAATGCAAATGTTAAACGCAAGGTGCGTTGCTATTGCGTTTCGTCTGACTTGCGTTTAGCCTATCTTGACTTTCATGTAAGATGGCCCAGGAGCCAGTGATAACGTTTATCTGCATGGGCCTACAGCTTTCGGGCAACGACATTGCAACAAGGGACGTATTGCCAAAAACCCACGTTCAATCGTCAGTCCCCAAATTAATCACAACAAAAGCAGCTTTGCACCAACTCCTGGTTTATCAAATGCAAATGTTAAACGCAAGGTGCGTTGCTATTGCGATTAGCTTTATCTTGACTTTCATGTAAGAAGGCCCAGGAGCCAGTGATGTTGATTTAAACCATTAACTGTCAGTGAGATTGACTTGTATGTGTCTGTCGAGTATCAGCCAAACGGCAGGCACCGGAAAATACGCTCATTTTATTTTCAGCGAGGTAGTCGTGACCTTCACTTGACCTCTCGAACCGCGGAAAACGTCTCCTTTTCAAACTGCGATATCTTCATGAATATACCATATTTTAGTGCGCTTTCTTTTGTAACTGTATGTTGGAGGTCGAATTTTACCAAGGGTGAAAAAACATTTCATTAAAACAGGCAGACAAATATTGCAAATTCGAGATAAATATGTGGTTCTAATACAAATTAAAAAAAATTAAAATAAACTCTATATTCCAATGTCAATCGCTTTTGAGCCCTTAACATTTAGAGATCATCTGAAGCGGAATTTATTGTACTTTATGGAGATACCATTATTTTTCAACCTCCCCCCATAGAAGGGTCAGGATCCAGCAAAACATCAACCATGTTCAAATCCAAAATGAGCGAGATATGACGAAGTTGTGAACGATCCTAACCAGCCAATCATAGTCCACGATAATAACGAAATTCTACCGGCGATCCAAGGGTCGCGGACTATGATAGCGCTGCCGATTGACTGGTATGTATTCTAATGTCACCAACACGAAATTACCGAACTAGAGCCAGAACATTTACAGTATACAGCATAACCAATGGCGCCTGAAATGGGGGAGGGGTGGCAAATTCCCCCGGTATTTTAAGTGGAGGGGTAAAGTGGATGCTTCCCCCCCCCCCCTCCCAAAAAAGGGCCACCTCACAAGACGAAGACAAACATTCGTAACGATGCCACAAAGAAGCTTTTGCTCGGATGCCACGCGCACCCTCGGGGAAGTCCTCGGTGTTGCGGCCGAGGCGCAACTTGAATTTCCGTTGGTTGCTCAAGCCGCAAGAAAGCAAGCACGACTGAATGGTTCCTCCGTGTATTTATCTAACGTTGAATAAGTTCGAGCATGGACACTACCACAGGGTCCAATTCATAAACAAAGAAAACACATATTGTATGATCTTTCATGGAAAATATTGGGCCCCTCGGTGACCTGGTGTGGGGGGATAACAGTTTCCCTCGACTTTCGGTCTCGAGAAAATCGTATCCCTGCCTTCCACAAGATCTATCCTTTTCTGTAAGGACATTTGTTTTAAGCACAAATATTTTAATCAAATCCTTTGTATCTGGAGCATTACAACAAGATGAGCTAGTTTAAATGAATGTGATTTATCAATTAACACTTTCATGAGAACACAAATGGCAAAGAGGGTAGTTTTCATTTTCATTACCGTTTGTAAATACATCCATGCCTTTCTTTCTTGAATTTCAAAGTGAACTATTCAAGGACGCATTAAAGTAATCATATTTTTGTTTTACTCCATTGTTTTTCTTTCGTTTTTGTATTTCTTTAAGACACATGAATGTCTTCTTCTCGCTTACATCTGAAAGTGAACTATCCTAGAACGCATTTAGAGATAAATTATGTTTTGTGTTACTTTACGACACATCAATGTCTTTCGTTCTTGAAATTTTAAGTGAGCTATTCAAAATCGAGAAGGCATAATATCCTTTTTTAATGACGCTCAGTGTTTGTTTGAGGCTTTACTAAATTAAAACTTGAATGTAAATGCCTAAATCGCTCCCATCTCTAATCAGTGCGGAGCTAGTGATTGTATTACCCGAGTAAATTAGGTAGATGGGAGTCGTTATGGGGTGGGGGAAGGGATGACCCCGGGGATAACCTATAAACTCCCCCCCGTATGTAAAGGAAAGATGATTTTGTGTTTTGCGCAAAAGACATGTCATACAGTATGATAAAAATTCCGTCATAAAACGCGGTCCTTTTGAACTAGTGATTCTGTGACGACTTGAGCGGGTAAATGTTCCCTTCAGAACGTGTATGTTGTTGGTCGATGGTACTAGGTACCTCGATGTAATAATGATGATGTGTACATATACATTCAAACTCACACACTGGATGTACTATATATCATAAAGTGGGCGCAACATAGAAGGTGAAATACGATGATTAGAAGTATGAGAAATTGTATTCACGCAAGCCTGAGCCAGAAATGGACCACCACATGAAGACTTTTTCATCATATTCATTTTGGGGTCAATTTAAGATCAAATAAAGTTCGTTGACAATGAGCAGAACACATCTATTCAAACCAAATAAAAAAAACTGCTAGGAAAAGTTATATGTTCTTGTTGTCTTAAAAAAAACCCACCCCAAAACAAGTTGAGAAATACCCGTCTAAGCGGCCTAATCTTACCAGCAAAGATTCCTGCGCGGAGCATTACTGATTACCGGCTTTATTGTGGTACCAGCACATCCACATTGCAACGTATACACCTAGCCGGGAAAGAGTAAACAAGATTAAAACATGGTTGTTACTCTATACCAGATAGAATGCACTCGTTTCTTGAATATGAATTATATCATGTATTGCTTCCAATCCTAGGGAGGGGGAAGAGGATGGGGAGGGGAGGGGGGGGGGGGTAGATACAAGGGAATATTTTAATGAATATTTTACTGGAAAAGTGATTAGGAATTTCCTGCAGGTTGAATCTATCATTACAATTTTGAGTATTGGCAACCCTGATATTATGTTTTGCGGGATTCCTGTTAGGTTGTCTACACGTAATTATCGCCATCAAGTACACACACACCCTTACACACACCCACACACACACCTATACACACAGTTATGTTGTACTTTGCAGCATCACTATGTTTAAGAATATTTTTGATAGTTTTTTAGAATTGCTTTGAATAATATACATTTTATGAGTGTATTCAATCCTGTTTTTATCTCTTTTTGTTTCTTTTCGTTGAAAATCATTCCTTCACATGTATTTTATGTCAGGAGGAGGTGGCTAAGTCTTTACAGAAATCCTACGTATTCGAAAGTGGGAATAAGGGTTTCATCAAAGACATGGTTTCCCTTTTGCAGGTAAAAAAACAAAAAGTTGGTAAAAACCACGGAAAATAGAAAAGGCTACTGTGTCAGAACTTCTCTGACAATAAAATAGCTGGAACCTGACTTTAAGCGAAATTAAAGCTATCGCTAGATTTTGAGGAGGTTTTGAGCGGGACGTCCGAAAGCTACAGCCTGTACATAGAAACCGGAGACCGCTGTGCTCTCTGCATCGGTCCGCTCCACAGTACATGCGTTCAGTGGTAGTCCACTTCAGTGGTTAAACACTGTTCTACCAGGGGCCCTGTTTGACATTTTGACGTTTAACAAAACATGGTTTACATAAACACAAACAAATATAATGTACAGTTCAGTGACAAATAAAAATCATTGTGGCATGTGTGACGTTTAACCAAAGTGATTATTATTGCGTTTCATATTGCACATACTAAACATACAGGTTGTACTAGTGGTCCTTGTACAGTTTTACAGAGTTTCCATCTGTCTGCAAAAACCTTAAAGCAGGCCTGATCGTAATCTTTAATGAGTACTGTTTCAGGTCAAACCGTCAACTTTCTGTGATGTTTAAATACGTTTTGATCGCATTATTTGCAATGATGTTTACGACATGGTACTGATACTGTGTCAATTATATAATGTGTTTTCACGTCAAGTTGTTAAAAGGTTTGTCAGTAATAAAGCAATCGATCATTTTGTTCCCTGATGGGGATGAAAACACTGTTCTACTCGTATATAACCAAAACAGGATCTAGGCCGACATCAATCCGCCCGAAGAGAGATCAAGTGTTGCGATTCTTAAAAAAATGAAATATTGAGGCTGCCTGTTAAATCTGATTGATATGCCAGAGTACGATTAGCGCCTTATACGGGTTGCCGCTTAATGCCCCTCCCCCCCCCCCACACGCACACACAGTGGTTCCACACATTCTATCCAAAGCAACGCAGCAGGACACGACCAAGGAATGATCACCTGCCCCCGCCCCCCCCCCTTTCCCCCACACAATATTTTATCCCTTAACACCCCACCACACTGCACTTTATCACCCCCTTCAATGTATACACCCGTTAAATGTGACCCATTTCACGGAATTTCCAGTCGCGTTGCAAATTTCAGAGTCTCTTCACCTAGACACTTTCCAAAAATCCATATTTCTTCCTTGTTGATTGTCTGATTTCTTTTCAAACTTTCAGCGAACTGCTTTTTGCGTTTTACAAATACGTGCATGGCACTTGTTTTTATAGAGATACATTGTAAATTAACAAAACCTATATAACAAACCGATTGGTGTATAGGCAGAACAGAGAAATATGGGTGAGAGTTTTAGGACACTCAAAAGTTGAGGAAACAATGTATTCGTGCATAAACAGAAAATTAAGCAGTAGCCTTGTTTAATATGCGTTGTATTGAAGGAGAATCAAACGCTGATACATTTTGCCAATCTGTTTGTCTGTTTTTATTACGTTCAACTTCATGTCAGGGTTGTATTCCCTTTTAATTAATCCACCCTGACATTTTGCTCACCAAATGGTAAACAACGGTATACAATATACCAAAAACAATGCTTAAGTACTGGTACCCATGAGGGGAAAATACATACTCGTGGGTGTTCGTGCGCAGATGTACAAAAGCGGCGTGGAATTGTCAACATTTTTAACGGTTAATTTTTACGACTTGATAACATATTTTCGGGTTATTTTCAGCTAAAGTTCAATGACTACTTCGGTATATAATACGGTGTTTTTTTTTACCTATTCGTAACATAGATGTGACAAAATATCGGCGCAACATGTTGGGAACCACGTACCACAATAATTATTGTTGTACTGACCAAGGGCGTGCAAACCAAAATCGCACGCCCCATACAGCGCAGTGCGAGACCATTTTTGAGTGCAAATGGGAAGTTCACGCAATACTAGTAAACACTCTGTTCAAAGTTTCCCCAATCTTTTCTCCTGGATCCATATTCATTAAATCTACTTGGTTACTACTGCTGGCCTCTAAGCTGATACTCAGACCCACTTGTCACTGGTAATTTCGCATTAGTTTAACTGTTATAATGTACAATGTGTACATTTCTTAAAATAATGCGCACAGATCCCATATAGCAGCAATTTATTTGGCACATTATGGTTTGGAGAGCAGTCGAGTCCTGAAAACGATAGGTTTGAATTCATTCCGAAAAGTAAAAAAAAAAAAAAAACAGATCGGAAAACGTTTGAATAAGACCCGACAAACTATCAAATATATATTAAAAATCGATTCGGCACCCCAACCATAAAAAACATTTTGCAAATTGTTGATCACATTATCTTAGCTCTTAATCATGTGTTATGTGTATTTTTTTTTTGTGTGAGTTGTTTGTTTGTAAAGGTTCTTCTTTGTGACTAGTTCATAACTCTCATCACCACCCTCTCCTCCTACTTAGATTTCATCTTATTTGTTTTCGGTTTTAAACACCGAAAGCTAAAATTTGTCTTGTGTAAAAAATAATCTCTCCTCTTTCTACCCACTCATTCATTTCCTTTCTTCACCTATCACCCCATAAGTGGGTCAAATATCCTGAAAGAATACAACCAAATGGTGTTACCGAAAGTTTTATTCTTTCCTAAATAGTATCTATTAGGTTCGTCTTTTCAGTATTTTGATCCTGTACCTTTTAGAATCTTTACATTCGATCCCTCTTCGCCCGGATTGGTGTCGGTCTAGATCCTGCTTTGATTGAACACGATAAAAATATTATTGTTCATCTCCATCAGACATGACTGCTATGTTCGCTCTCCAGGGTGTGGAAATGTTTGATGGAAAATAAATGTCAATGTCATTAATAACAATGCTTTTTAGTCTTTGCTTTGCTGTTACTCTTTTGGCGTTACTCTCCGTAACAGCAAGACGAAGACCGTACATTTGTACAAAACATCTTTCTACAAAACATCGATTATTCGAATAAGATATGGAAATAAACATAATTTCAAAGAAAGGTTCAATATTGAGTGCAGCTATATGCAAATGACATTCTACTACTGGACATATTTAAATGTATGTCTATTCTATAACAATATTTGTATATCAGATTTATACCTGTTTAAAGGAATGTTTGTTATATTATATACACACAATGCGTTTTCATTTTCTCCTCTTAAATATATAGTACATCCTACCCTTTTGAACGTAAGGCAAGTAACTTTTATGCTTTCTGTATTGCAATCCTTGTATATTGAATCGATGATGTTCTCCTTTGTAACTGTCTATTTCTCGCCCTGTATTAAGCATCAATTAGCTGTGCCCTACGCTTTGTATGTTTATTTTCCTTTATTGTCTCTAAATGTATAATAAAATGATCTTGAAAAAAAGTCATTTCACCTATTGCCTCTTCTTCCTGCCATTCACTTGCATTATGAACTACAAACTACATGTTATATGCATTCAACCGTAGGTTAAAATACATCACACTTCACAAGCCATGGGCTATAGGTGAAAACTTGAATTCATTGCTTATGAAAATTGTTCACTTTTGATTTTAGACGATGAATAAAGAATTGAAGTGAAAAAAAATCTTATTGATATGAAGGTTTCAATGCACTTTAATATTTTCAAATGCCCACATACGTGTAGTCCTGTGAGGTTGTTTGTAGCACGCGCTTTGTGGCCTCATTCAGAGCTTCAATGACGTTTTCATGGACCCGCATATTGGACAAAGTTCTTACGCAATGGGATGCCTATTAAATATTAAGTCAACATGCATGTCGTTAAATCATGGCATGATATCGGTTGTCGGCTAAGGCCTTCAAAAGTTGAATTTTTGCCTCTTGCTTCGTCAACAGGCGCACTGTAAAGAGTTTGCAACCCTGACCGTTTTCTTCAGTCACACGTCATATACCATGATCAAAGTAATTTTGTGTTGATGTCTGTCTGTTTCATCTATATTCATTTTTTTGTATTTACAGATGATTTTACTTCAAGTGCATACGACTCTTCCCTCTCTAGTTTATGGTCTGCTTGATTTCATTTGACCCTTCTTCAAGGGATAAACCACCCTGAAGTTTCAATAAAAGCACAAATATGCAAAGGAACATATTAATGAAGGTTTGACGAAAATCCGTCTAGAAGGATAAGAAAGTTATGATATTTTGAGATTTGAATTTTGCGACGTTTCATGTTTATGCTTTTATTGAAACCAATAAGAGTTGGTTCTCCAAATAAAAAAAAATCAGGCATATTTGAATCCTGATTACCCGCTTGGTTTGCCTAGATGCACACGTTTGAATACGCCCATATACATGTTCTCGCTTTGTTTCAATGAGCATCATACACCCAATATGTATTCATTTCAAAACATAATTAAGAATTGGATCAACATATTCAGTCAATGAACACACAGCGACTTGAACATGGGCGTTGTGCCAATATTTTACAATGTAGTAACGACTTTAAAAAAAATGTAAACTGAGTATGAAGCCATTTCTACATGTCTCCATTGTACATTGAACTCTATTCGACCATAGGGCTGCGATGGTAGATTTAATAAAACCTTCCAATCCAAATTTATTTAATTGGGCCGTAGCTTTGATTAATATTTTCTGGCCTGTTTAGTAACATGGTCTTCGGGGAGAATTTAAAGGGACACAAAATATTGGGCAGATTTCAAATTTGCAAAGAGGCATACGTTTTATTAGATCCCTTTTTAACTCCTCGCCTGATTTATATAGAGCACAGAAGTGGTGTCATATTCATTGTGGATTCTGTTTCTAAACAACCTAGAGTTATACTGGTCATACACTATAGCGGATTAGTGTCGGGTTCTTCTCGCTATAGTCATCACTGCTTGGTCTACCCACATAGTTTAGAACCAGTTGTCTTGACAATATGCTCATATGACGTCACACTTCGGTAAGCTATTAACATTAATTACAAATAAACATACGATGTGTATATGTACCTCAACAGGTTGGATTGGGAGACGTGTAAACTGTCGGGGTCAGCCAGGTGTGACGGAGAATGTCAAAAATGCGACGGCATGGACATCCGGGTCATTTCCACCAACATCTTGGGCAATAGTTCCTACAGCGCCACCATGGACTATACCGCCATCGGTGAGTCTTGCTCCCGGCGTGTTTCAAACGAATTCAAATCACGGATTTGTCCGAGTTGATTAACTCTTAATGAGCCATTGAGGATTTTGTGTGCTGGTAATACACGATTCGCTTAGGACAATATGAATGTTGGCATAATTTGTATCTGCGCGGTTCTATGGCGGCATGGGTCACTCACGTTACTTTTTGAAAAAAAAAATACTTCGTCTCATCCAGTTTTATTGTCATTAGAAAAGAAAATTGTTAGGAGACACAAGTTAGACACAGTTAAAATTTCTGCACATCTTGGAAAAATGACATAAGACATGTTTGAGCCTCAGTTCACTTCCTGCTTCAAAACAGTAATTGATCCTCTATAGTGTTACCGTACCGGCGGAGTGTACTTTGGGAAGGCGCTTTCAAGAGTGGTTTGGGACATCTGTCAGTCGAGTTAAGACATGTGCTTTTGAGCCATTGAACGTCGGAATCAGACTGAATTAAAAGACAAAGTTCAATATACATTTGGACCTCTATTCGATTCCCGGTTCAAAATTGCCATTTTTAGTATTATCATACATGTTTTGTTATTCTGAGTGTACCTCAGTGTACAACTATCTATGTAGTTGAAAATAGCCCTGTTTTAGATCCATATGTGTATATAATGTCCAATACCATTAATATCGACAGTGAGCATACACGTATTTGGCTTCTGCATAAGATGTTAAACATAGTGGGGAATATATTAGCCTAACTTCTGTCTGACAGTGTTTGTTTGTGTGTTACCCCTGTCTCTGTACCTCTTTGCATCTCGTGTATTTCTATCCTTTCCATCTATCCTCCTCTCCTTACCTCCCTCTGCCCCCTGCCTTCCTCCTGTTTCCCTAACCCCTCCCTTCACTTCCCATTTCTCCCATTTCTTCCTTCTTTCTCCATCACCCTCCCCATCGCCCGCCTTCTTTCTTTCTCCACCCCCTCACTCCCTCCCATTTCTCACATCCTTTCTCCCCCCCCCCCTCTTTTTACATCCCCTCCCCCTCTTCCCCCTCATTTCTCACATCCCTTCTTCTTTTTTCCCACCGTCTTTCTCTACCCCCGCCCCCTCTCCTTTTCGGGATACTCTCCGCTCACCAGTCCGCCCCGATACCGTCCGCAACATCGTGGTGACAGCCCCAGAGCCCCACTGCCTCAACATCACCTGGGACTGGCCGGCCGGTTGGAGCGGAGAGATCACCCTCTACCTAGCGTGCGAGCTGAGGTATCGCGACATCAGCACCAATCTTCCAGCTCACGCGCGCTGGAACAAGGTCAGTGAAATCGCTGACAATTATCATTGAAGGCATACAGCCAAGACCTTAACCATGGCGAAAGATCTGTTTGATGTCTTTATAAAGTGTCTTTACTAAATTGACTTGAATAGTTTGAGAAAAATCAAACATATCGTTGGGAAGTTATTTGTGTTTTGAAAGGTTTGTGTTGGCATAATAGTTTTGTTAGCTGCTTCAATCATTTGGTAGCAATGCTTTGGATATTCTTGATAGAAATACAATCAAGCATTACCTCAAGAAAGGGATCTTGCATGTTATTACCATACTGAGAGCATTGGCTACGTCATTAACAGGGCTTTGTGAACAACAGAACTGACCGCTACGTACTTTATCGTTTTGCATGTTGTGATAAAACATTCCGTAGGTCCAACCAATGCCAATGAATACTGCGCATATGATCTGTGACTTGAGGTCTCACGCACTGTACGAAGTGGCCATTTCGACGTGGTACGCTATCAACTTTGAGGAACTTACAGGCGTGTGGTCGAGAGCTGTCTCTTCAAGAACCATGGCAACAGGTAAGGCCACTCCCATTCGTCATACCCTCTATCTTTGTAAACGGGTACATTCCACATAATCACATGAAACGAAGTTATGTTGTCCTGAATAAAAAAAAATGTCAATCAGGGAAGCAACGACAATTGTGTTAATCCCATCAGAACCTCGTAACAAAATGCAATCACCGACTGCTGACAGCCAAGGAAGCAGCTGTCCTACCCAGAAGAAGGTCCGGTTATCTGTGCTTTAATTGAGCTTCTGTAAAACAGTCATTCCTGAAAATACTTTTATTACAGTCTTACCTTTCAGTTTGTGATAACGCCTATAGAGGACAAATCATCTTGTGTATACTTTCATGGCACTGTGTTTAACACTATATGCTTCAAATGTCTGAATTGAGCGACCATTTTATTTCCAGAACCATCAGCCGCCCCGAGAAACCTCACCCTCAATGTAACCTCAGAGGATCCGACCTGGATTGACGTCAAATGGCTACCAGTGGGAGACCTTTATCAGAATGGCGTCATCACGTCCTACACGGTGTACTCGTGCATGGTGAACAGCTCTCAACCAGAAACGGTGCTGGAGAGATCTGTATCGGCAAGCACATCTGAGCTGCAGTGGACCTCAGAGCTCTGCATAGGTGGGTTTGACATTTTTGTCTTGATGTTCCGTTGTATGCCAGCCAGAGTGCTAGTTGCTCTCTGGTACTTTGCGTGTGTTAATTGTAGTATGCATAATTTGCATCAATGACACGTGACGAGTTCACGGGATTTTGCTCGTGATCCACCTCTTGGTTTCGCTGATTTCAAAGGCTCTGTCATGAAAGAAAACAAAGCATCTTGTTTTCTTGAAGGCAATATTTTGCACGCTAGGCATTTTCTCATTAGCTCCGAAGGAAATCTAGGTGCGTAGCCATTGTAGACAGGTCTGACTGTATTACTTTTTTTTTTCGCGTTTTACTTGTTCAATTCAATGTTTTATTTTCAATTCAATTGGCAATAACAAAAACAGCAATGAGGATTACAGTCAAGATAAAACAAGGCATGACAAAATACAAAGAAGCATACGACGAGATCACGATTGGTACATATCGGCAGGATAGGTGCAGGACATAACATAAAGTGGAGTTAGTATTAATGGAAAAGGGTGTGCAAAATATGGTGTGTAATTGTGGAATATGTACTGAAATAATTGTTTCATACTCATGATGTTATAGGTGACGAAAGAGCTGGAAACTTCTCTGTACCTGCTGAGCAAGATGACGCTGGCTGGTTGGAGTACACCCTCCAGAATACCTTTCCGGGGCACCGCTACATTGTGTGGGTCACAGCCAACAACAGTGCGGGAGAGGGGTCACCGACGCACCCTTCCCTCATCACCGTACCGGTCTTGATTCCAGGTAAGCTGCCACCTGAACATGCTCAGTTTCATTCACGAATAAGACTCAAAGATTGGCAGTTCTATGTAGAATGTTAACTTGCTTTGCATTCGATTACAATACCAAGTATGATCGTGAGACTACAACTTTGTTAGCTGTTCCGATGTATTATATGAACAAAATCATGACATCGATTAATATAAGTTAATGTTGAACATTCCCATGACTTGGGTTTCTGTGAATACCTGAACAGGCATGGTAAAATAATAGACATTCTTGTCTGTTTAAACCTTTCTTTACCAGAATATATGATGTTTTATTGGAAGTGTGTTTGTCAATTGTGCAAACGAATGCCTGAAACATTTTACGAAAAATACTGTTGAATACAATATGACTACGTTCCTACAACGTCCTTCTCACTCCTTTTCTTTTTATCCCTGCACCTTTGTTTAGATAAGCCGCGTGGGAGAACGGGTGCCGTAATTGTATCTGTGATCACCATCTGCCAAGTACTCTTTATCATTGGCCTGGGCCTGTGCTGCTGGCAGGTTGGCTTCGATCTTTTCAAGAGAAATCGCCGCCTCCCCCAGCCTTACATTCCTCCCGATGTTTTGTCTCTGAAGGTATGCTTCACGCATTCTTCTGATTCTATATAAAGGCAGATTTCTTGGTCCGAAATTCGTACAGATGTCTTTCAATCCGTTATTGCTTGAAGTCTATCGACCTCACACCTGGGCGGTCGATAGACTTGTCTACTGCATGTGGCTAACATACTACAATCCTAGATTGAAAACTGCTACAAACTGCTATAAGCATTATAAACTTGATAGGTTCCACTATGTTTAGGCAAATGGAGACATTTGCAGCTTCTTTAATATACCTTTTACCAGAGAGGTGTAAGGAATGGAGTCAAGACGAAGTGTAATTTATTCCTACAGAAGTCGCGTGCATTGATATCACAATGGAATATTTGACGCGTTTGGCTCTTTGATCGAGGGAGATCCGCCGCCAAACAAGCATGACAAAATGTAGGATGCATCTTGAGGAATATATATTCTGTATGCACAGAAGATTTCAGAACCACTTCATGAACTGAAGTGCATGTTCAGTAGTATTACATCTTATAAAGATACGATTCTGTGAATTTCAGATTATATTGTTGCTTCGTTTTTGTGATAAAAGGAGAATACTGTAGAAAACATGCCAGACAAATGCCTCCATATCGCACATTTCCGAATCATATTTCCTTAAAAGTATCTTGTAAATCGTTTATTGAGTGTTAAATCTTTCATGGAAACAATCTCAATTTCGTGTGCGGAGGTGTCCGTAAAAGTTACGGACCAAATTCTTTCTACAATTTTTTTTCCCCCTTCGCTCACCCCAAAACTAATTCACAGTGTGTGTAAATAGATCAACTACGAGCTCCCAGCGAAGGCTGAACGGTTGACATGCTTCTCAAAACAGATTGTCTTTTATTATTCAGAGGAAGGCACTACTTAATTAGAAATACAGCTAATTGTTTAAAACACCTGAATGTCTTGAATTGTTATGAGGCGGCGGACCTCATAGATCAAAGGAAGTCTATCCGAGCGCAGTCCATCCATGATAGGTCCATGCTTTTACGTACCATAATCATTTTTTTTAATCCATCATGCCGTATACTTATCCTTGTACTGTGTTTTTCCTCGAGAATGATTGAATGAATATTTCTGAAAGAGGTGGAGGCTCCTTATAGAATCTACAGTAATGATGTCTTATAATCCCACGATAGGGCTTTCAGGAAATCAGCTACAGCTAGAAACTTCGACGATGACACCTTATGATGGCAAAAGGTGTACTTACAAGTTAAAACTGCATTACCTAAGCAACAATTGACAGGTAGCAACATCATGTAGAAATATAGCAGTGAATGCATATCTCACGAAAATATTTGTGAAAACGTGTTTCCAATATTTCATTTTCTGCCATTGTTTCACTTCCCCGTCCTATCCCCTGTCCATCTCACAGCAAGAGGCTTTGACTCCTCGAGCGCCGTGTCCAGGAGAATTCTTCGACGAGATCCCAGGGTATCGCAACAAGTCCTACGTCTACGACCACCTGCAGACGAAGCCCCTTCCAGACAGCAACAGTGGTTGTTCCAGCGTTGATCACGGCTTCTATGACATGCAGAGCAGTGGCAGCAGCGGTGGATCCTCTCTGTCGTCGAGCACGACTTCGCATTACAACTCCTCGCACTACCACAACATGTCCACCATGCGCTGCAAAGTGGGTCCGAAGAACCATCAACAGCTGGTGTTGATGACAGATCCTAACACAGGTTACTCTGTTGCTACTTGCCTCACTGATGATATCGGTGGGATACCTATCCCGGAAATGCCCCAGGAGTCCGGGACAAAATGTGGGAGCGACTACGACGAGGACGATGACGGGTATATCAAACCCAATGAGATCGAATCGACGGAAGTTATGAATAAGCATATCCGTGGAGACTCTCTGTATGATAAGCCGTCTAAAGGGCGCCCCATCAATCACATCAGACTGAGGTATAGTTCGGATCAGAGTGACACTACGACAGCCTCGAGCATTCTCAGCGACCAAGGTTTTGGTAGCGCCGAGAGCGACCCAGAATCTCGACAGGCCAGCCCCACACAACAATGTTCACCGATGTTTCAAGAGTTCCCAACCAAACTCGAGGCGCTCCTATCCCTACCAGAGGCGAGTGACTCCGCAGAGTACTTCTGTATCGACGAGATTGAGAGCATATGCAGTTCGAGGAAGACTGCACCAGGCAGGTCCGGGAATCGAGATGAAATGCCGTACAGGTTGCCGATGTATCCGCCATCGTATTGGCGAAAATCCGAGGCATCACACAAAAGTTCTGGAAGCGAGAGCGAGAGTTACGCGGGATACATGTTTATGGCGACCATG
Organism: Arbacia lixula; assembly: GCA_963669155.1. NCBI lineage: Eukaryota > Metazoa > Echinodermata > Echinoidea > Arbacioida > Arbaciidae > Arbacia > Arbacia lixula. The sequence continues at coordinate 30,911,533 of OZ022576.1, forward strand.
GAAGAGAGTAGCACTGACTATGGGTACATAGGTCATGACAGTGTCCACAGCGGAAAGTCAACGCAGCAAACAGACTTGTCTTGCGAATCACCCCAGGAAAGAAATGTCGACGAGTATGACACAAGTCAGCTTGTTTTCACGTACGAGGTGAGTGACCTTCCTCCTGATGTCTCACCTACTGATACTCGACCATCACATGACACAAATAAAGTATTGGCCATTGATGGTCCACAGAACGAGATGTCTTCCTCAAGGTGTCTTCCAGCATTTCCCCTTTCTTCCTCACCTCCTCACACATGTCAGCAGGACCCAAAGGATACAGATAGGTCTGAACCCAGCGGTAATTGTGCGCATGGGCAGAGCGCGTCTGAGACAGTGCGTCCGTCTTCCGTCTCGACTAGTAGCGTTGACTGTTACGTTACGGAGCAACCAGCTAACTGTGGGAGTACCAGCCCAACTAGTTCAGTAGTGAATCCGTACGTGTCGCACACGGACCCGATCGAGGCCTGTAGCGGGACTATAGTGTCTACACAGCCCCGAATCGGACCATCGCTGTCTGGCATTCTGTTTAGTGATCCCGTGTCTGGCTACGTAAGCAACGCGGTCTTCACCTAAAGCTCGAAGTACACAGGACAAAGCAGTAGCGTTCCGACCGATGCCAACGAACATGAGCTGAGCATTAGACTCTAGAAATGATCACAGGCTTACCCTGTTCTTTCTCAAGATTGCTTCGTGAAGTCGAGATAAAAACATTTTGATATGATATCGTGTTTAAAGAAAGACAGAAATAATCCAGAATGTAGAATGTGTTTTAATGAAAACTGCATGATAAGATACGACTGCCAATAGAACGGGTATGAACAGAAGGAGTGACTCGAATAGATCGAGGTGATTTGATGTTTTATTAATCGCTATTTTAAGAAGCCTAAAAGCGCCGCAGAGTTATCCATTTATCCATTTGCATGGTAGAATATGCAAACCTGAAACGATACAATTAGCTTTTAAATCAATTGCTACGCCGGCCCAGATGATAAGAATGATCTTCCGATTGATATCCGTGCTGCGAATTCCGTGCTGTTCAAGAAATATCTTCAAAATTGTCTTCTTGTCCCGTATAATGCACAATAACCATTCAAACTGGATATATATTATGTTATGAAAAACGTAATAACCATCATTGTTATCCATTCCTACAAATGCTCTACACTGTCATAAGTGAACCACATCGCTTACTTTGTTTTAAAGTGAGATTCCCCTTCCATTTTCTGATGGAAGTAACCGCTTTTCTACCACTCCTCCCCCCCCCCCCCTCTCTCTCTCTCTTTCTCTCTCCACTGGTTACTCTATCTGCAGGGTGTTTCACCAAGCTGTTCGTAAGTTACGAACGCCTGGTGATCCCTTTTTGTGCTAAATCAGATTCTCAATGGACAAAGTGCGGTATTACATTTAGCACAAGAATGGATCACCAGTCGTTCGTAAAGTCGTTCGTAACTTGCGAACAGCTTGGTGAAACACCCCCCTGATTAGTTAGTTCGCATTTGTTAGATTTTGGCTCGATTTAGATGACTCTCGTCTTTATATAACTGTTTTCTTTTCCTTGCATACTTTGTCATTATTTCTTTGACTCTTTGTGCGCAAGAAACACGACTCATCTGAATGTTATGCTTTAAAAGCTTTATACTAGTATGCTTAAAATCAGTATAAATTGTATGTCATGGTGAATAGGTTCAAAGTAAATCATATCATGTTTATAACATAGACTCTCGCGCGCCAGAGATACGATTTGATAGCTATGACACATTGGAAATGTGAATGTTTATTATATCTAAATATATGATTATAAATGTTAAGTCCAGAGAGCAATCGTTTACATTATTTTTTTTATACATAATCTGTATTAATACATTGGGCTTCTTTCTCCTAATGCTAAAAACTATGAATTATCATATACCGTGTAATTTGACATGGACATTAGATTAACAATGTTATTTTTCATGTTTTGTAATGCATTCTGTACAGATGTGCACATTAAATATTCATATACATCACTTCATTTTGTGTACCATTTGATTGAAAGTAAAGAATCTCGTAAAAAGTGACAAGCTGGCGATAAATTTAATAATATTTCATTTGCACAAATCATCATTATACTCTCCTAAAAGAGCCAACGTTTGTTGTCACAATATGTATATATACAATGAATCTGAGCGTATGTAAATATACTTACTGGTAGGCAAATCTATTTTAGTATTTTAGGTTTCACGTATAATGTAAGAAAATATGGATTAGAGTCCAGTCCAATTCATTTATGTTCATGACTTCATGACGCGTCCAGTCAGGCTTTAGTATACCTCATTAATATCCACATAGGCATGACGTAATCTCATTGATATTCATGTCGCAATGTCTTAATACCTCAAGGCGGATTCACTCCAGATCCGACATTCCGACATATGACACGACATACGTTCAAAGCAAGACCATACGCGTCCATGCAATTCGCAAGCTAGATATTGTCTGATCTAGATCAAAGCGAGACCATAAGCGATCAGACAATGCACAAGCTAGATACTGTCTGATCTAGATCAAAGCAATACCACACTCGTTCATGCAATGCCCAACCGAAATATTTTGAAAGTTTTAGTTGAGCTCCACTCTACGTCCACGTCGGCGGTAGCCTCTCAAATATCAAACGATGTGAAATAATATCATAATAGTGTCAAATACTTATAGATTGTGTGATTTGTCGACCTATATTGCGCGATGTGTCGTCATTGCCCAATTTTCACACCCGGCCTCAAGTCCCTTTAGTCTTGTAGTTTTCTAAAGATGGTACATTGAGTGTGATTCCTTGAAGAAATGTTTTTTTGTCTAGTTCTGAAAGATGCGAATGCTGCAATATTTTATACAGTGTAGTTGTATTCTATAGCGAAAGTTTCAAAAAGGGCAATGTGTGGTGCGTATCACATTCAGTACTTCTTCATCATGATGTGGATGTATACTAGTGAAAGTTAAGCACATTGATATAACAAATGCGTCGGCCTGGAATAATGGCAATAACCTATATTGGTATAGAATAATTTATATATGCATGCCATCATTTTGCACATATCTGGTGACAGGTGAGTACAGTTTGTGAGTAAATGAATGCAATATTATTATTGTAATTTTAATCCACCCGTTGACATTTGTATAAATAAATGTAAACTGGTTGCAATAAATGGAATATATATATATATATATATATATACGAAAAAACTCATAAGATATAATGTCATAGTGTGGCTATCAACATATAAATGAATGTGCAGAGAGAAAAAAGAGAGTAAGACAGAGCACACTAACATCAAAACATGTGTGTATGTGTGTGTGTGTGTGTGTGTGAGTGTGTTAATGTGTGTGTGTATGTGTATATATGTCTGTGTGTGTGTGAGTGTGTTAATGTGTATGTGTGTGTGTGTGTGTGTGTGTGTGTGAAAGAGAGAGTGAGAGGTCTTTTTCTTTTTTCCTCCATTCTCCTCCATTCTCTATATCTCTGTCTCTTTCTATTTTCTTCACTTCCCCTTTCTATCTATATGTCTCTATGTACGTCTTTATTATGTTTTCATCGATATAAAACGTAAATTCATCTTGCTTCTTTCCAACATTATATATTTCACATATATTTTTCTATGAGTCAAAAAAAAAATAGTGAATGATAGGCCTATGTATTTGACATTTGAATACAACACGTCTCCATAAAATAAAATCACCGAAGTTCTGAACTCTCACGTATTGGCCCAAACCTTAGTACGCCTTTGGTTTACCACAAAACCTTCGATAAAAAAGTAAGGGAAGAATGCATAATTCCCCTATAGACACATTGCTTTTTTCTCGTTTTTCTAAACCACACATTGAGATCAATATTTTCGGCACCAGTTCATGATCAAGCATACGCAGCAGCCGCGCTGCCATCCCTCCCATTGATGATGTGTTGTCACAAACATACACTTAATTTTCACGCACACACACCCAAAACCACAACCACATACACACCCGTGCCGTCACCAGCTTTTTTCAAGGGGGGTGCATTTTTTGGGGGGCGGGGGGAGTCACAACAAACCAATGACAGGTCGCCCATCTAAAAGATCTGTAACCCGCCTCCCCCCCCAAAAAAAAAAAATAAATAAATAAAAAAAATAACTCGCATATAACTCTATGCTCACCCCCTTCTAAAAAAAACATGTGGTCTGGGGGGGGGGGGGGGTGCGTTCGCTCCCTCCTCACCCCTTGGTGACGATCATGCACACCTACACACACGCACACAAAATGTAAATTGAATATTGAAAATGAGGGTGGTGGTGTGGAGGGAGGGGCGGAGGGAAGGAAGTAGAGGTAGGGAGTGGGGGGAGGCATATACCCGTGACTGTCCAGCAAGCGTGTGGGTCTGTATTGTAGGTAGGTCACCAAGCTACATCTTTGTGGAGGATGAAATGACAGGTTTAAAGCTCTTTTCGTTGTATGATACATTTTGGTTTGGTTGACTTTAAAAACAAATAAAACTGAGGTTTAAAATAAGGAGCAGACATGTAAAATGGGATGTCTCAGTAGCCTGAGAGGTGTGCTTCGTGAGCTATGTGCGTGCCGCTGTCATAATGGGGGGGGGGGGGGGGGGGGTTGAACCCCTGAACCCCCCGCCTGGATCTCACCGATAAAACTGCCCGAATAAAAACACACGCACTTTGCGTGAACCACACCCTCTTGAAACAGATACTGAAACCATAAGTCATAACATTGATCATCAATTAACACGATAAACACGAATTTGAAAAAAAAAATATATGCACCTCAATAGTCATTATCTTGGGCGCATCCACAACTTCCACAACTCTACAGTTTAAATCTACAGTTTAAAGGTTAAGTCCACCCTGAAGTTAACTTGGTTTTAATAAAAGCAAGCACATGAAAGTTATGACAATGCTTTGATGTCCCATGCTCAGCGGATGTCAACTTTAAAATAAATGTTTTTAATTCTCCACTTTGTCTCTGAAAGCTTTGTTTCTTTCCATTTTTTTGTGCAATTTTGAAGGAAGTTAAGGGAAACGTGCACCATTAAAAATCCCTTACTCAGCTTTCATCTTAAGGATTGAGGAGTGACGAATAGACGGGAAAACAGATATCGTTATTACTCACAGACTTGACTAATTCCTTCCATTCCGAAATTGTGTGCAATTGTAGGATTATCATTATAGTCAAGTTTACTATCTATATTAATGATTTCGTTCAAAAATTTTGGGTGATCTTTTGGGTGTTTTTTTTCTTAATCTATACATTTTTGGAAAGAGTAATGTATACTTAATCTAAAAATCAATGTTGCCATTTTTTGTAAGCCAGCATGGGGGCCATTCTGGCATTTCAAAATGGCCACCATAATTACATTTTTGGCATGTATTTCCCTATTTAAGCCACCTAGTTTATGATATTTGGAGTCTAAACCCACATTTTCAGGACCGAGGCATTAATGGCAATACCTAGAAATTTTAAACAAGACGTGCATACCATTTGCGTGCATGCCGTAAATGGTCTATAGAAGAAATAGCGATGGCTGAATGAATTAACTCTGCAAGTTTGCAGTTTTGTTGTAAAACACAGGTGAACTGCATACCAATAAACAAAATACTGTATTTGAGACTACTACTAGCACTAGCAGTTATAATATCTATTTGACTGTGCCGCCGAGATCTTTTCAAAGATTATCCCAGGGAGGTGTTAGGAAAGAGTAGAAACTCGAGCATTATATATTCAAACATCTGTATGGTTTCTAAAGCTTGTTCATGAACGTTAAAAGCATTCCATGATCATGACAATGCTTTGATGTTCCATGTGCCGGGCCGACATTTAGCTGTTGTCAACTTGAAAAAGAAATGCCTTTAATTGCCCATTTGTCTCTAGAAGCTTTGTTTTTGACAAATTTGTTTGCAAATTATAAGGAAGTTAAGTACATATTATGACACATCTTTACTCTGCTTTTGTTTAAAAAAGTAATGAGGAATCATTAAAAACGGACATATACGATATTTGTATTACTTACAAAATTGACCAATTCATATCAGGAGCCATGTTCATCACGTTGAACAAAGTGTCTTGGTAGTTAAGCATGGCATGTTTTAGAACCTTCTACTCAACTGCGACATTTTGTTTAGCAGCCTCAGCATGATATGATGATGACACGGTGAGCCTCAACACGCCATAAGTCATTGTCGTGACGTGTCATGGTAGTAGATTTATCGACATTTAGTGTGAAGTCACATTTGCATAATATCAAGACAACTGGTTCAAAACACAGTGGGCAGAGCATGCTTCTGTCATGACGGTGATCTTACCTGTGAGTCTCTTAACCCATTAGATTAAGGGGCGAATTTCAGATTGTCATGATGAAATTGTGCCTGTGACGCGAAATCTGCATGTCCTTTTACAGAAGTTTAGATTGCTACGACACGCAAAGTCCACGTCACAGTCGTAGCAATCTTTAACTCACTTATGTCGAATAAGGGAATCTTTTCTTTGAGCGATGTGGTATAGAACCCAGGGCCGTCGCCAGGGCGGTGCGGAGGGTGCGAAACGCACCCCCCTTCAGAACCAAAAAGAAAAAAAAAAAGAAAAAAAAGAAATAATATAAAAATAAAATAAAAATAAAAAAAATAAAAAAAATAATGAAAATAAAATAAAAAAAAAGAACGGAGGGGGGAGGGGGGTAGGGATAACTGCATGAAATTGAGTTAATAGGTTGTTTTTGTGTTTTTGTGTTTTTTTTCATAAAAAGCACCCCCCCCCCCCCCCCCCCCCCCCTAGAAAAAGCTGGTGACGGCACTGGAACCAGACATGTGCATAACAATTGATATGATTACAACCATTTCGGTACTCAGTATTTTTATCTTACTCTGCAAATTAAATGGCGAATTGAAGTTTAATTCCCGGCCCCAAGCCATGCTGCAGACACAATCATTACAAATTTGCTAACTAATCGTTGTTAAGCTAGTGTGGTTGATTTCACGAGCAGCCACTTGAATTGCGTCGACCTGCACTTTACAGTAGGACATGCAGATTCAAAACATTCTCTAATACTGCATGAGTTTTGGGTTACATAAATTCTGTTTGAAGGGATCGTTTTTGTCCTTTTAAAAGGAATAAAGATACCAGTATGAAAAGAAGAACAATACGCATGCAGCAAGATAAGTTCGTTTTATCTCTTGATAAAGGGAGACATGTACTATGTATTCATTTTTTTTTTCTATTGTATCTTGTTCAAGCTAATCATGTATCCATCACGTGTACATTTCTTTCTAATGTTTACGCCACTGATCTCTACAGTAAGTGGGGAGATCAGTGGTTTATGCTGAGAACATGAATATAAATGCCCAAGAGGGGGCGCTATACCAAGCCACGTTACAGAGTACTATGTAGGTACTCTACACGTTACCAGAGCCCTTTATACACAGAGTTTGGCCCACCCGTTTTCAGTAGCAACCAACAAGGCGCGTTTTGCTTTGTTGTACAAGCAGATAACAAAATAATACATGTATAGGCCACGTTGTTACCTAATGAAACAAAGTTGGGCAAACTCCGCGTATAGATAATCGTGCCCGTTGCTATCTTAAAATTGAGCTGGTCAACGTAATATTTTATGTATAACTCTTTTCCCGTTCCCTTCCTAACCGATAACTCGTCACCCAACCCCTTCTTACCGTTTCATTCATTGCCTCAATTCCATCTCCCTCCCACCCACTATCACACCCATTCCCTTCTAAACAAATACACACTCCCTCTCCTTACACGCCACCCCCCCCTCCTCCCTCCCCCCCCCCCTCTCTCTCTCTCTCTCTCTCTCTCTCTCTCTCTCTCTCTCAAGATAAGTTCATTTTATCTCTCGATAAAGGGAGACGTGTACTATGTATTTTTTTTTCTTTTCTATCTTGTTCATCAAGCTAATCATGTATCCATCACGTGTACATTTCTTTCTAATGTTTATGCTGAGAGAACATGAACATAGATGCTCAAGAGGGGGCGCTAACCAAGCCACGTTACTAGAGTACTATGTAGGTACTCTATACGTCACCACAGCCCTTTATACGCAGAGTTTTGCCTACCCGGTTTCAGTAGCAAACAACAAGGCGCATTTTGCTTTGTTGGACAAGCAGATAACAAAATAATGCACGTATGGGCCACGTTGTTACCTATTGAAACCAAGTTGGGCAAACTCCGCGTATAGACAACCGTGCCCGTTGCTATCTCAAAATTGAGCTGGTCAACGTAATGTTTTATTACTCTTCGACATTTTCCCATTCCCTTCCTAACCAATAACTCGTCACCAAACCCCTTCTTACCGTTTTATTCATTGCCTCAATTCCATCTCCCTCCCACCCACTATATATCACACCCATTCCCTTCTAAACAAATACACACTCCCTCTCCTTACACGCCCCCCCCCCCCCACCTCTCATCCCTCCCTCTCATCCCTCCATCCCATTGCAATGTACTCGTCCCCTTTCCAACCAATACCCACCACCTTTTATCACCTCGCCTCTTCTCACCCCAACCCTCTTCCCTTTCATTCCTTCTCTCTCTCTCTCTCTCTCTCTCTCTCCCTCCCCTGTCGCACCCATGCCCCTCTAAACCCATGCTCACTCCCTAACAACAACTCCATTTCACCCCTGAAAATGATTACCGGTAGTTAAAAACAATACACTTATAGCAAGTACAGTGTATATCATTAAAAAAACAATACTTTATTTTCATACATTTCAGAGAAGTTATATAATATCACATTCTAGGAACAAATCAGCAGAAAACTTCTTTCTCAGACCATTTCATTATGACCCTAATCGTTCATATCCAAAAATACGGCAAGAATTTTAAATAAGATTGGTGCATTTATCTCTCTAATGTAAAAATTGTAGTTCTAACATTAGATGTTGTACATGTACATGTTTATGGAAATTGATTGTTATATATTCATATACAGAAAACAACTAATCGTTATATTTTTATAAGTGCAGCTTTCACAAGACAACAGACCTATGCCATATTTAATAATCCTACACTAATAATCCCAACCTCTTGTCATTTATCACATACACACAAACAATAATAAATAACAACTGCATCACATTTTAAAGACATTTCAGAAAAGTCTAGGTTTGGCAACAATATTCCAGGTGAGAATTAGGGTTCCAGTGAAATTAACTTATCATTAAAGGGTAGTTTGATGGTTATGCTGTCACCCAGAATGGGAGGTGGAGAAAATGTGAGGAGACCATATAAAAATGCTATAATAATAATGAAAATAACAACAATAATACCATCAATACAACAATATAGTAATTACAATAATAATCATAACAATAATGTTGACAAAAATAATTACAATAATGATGACAAAACACTTTTTTTTCTCAAAGATGGTATAACATCCTGCCTTATGATTTCTGCATTTCACCAAAACAATTTCTACAAAAATAATTCAGGGAGACATCCGGTCATAAAGCTAGCGATGACATGTTTCTAACAAATTTCTCTTGTTTTACAGGCACATGAGTCTGATAGAATCTGTATTAAATCTTATATGTAATGTCAGCACAACACATTTGGCATCATGTCCATGTAATCACAACTACAGTACTATAGAAACTTCATTAAAATCATTCATGTAAAATAATGGGCCAGTGATTCATAATTTGGAAAAACATATCTTTCTTCAAAGTGTTTAATGTACAAATATCATAAAAATTACAATGAAATTGCCACAACAACAATGAAAATGAGTGGGAATTTTCCTTTCTTCATCACAGAGAAAAGAAAAGAAATTCTGATATATACAAGATATATATTCATAATAGAGATAATGAATAATAGCAAATCTGTAGTAAAGGTAGCATGTTTGCTTTACTGACAGTGCAGATTTGTTATTGTGTTGTTAAATTTGTATTACATTTGAAGACTCTAAACATTCGAAGACCCTAAAAAAATAGGTACTTAACGGTTAAGATCAATATCTAAGAGGAAAATGGTTGACAATTGGTTTAAGACACACGGAACCAATATAACTGCTGACAAAAAATACACATTGCACTTAAATATTTCAACTGACTGTTACATCATATCTCTATGCATTAGCTAAAATTGATATACAAATTACAAACATTCAAAGTTTGGTCTGAACTTTTGGCACATCTCAGCAAAATACCCTTAATATCGCACCTGTCATCAACTTTGACAGGCTGAGCATACAGAAATATGACATCAAGATTTGATATAATATCAACATAACAATCCAACTCCCACTTAAATCAACCTCTTGAGTAGTTAACCTTTGGACACATCTGTGTTTGACTTGGGCGATAAGCTTCCATGTGTAAGGTTCTAAAAATTACTTGAAACAATGTGTGTGCCACTGTTGCAATATTTAAGATACAGGAGAGCGGTTGATTCCTTGATTTGATGAATATTAAGGCATGGAACACTATCTGGGCTTCACTTCCATCTCATATCATGCATGTCAGGATCCACATACTTTCAATAAAGAGATCTCAAATGTACAAAATGTTTTTGTTCGCTTTTTAAATTCGAAATATGCAATATCACAATTCTCCAGTAAAATTAATTTGTGTCTACTGATCTACTGATCTACAATCTACTGATTGTAACTGTATGCTCATGAGCACTGCCATTGTGTCCACTGGAGATATTCTCCAGAAAAATCAATCTGTGTATCTCCATTTATATGAAAGGGTCACTAAATTAGAAAAACAAGTTCCCACTAATCTATTAACATTATCCACTAAAAACGAATTTCACATGTTTTCCGCAATAAAGTCTCCTTTTGAAGAAAATTTGAAAAAAAAATGCACGCCTCTAGTGACGTCAGAGAAGTCAAAATGCCATAGATTGTACGGAAGTCAACGATAGACTACTTTCGTAATGTATTCACAACTTTCCCCCTAACTGCGTAGTAATGCGCTATTGCATTAACAGGTATCTTGTCATTCAGATTCAATGGATGGAATGCACTTTGAATCTATTAGTTGTTGCTATTCGGACAAACCTCGGACAAGCTTTGGGGTTCCCATTGGTAACGAATTGTTTAAACGGCATGAATAAAATATTTTATTCACGCCGTTGGCATTTATGGCATTTTGACTTCTCTAACGTCACTGGAGATGTGCGTTTTTTTTTTTCAAATTTTTGCCAAAATAAGACTTTATTGCCGCAAACGAATGTGAAATTTGTTTTTAGTGGATAATTTTACATAGATTAGTGGGAACTTATTTTTCTAATTTAGTAACCCTTTCAGAGGACCATATTTGTTCCTTACTTTGGCTATACAACATGAAAACGTACCATTATATATTAAATATAACAAAAAAAAAAGAAAACGTTTTAACAACACCTAAAAACAGCCATTTCTATCAAATCTACTGCACTTAAATGATAATGTTCATAAGATCATCTTTAAAATGCAGAACTCTTACTGAGAAAATATCACATGCATGAATGTAAATAATATGAGGGGATTTATTTCCACCAGAAAACAATACAGGAAAGAGATCAAGAGCAGGAATAAAACCACAGGATAGGGAACAGAAAGGCGTCGAGAGGGAACGAGAGGGAGAGCTAACGCACACAGGGAGATACTGGCATAACTACACAGACAGAGATAGATGTGGAGCAGGGCTAACACAGTATGGCATTGGAGAGTACCTTTGACGGTGGTGGCATGTGGGATGAGTTGGATGGATGGCTCGTTCATTTCTTGTCTTGACCGTGCCATCTCAGGTCAAAAGCCCCGCCTTGTCCCATGGAGCAGTACCGATCTGAGACCAGTCCGCCATTTTGCCCGATGTCATCACCGCACATCTTATGCATGTACACCATCAACCTGGGGATGTGGTAGATAGAGGTGGAATAAGAAAGGCATAACCAATGAACAAAATGGCTTTTACAAGTCCAGAGATACTTCAGCTAGATTAATTCTATGACTTGGACATGAGTAGGTCAATGTTCATCTCAATAAAATAGCTGAAAAGTGTGTCTGATAATTGGAACGTGTTAGAGGAGTGCAGAATAGAGGTATCATAATGGTTGTTTGAACTATCACCAGGGCAGGACCATTCCTTCTTGAACATGTCGTGAACCAAATGTGTTGAGCTACATTTTTTCATTATATCTTGTGGGGAATAGTTTGCATGGGGCTCTTTTATCATTCACAGCCCTGGGCAATTAGTTTGCATTGGAGGGGACATATTGCCCTGAACCCCATGAAATTTGATTGCCACAAAATTTTAGAACAGCACTCACAACTTAAAACAAGATTGCCTAGGGCTAGCCAGCCACTGTACTGTGCATGCATACAGTATTGATTAACAAAGGTTAAATATTGATCGTAACAGGATGCTTGCAAGCATTGCCATTGTGCGTCCACTGGGGATTTTGCATTGTTACTAAACTTGCCATCAGGGCAAGCAATGTGAACTGCTGTGGTATAAAGATTTCATTCAGAGACGAAAACAATATTTGGACAAAGCCTTAACAACAATTCTCCAATGAAGTTGCACAAATATGACACTTAATGGTAGCTAAGCAATTTAAATACTAATTGATAATTGTGTTTTTACTCTATAAATTCACTTGCAATTTTGCCTTTTGGCTACAAACTTGAATGAAACACCTTGAATTGAATTATACTTATTACAGACATCTCCGACATTCAAATATAAAGAAAAAGTATTTAAAACCGTGTTAAAACAAGGTAAGATCGGTGCCTTTCTGGGGAGCCTTTAAACCCAGTGTCCGTTTTGGGGTGGGAAATGGGTAAGGGAGAGATCTTCACTGACCTGTCTGCATTTGGTAGCTTCAACTTCTCCTTGATGAAGTCTAGGATGGCCTGCGAGGTCTCTCTCTTCTGGTCGACCTCCCCAAAGGTCCTGGATGAGTAGATGGTAAGGTAGCCAACAGGGTCACTCGAACCAGCCTTCACCATTATCTGCCTGGGTCGCACATGGACAGTGATGGGCTGTGTGTGAGGGGTAGAGAGGACATTAGTTACGACATCATGAATCAATTTTGGAGGAAATAAAATCACAGATGGGTCATTTAGATCAGTGATGCAAATCTGTTTCTTGGATTCATATTATATATTTTGAAAAATTGGTTAATGAATATACAACAAAAAGATTTCATGATTATTAATAGGAAATGATTTCATATATTTTTTCTTAGTTAATTTGTCTTCTTTAATGACATTTAGTTTTCATTTGCCTGAATAATTATCTACAATATCTTCAATTGGCTATGCATTATTACCACACACTGTTGGGCCAGACTATAGTCAGAAAAAATTAAATATCATTTTCTAACTCATACTTATCTGTGATCCTCTCTTTCTGAAACATTACAACATGTAAACAAATACACTTATTTGATTACAAAAATGAAAATTGAACATTAACAATGAGTGAATAAACCAGCACTCAAAGTTTATAGTTATTTAAAAAGACCATTTTGATACATGAATGTACACCTTAATTCCAATGTACATATCTATTTCTATCCATTTTCTTGAAGCGCTTCAATATAAGTAGAGGGAATTAATTTCCAGTTTCAATCAAGGAAAATGGACTACTTAAAGTTCATTTCAGAGGAGAATTTGTACTGCCTTGATGAGAAACATGATGTTTGGGCATCAATGTATAGCAGTAACTGTCTTACCTTTCATTTCAACATGTACACTCAAGACAGTAACAATGGAATATTGCTAGACATCATTTTAATCTTACTCAAATATACTTTATCATTTTATCAACTTTGAGTCAACCGAGACTGTCAGTATAACATTGCTTACTCATTGTCTACTTAGTTTGTAACCTCATTTCCTGGCAGCCTTTGCACTTTTGTCTAAGTAACAGCACATTAACTCTGTGTTCCATTGATATGTAAACCCAGTATAGTGCAACCATGGCATTTGCCTGGTACACTCTAACCTGTGCAGCGAGTACACTTTAAATCATTTCAAACTTAATTCCTTACCTCTACCTCAAAAGTCTAAATATCAATCTTGCTCTTTTGATAAAAATGGAACTGTAAAATGGAAACTAATTGGTTACTTACTATTCAGTACATTCTTTTTTGCACAAGCATAGTCATGCAAACATGTACATAACATCATTCATGGAGGATTTTTGTATCCCAATTTCTATCAAGCATACAAAAGTGACAAGTTGGGTTACAAGATGATATTACTGGAGAACATGATTGGCAGTTACAGGACACAATTTGACAGAATTTTAATTTTGATGCAAAAGGGTATTAAAAGAAAATGTTCAACAAAATGTACATGCATGGGGTAGACAGGAATAACCGTCCTATTCGGGGGCATTCTTTGATCAAAATGACATTTTTGGACATACCCCCCTAAATAGGGCGTTCAGAGGAGCCAGATGCAATCTCAGCGGATCCAACGTCCTATAGAGACTGATTTTTCGGTCTAATGCATGGGGCTGCACTGCAGCGCGTCTGTGAGAATGACTAAGTCAGTAAGTGTGAGACCAGATTAAGTTGTGCTTAACGTTAGTTGTTAGAGATCAATTATACTAGTTCACCAATTGTGTGAAGCATTTAGGTAACATTCGTCTAAAGTACATCAGGAATCGGAATACCCCAGTACAATACATCTAACCTTTAAGTGCGTTTATAGTTCATGAGCAGACACTAGCCCCGGGACTGCTCCCGTCCAGCCTGAGCGGGCTGGTCGCAGTAGAGTAGTCCCTGGCTGTACAGCTAGATCTAGGCTAAATCAAATTGAACCTGCTGATTACCTGCTCCTCACGATGCAGTCTCTCGGCCAACATGTGGGTCAGATCCTTCGCGAATTCAACGCATTCCGCATCGGGGATATCAATATTCGTTGAAAATACTGCGAGTGGCATCTTCACAGCTGATTCAGAGTCTAATGAGGAGTAATGAGTAAACTTTATATCTGGAGACCTCTTCTGAACTTCCCCTTGGGTGTTGACGTCTCGAACGTAACTCACTAGGTTCTTGATCTGTCTAACTCGAACTAAGTCTGGCATTTATGGCTACAAATTCAAGGTTAGACAGACTTCGAGTCACGTCGAATAAATGATGTCAGCGCCAGTGTAAATAAACAACGCACGACCTGTTATCTGCAGCTAATCAGAAAATTCTATAGATCTGCGGAGCTGAGTTTACACCACTGATGTGGTTTACACACGTTCCACACGCACATATCGCATGAATTCCACACTAGTAATAGATAGTAGCTGTGTAGTATCGCGGAAACAGCAGATAACGGATTGGCTACCACGAGCTGCTACTGTAGTATATTGACGTGGCATCTCTTGTCCCGCGCGCGCGCCAAAAAAAAAAAAAATAATAATACTAAAATGATGCGGTCCATTGACACTTTTCGTTTTCCTCGATCCACTATGTCCATATAAGAGTTGTTAAATGGGAACGCTTGTTCGACCAAATAGTATCTTAAATTTGAGAAAAATAAGTCTTCGGAAAAGATGGAATTTCTTAATTGTAACTTAATAAACTGTCGATAACACTGGTAAGCAAAATGTTAGACCAACGTTCATGAACGTTGGAAACTGGCGACTTGTTTGACAGGTGAGCTTATGCAAATATCTAGTTCCATCAGAAGAATGTATTATGATTATGTCCCGAACGAGAATAAAACTATGGAATGATGACTCTTCTGGCACGAAGGGGGGGGGGGGGGGGCGGGGGGGGGGCAAATTTTGCATCTACAATCCAGCATTATTCTGATGGCACTATGACCATGATGACGGTCGGTAATTATGATTTCGGTCGTCTCAGACTTTACAGCTAACTTCATCTAGTTTCCCTCACCAAAAATCTTATCCATCTAATGGAAAAGGCATACGAAACTATTTTTCTTACATTGTTACATTAATATTTTATGTTGTTTGATAATTTAATTTTTCTCATTTTGTAGTATTTTGTTCAATTCAGTAAAGTGCCATATAATAAAGTTATTCATCAATGACAGTAGTGACGTGTTTAATGTCTCTCTTACAAGGCCGATTAGGCTGAATATTAGCTTAAGTACCGTAGGCTGTGAGGTGCATGGACACAACCCAATCTGTTAACAATTATGTCTGGTAACACAGACTGCGCCCTAATGACGTCATAGCTCCTCTGGTTTCTTCCCGAGTGAGAATGGGATTGGGGCATAGGCCTAGTCTGTCTTACCAGACATAGTTGTAAACAGACTGGGTTGTGTCCATGCACCTCACAGCCTAGTACCTATAGGCTAGCTGAATACTGAAGGTGGCCTATTGGCTGCGTGATGTCGTTGTGTACTTCCCTACTGTCAGCGCCCACAACCCTTGTCATCATTATAAGTTACCACAATGTTACTGCTCTTTGCTTTTTTTAATGGTGATAATTACAATGCGTAAGCGCAATGATTTTTTTTTTCGGACACAATGTCACAACGTGATTGTTCTGTATTATCCAGCTTGTAAAGTAGGACGTATAGAAGCTTGATGTAAAATCTCCTTTAGAAAGGATAACACTAAAAGTCATATACTTAACGTCCTTCTTTTGTTTCTATTTCATGATTAATCACTTTAAGATTTTTTTTAAAGTTTGCTACAGGAGCGTGGCAGATAATTTGTCTGTAGGACGAATATGCCTACAAACTAAAAAGGGGCCGGAAGCACAGTGTGATAACAATAAATATTGAGGATTTTGATTCATTCTGTTTTATTTCGAAGCATTAATTTAGGACTTCTTGTTCAAGCAAAATTATATCATAATATGGATTTAAGTAAGGCATTTGATACCCTTGATCATAGTATACTTTTAAAGAAGCTTTACCATTATGGGATTCGTGGCATACCATTGGATTGGTTCCGTAGTTATCTCTCTTGTAGAAGTCAATATACAACCTTCAATAATGCAAAATCATCTATGTCATCAATCACATGTGGTGTGCCGCAGGGCTCTATTTTAGGTCCGCTTCTTTTTTTGATTTATGTCATGATATTCCTAATGTCTCCACCTCATTGCAATATATATTATTTGCGGATGATACCAATATTTTTTGTTCCAATCCAAACTTACAAACTCTTGTTCATATGTTGAATACTGAACTGCCCAAATTATCAAATTGGTTTAAATGTAATAAACTGTCGTTAAATTTGGATAAAACCAACTTCATATATTTTAAAAGTCGTGCTCAGAAAGAAGAAATAAGCATTACATTAAAGATAAATAGCATTTCCATCCAACAAAAGAAAAACACCAAATTCTTAGGAATTCTAATCGATGAGTGCCTCTCTTGGCATGAGCACGTACGTGACCTTTCCCGAAGTTTGTCTCGGTATATTGGTGTAATGTACAAGCTGCGGTCATTTGTCCCGCTTCGTGTTTTGCTTATTATTTACAATTCTTTTATTCATTCTCGCATCTCTTACTGTAACATAGAGTGGGCAAATTGCAAAGCAAATACTGATACTATTTTAAGACTGCAAAAGAGAGCCGTACGGCTCTGTACTGGGTCTGGATACTTTGATCATACTGATCCTTTATTTTCTAGACTAAAAACATTGAAAATTACTGATATTCATTTCATGCAAATTGCAGTGTTCATGTACCGCTTAAACAAAAACGAATTGCCTGTATCATTTTGTGACGATTTCACTTTAAATAGAGACATTCATAACTATCCAACTAGACATTCTTCTGATTTTCATTTGTTTACACCAAGAACTGCTTTAGCACATAAATCAATCAGATATGTAGGACCTGACATTTGGAATGTATTACCATCTCATATACGAAATTGTAGCACTATTATATCATTTAAAAGGAATATGAAAGAATTACTCCTCTCCAAATATTCATCATAATAGCTTTTGAGGTGCACTTAAGTGTTTCTGTCCTTTTATGACAGGGTAAGGAGGTATAGTACGATATAAGGGCACGATTACCATTTTTTTTTCTTATCTTATTTGTTTTTATTTCTGTCGATTAAATGAAATCATGAATGTTTTATTTCAAGCCATGTTTTACGAATCGAATTTATTACCTACTATGTTATTCTAGGGACTCTGCGCTTCAAACATTTATGTTTATGCTTTGTTCCTACTATGTATTCTATTTTGATGTAATACGCTGTTCTTGTCAATGTGATTGTTTATTATGCATGGTGAAATAAATAAATAAACAAAATAAACAAATAAGCTGAAAAAAAGTACCAATAAACAACGCAACTATCACTACGGTAACTTCCGGCGACCTTCGAGTACGTGCGCGCGAGTCCTCCTAACCCATAAGTCGACTACATATTAATGCAGTGTTCCACATCGACATGCGCTCTATCCTTAAAATGGGATATAGTACCGGATAGCATACGAAGAGCGGCACTAGAGGTCGGGGGCGTGGTCGAGCGTGGCCAAGTCAAAGATACGTCACACTCATGCATATTCATTGTAGCTCGCGCGCGCGCGCTACTGTGAGTGCACAACGAATACGAATACCGCCGCTCACAAGTTTTGTCATATTCCCCGACCGCTCGTGCCACTCATACGACCTCTAGTTCCGCTCCTTTTATCATTGTGTACTTTATCTCAGAAAGTCCAACCTTGAAGGAAAACGATTCAACATAGATGGAGAAAAACCACCTGACCTACGATTTGCAGACGATGTGGCACTGAATATAATCTCTGTACAAGATATGGAAGAACAGTTGCGAAGTCTGAACGTTGAAAGCAAAAGGGTTGGCTTGCAAATGCATATGGGAAGGACAAAATTCATGACAAACTTTGAAACAACAGAGGAAATAAGAATAGGCCATCACTAGTTAGAGAAAGTCAACAGTTACAAGCACTGGGCCAAACCTTAAAAATGGAGGATAATACAAGAGAAGAAGTATTGACAAGGATTAAAGGAGGATGGGGATGTTACAGAAAACTTTTAACTGACATGAAAATAACCACTTGCAATGAGGAGAAAGATATTTCACCCGTGCATTTTAACGACATTGACGTATGGAGCAGGAACTTGGTCTACAACTAAATAAATGAAACATAAATTGAGAACAACACAAAGAGCTATATGGACAGAAGAATGCTCAATTTAACGTTAGTTGACAAAGTGAAGCACAGTGACATACGGCAGAAAACAAAGGTAAAATAATTATATCATAGTAAAAATTAAAGAGATGAAGTGGAGATGGGCAGAACACTTATATAGAACACAAGACTAAAGGTGGGCCAAGAAACTCACAGGATAGCAACCAAGAACAGGCAAGCGAGGAAGGGGTCGACAAAAGAGAAGGTGGAGAGACGATGTATCATAATACACAAGCACAGCAACATGGAAGCGAATGACAGAAATGATAGAAGGCAATGAGGAGGACTTCATCCAGCAATAGATGAATAATGCCTGATGATGATGATGATGATGATGATGATGATGATGACGATGATGATGATAATGGTGATGATGATGATCTCAGACCGAGCGACCGCTAGTGCCGCTCATCCGACCTCTAGTTCCGCTACTTAGTTTTGTGTACTACATATTTCAGACCGACCGCTAGTGCCGCTCATCCGACCTCTAGTGCCGCTCCTATTGTGTACTACAATGTATATATCTCAGACCGACCGCTAGTGCCGCTCATCCGACCTCTATGCCGCTCCTTTTACTATTGTGTACTATATATCTCAGACCGACCGCTAGTGCCGCTCATACGACCTCTAGTGCCGCTCCTTTTACTATTGTGTACTATATATCTCAGACCGACCGCTAGTGCCGCTCATACGACCTCTATATAGTGTCGCTCCTTTTACTATTGTGTACTATATATCTCAGACCGACCGCTAGTGCCGCTCATCCGACCTCTAGTGCTGCTCCTTTTACTATTGTGTACTATATATCTCAGACCGACCCCTAGTGCCGCTCATCCGACCTCTAGTGCTGCTCCTTTTACTATTGTGTACTATATATTTCAGACCGACCGCTAGTGCCGCTCATCCGACCTCTAGTGCCGCTCCTATTGTGTACTATATATCTCAGACCGACCGCTAGTGCCGCTCATCCGACCTCTAGTGCCGCTCCTTTTACTATTGTGTACTATATATCTCAGACCGACCGCTAGTGCCGCTCATCCTACCTCTGGTGCCGCTCCTTTTATTATTTTGTACTATATATCTCAGACCGACCGCTAGTGCCGCTCATACGACCTCTAGTGCCGCTCCTATTGTGTACTAGATACCTCAGACCGACCGCTAGTGCCGCTCATCCGACCACTATAGTGCCGCTCCTTTTACTATTGTGTACTATATATCTCAGACCGACCGCTAGTGCCGCTCATCCGACCTCTAGTGCCGCTCCTTTTACTATTGTGTACTATATATCTCAGACCGACCGCTACTGCCGCTCATCCGACCTCTAGTGCCGCTCCTTTTACTATTGTGTACTATATATCTCAGACCGACCGCTAGTGCCGCTCATCCGACCTCTAGTGCCGCTCCTTTTACTATTGTGTACTATATATCTCAGACCGACCCCTAGTGCCGCTCATCCTACCTCTGGTGCCGCTCCTTTTAGTTTTGTCTACTACATACATGTATCTCAGACCGACCGCTAGTGCCGCTCATACGACCTCTAGTGCCGCTCCTTTTACTATTGTGTACTATATATCTCAGACCGACCGCTAGTGCCGCTCATACGACCTCTAGTGCCGCTCCTTTTACTATTGTGTACTATATATCTCAGACCGACCGCTAGTGCCGCTCATCCGACCTCTAGTGCCGCTCCTTTTACTATTGTGTACTATATATCTCAGACCGACCGCTAGTGCCGCTCATACGACCTCTAGTGCCGCTCCTTTTAGTTTTGTGTACTATATATCTCAGACCGACCGCTAGTGCCGCTCATACGACCTCTAGTGCCGCTCCTTTTACTATTGTGTACTATATATCTCAGACCGACCGCTAGTGCCGCTCATCCGACCTCTAGTGCCGCTCCTTTTACTATTGTGTACTATATATCTCAGACCGACCGCTAGTGCCGCTCATCCTACCTCTGGTGCCGCTCCTTTTATTATTTTGTACTATATATCTCAGACCGACCGCTAGTGCCGCTCATACGACCTCTAGTGCCGCTCCTATTGTGTACTAGATACCTCAGACCGACCGCTAGTGCCGCTCATCCGACCTCTATAGTGCCGCTCCTTTTACTATTGTGTACTATATATCTCAAACCGACCGCTAGTGCCGCTCATCCGACCTCTAGTGCCGCTCCCTTTACTATTGTGTACTATATATCTCAGACCGACCGCTAGTGCCGCTCATCCGACCTCTAGTGCCGCTCCTTTTACTATTGTGTACTATATATCTCAGACCGACCGCTAGTGCCGCTCATCCGACCTCTAGTGCCGCTCCTTTTAGTTTTGTCTACTACATACATGTATCTCAGACCGACCGCTAGTGCCGCTCATACGACCTCTAGTGCCGCTCCTTTTAGTTTTGTGTACTATATATCTCAGACCGACCGCTAGTGCCGCTCATACGACCTCTAGTGCCGCTCCTTTTACTATTGTGTACTATATATCTCAGACCGACCGCTAGTGCCGCTCATCCGACCTCTAGTGCCGCTCCTTTTACTATTGTGTACTATATATCTCAGACCGACCGCTAGTGCCGCTCATCCTACCTCTGGTGCCGCTCCTTTTATTATTTTGTACTATATATCTCAGACCGACCGCTAGTGCCGCTCATACGACCTCTAGTGCCGCTCCTATTGTGTACTAGATACCTCAGACCAACCGCTAGTGCCGCTCATCCGACCTCTATAGTGCCGCTCCTTTTACTATTGTGTACTATATATCTCAGACCGACCGCTAGTGCCGCTCATCCGACCTCTAGTGCCGCTCCTTTTACTATTGTGTACTATATATCTCAGACCGACCGCTAGTGCCGCTCATCCGACCTCTAGTGCCGCTCCTTTTACTATTGTGTACAATATATCTCAGACCGACCGCTAGTGCCGCTCATCCGACCTCTAGTGCCGCTCCTTTTACTATTGTGTACTATATATCTCAGACCGACCGCTAGTGCCGCTCATCCGACCTCTAGTGCCGCTCCTTTTACTATTGTGTACTATATATCTCAGACCGACCGCTAGTGCCGCTCATACGACCTCTAGTGCCGCTCCTTTTACTATTGTGTACTATATATCTCAGATCGACCGCTAGTGCCGCTCATACCTCTAGTGCCGCTCCTTTTAGTTTTGTGTACTATATATCTCAGACCGACCGCTAGTGCCGCTCATCCGACCTCTAGTGCCGGTCCTTTTATTATTTTGTACTATATATCTCAGACCGACCCCTAGTGCCGCTCATCCGACCTCTAGTGCCGCTCCTTTTACTATTGTGTACTATATATCTCAGACCGACCGCTAGTGCCGCTCATCCGACCTCTAGTGCCGGTCCTTTTACTATTGTGTACTATATCTCAGACCGACCGCTAGTGCCGCTCATCCGACCTCTAGTGCCGCTCCTTTTAGTTTTGTCTACTACATACATGTATCTCAGACCGACCGCTAGTGCCGCTCATCCGACCTCTAGTGCCGCTCCTTTTACTATTGTGTACTATATATCTCAGACCGACCGCTAGTGCCGCTCATCCGACCTCTAGTGCCGCTCCTTTTACTATTGTGTACTATATATCTCAGACCGACCGCTAGTGCCGATCATCCTACCTCTGGTGCCGCTCCTTTTATTATTTTGTACTATATATCTCAGACCGACCGCTAGTGCCGCTCATACGACCTCTAGTGCCGCTCCTATTGTGTACTAGATACCTCAGACCGACCGCTAGTGCCGCTCATCCGACCTCTATAGTGCCGCTCCTTTTACTATTGTGTACTATATATCTCAAACCGACCGCTAGTGCCGCTCATCCGACCTCTAGTGCCGCTCCTTTTACTATTGTGTACTATATATCTCAGACCGACCGCTAGTGCCGCTCATCCGACCTCTAGTGCCGCTCCTTTTACTATTGTGTACTATATATCTCAGACCGACCGCTAGTGCCGCTCATCCGACCTCTAGTGCCGCTCCTTTTACTATTGTGTACTATATCTCAGACCGACCGCTTGTGCCGCTCATCCGACCTCTAGTGCCGCTCCTTTTAGTTTTGTCTACTACATACATGTATCTCAGACCGACCGCTAGTGCCGCTCATACGACCTCTAGTGCCGCTCCTTTTAGTTTTGTGTACTATATATCTCAGACCGACCGCTAGTGCCGCTCATACGACCTCTAGTGCCGCTCCTTTTACTATTGTGTACTATATATCTCAGACCGACCGCTAGTGCCGCTCATACCTCTAGTGC
Organism: Arbacia lixula; assembly: GCA_963669155.1. NCBI lineage: Eukaryota > Metazoa > Echinodermata > Echinoidea > Arbacioida > Arbaciidae > Arbacia > Arbacia lixula. Next base: position 30,934,963 of record OZ022576.1, read on the forward strand.
CGCTCCTTTTAGTTTTGTGTACTTTATATCTCAGACCGACCGCTAGTGCCGCTCATACGATTGTGATCAAGCTCGTTCATCGTATCAATAAAATGTTAATACAAAATAATGTGTGCAAATTAAACAAACTAGAGTTTTAAAACGACAGCCCTGACGATCCCAGGATCTGGGTTGGAGTGTGTCATCCAATTTGTCGATAAACTCCTGAAACCACATAAATTCATAGCGGACATCTCGTACATTACCAACCAAAATGACCCAATTTGTATTTGTCGCATCACTACCGGAGAGACCGGTAGAGGGTCTATGAAATGGCGTTATCATATTAAAGTAAGGTACTAAAATCAAAACAAGTTACAATATCAAACTAAATTTGTTCAACTATCTCACCTTTTCATGGGCAATATCGACATTCATTTTTTTTCTGGCGATTGATGGGCTCTGCTCGACGTTGACGACGGCGGCCTGTAGCCGTGCCCTCGGCGAAAACAGCCTTTTTTCTCATTTTCACGTGATTTTGGTGTAAACTGTGTCAGAATATTTCATCTAAAAAGCATTGGAAGCATTTATTAAGTTTTGGCTGGTAGCAGTTAGAAACAAAATATTCCTTTGGTAAAACCAAACTTGGTTAGACCGACTTAGACCGACGGCCGAATAATGTCAAAGTATATTCAATTTTGTCGAGGAATTTCACAAAAATGAGTGGCTGCATGGCAGATCTTGCATACAACCGTGGCCTCCCCGCCAAAATCAACTATTATGACATCAATTACATTGTGCCACATACAATATGTTAGATTGTACCATTATGTTATGGTTTAACTCTGCCATTTCGGTCGCCTAGTGTATGTGTAACTACCCATATTTGTTGGCAATGGCAACGCTGAGGGTGACATTTGCGACGGAGACATGAAATAGCGACGTTTGCGAATCGTAATGGTATTCACAATGTCCTTATGAGCTTAAGTTGAATTTGACAAGTATTTGATTGACATATTACTTTCACAACACATTGGACATGTTAGATGTGAGCCTGTAGTATAGATATCTTGCTTTCACGGGCATAATTGTCAAACTGGCGTAAACCAAGAGTGTTTGGTAAGATTCATAAACTCTAACTGGTAACCAGTGCACAATGCTATTAACACAAACTCAAAATTTTAAGCTATCACGTACCGCTCTGCGAAGTAAAAGACAAAGACAACAAAACAATTCCAAGATCTCCCTGGACAACACCCGCACTCTTGCAATGTTTAAACCGTAGGAATAACCTTAACAACAAATCTGGAGCTAAAACAACTGCACAAAACAGAAACAAAAACAATTTAACAACTATTCTTCGCAGCGCAAAGGAAATCGTTCCACTACAGCCAATTTCAATCCTGTAAACGCAATATGAAAAAAGACATAAGATGTATATACACGAAGTACTAAACAAATCCTCCGGAAAATCTCGGATAACTAAACTTTAAATCGATGGCGCTGATATTAATAACCAAGAAAACATTGTGAATCATTTCAATTCATATTTTGGTTCCATTGGGGAGAAACTTGCCAGCACCATACATCCAGCAAAAGAAAATTATCACGATTATTTGTTGCACCCTAATGTAAACTCCATGTTCTTTTTACCCACACATACACACGAAATTATCGACATTATCATGGCTATTAAGAAAAGTTTGTTGATTTAATAACGAATCCTTTTTTGAAAGATGTAATCTCCTCATGATGTATTTTTTGGAAAGCAAATAGATGTTCTAGTAAAGAGAATTCCTCTATGAATTCCTTTGTCACAATGAAGACGTAGTTATAAACAGAAATCTTGTTAACTTTAGCATGTTTAGACACTGGAGTCAAAAGGGTTCAAGATTTGTTAATGACTTAATGGGGACAGATGGTCAGGTTTTAAGTAGACAAAGAAATATTGAAGTGTACAATATTTCAATTGATTATGTAACATATTTCATTATAAAACAAGAGATTAGTGAGAAGTTGGACAGTTTTTCACGACCTGTTAACTACTCCACTCAGACCACATGCCATTAGTATTTTGATGAAGCAAAAAAAAGGGTGTAAAAATATATATGTTAAATTGGTGAAAGAAAAGGTATCAAATAACTTTCATAGAATTCGAAAACAAGTTTCACTAGAGAAATGCATGGAGTGGTTTAAATTCTATACCGTTTCAAGTAATGCAAGATGTTACAATCAGGTGGTTTCATTCTGGCTTAAATAATTATATCATTCCAATGAATTTGTATTTGTGCAAAATCCAGGCTGAATCAATTGTAAATTCCGTACCTCCCGTGTTGAAACTATTGAACACCTGTTCTTTGAATTCCACTTATTTAGGAAAGTCTGAAAAGAGATTGTTTAAAGGTAATATACTGTACTGGGAAGGCAAAAAGCCTTCAAAAGGGTGATCGTGAGCAATCTTCTTACCAATGGTCTTAAATTCATGTATTGTCCATTTTAGAAACTTGCTGAAAGTTATTTGCCCTGAAATGATCCACATTTGGAGTAATTGGGGATTAAATCACAAATCTGCAAACTGTTCGGGCCGAACATATTCAGGATTTCACTTATAATCATTAATTACTCAAAATATGGATCATTTGAGGGCAAATAACTTTCAGCAAGTTTCTAAAATGGACAGTACATGAATTTGAAACCATTGGCATGAAGATTGCTCACGATCACCCTTTTGAAGGCTTTTTGCCTTCCCAGTACAGTAGATTCCCTTTAAAAGATGCAAATTAGTTTGAAAATTAACTATGAAAAATGTTCTTTTCAGAATTACTCCCATTAAATATAATAAAGACTTACATAGACTTATTTGGGTAAAAAGGGTGAAGATTGGCTGGAATTCGTCTCATGCCACAAACAATCCTGAACTAGGTAAAGAATTATTTTTTTGTACGAGAAAGTTTGAAGAATCTACTCACTATTTTGTCCGATTTTACGCGCATTCTTGAAAAATTTTGCTGTATACTATTGGACATTAGATGATCATAAGTATAACAATTTGTGACATCCATAAATTTACTGAAAAGCGGACCAAATGCAAAAAACCTCAGAGCAAGTCTGACAGAAATATGTTTTACAAAATTTGGAGCTATAGGGATATGAACAGTTTCAAACAGAAAGCATCATGCATCCAGAATAAACACGCACCGGTATACAGAACGTATACGTGTTGTCCGATTTTACGATCATTTTCCCAACTGCCCAAAATGTTACTTTATGTTATTAGTCAGGAGATGACTATAAGCGTGACAATATGTAACATCTTTGTATTTTATGTTTGTTCTTCCAAAATGTTACATTATGTTATTGGTAAGTTGATGAACATAAGCGTGATGATATGTAGCATCCATATATGTTTTGAAATGTGGAATGGATGAAAAAAAAAACATGAGAACATGTCGGAAAGTGATATGTCGTATGGTTCTTGAAGTACAAAGATCTAAACATGCAGTTTCAACCCCCAAGTAGTAATCCATTTTTGAACCATGTCTAATTCGAATTGCACTCTTGGATTTTGAATTATTGTGAAAAAATGTAAATTTTGGGGTAATTTTTCACAAAGTTCATTGATCTTTGACGTTTGACTTCCATCAGAATTGACATTATGCAATCAATGAGGCACCACGGGAAGGTAATGATTATGTATGCCCGATTTGTTGCGCTCAATATTGCATTGTCACTAAGTGATGGAAAGGGCATGGTGAGAGTAGATTTCATTGACTGCACAACTTCACGTAAAGGAAAATTAACATCAGAATTTATTGTTCCATCGTAACCTTTGTCACACCTTGTGTGTTATGTCATATAAGATAGCCAATGATGCCAGCTCGAGCTAGATCATGTGAAGCAGTAAAAGCCAAACCCATGCATCATTAGCTTGATCTTGAGATTCTACTAGTGCACAGGGATTAGTTAGCTTTCTAAGATTATGTATATATAACTTTGGTACTCCTTCTGAAATGATGACACGTAAAATTCTTATGATCCTTTGAAAGGCCTTTAGAAGATAATGTTTAGGGGTCATATAGTTACGGTAACATGACATGCATTTGACCGATCCACATGAATATAGGTATTTGAAACTTAACATCTTGTTTACCATCTAATCTGGCTCTTTGATTAGCTTTCAAACACGATAATAGTGAGAGTTTGAAAGGTCCATGTCACAGACAAAGGATGCCAATTTTTTTTTTTTATAGGAATAGGATGGTTTATGAATTTCCAACTATCTTGCCTCCAGAGGAAAACCAAATGAATGCCATGGAAAACAAGTTTTCAATTTGATGTCCTTCTGTGGTGTTAATGAATCCGCATTAGTTATCACTTTTGATTGTGCATTGTTTGGGTGCTTGTAGTTAACATGATGGTATGCTTTGAGCGTTAAGTGTGTCCCCCAAACTATGATAAATTATTCATGTACTGTCTGATGACATGCACACTTTGTAATGCTGCAAAGAAGAGATGATGAAAAAACAGACAAACGTAGGGTAGATGTATGGGGATAATTGATTATTGCCGTCCAAAAGTGTTTGCTTACCTATAATGACGGTGCGAGTTGTGAATCCGCCATACCGAGCTTTGAAAACTGATCCTATCCACTCAGAATTATGGACGTCTGTAAGTATGAACAATTTTCATTCAATTGATCGGTCTTTCCAAAGAAAATTTTATGGTGTTTGTAGTTGTGCATGCAATAATTGTGGTATTGTCAAAGGCACAGAATACAACTTTTGAATTTGTTTACTGCCATGTGTTGCCAAGTGAGGGAAATTGGCCAAATCAGTTGTCTTGGGCAGTGATCTTAAGAATGTTTTAGAAGAAATATTTGTATGCCTCCGCTATCAACAAAGTAGCCGGAGGCATTATGTTTTCTGTTTGTCCGTCCGTCCATTCGTCCATCCGTACGTACGTAAGTCCTTTCTTGTGATCGCGTTATCTCAACAACCTATTAATAGATTACCGCCAAACTTGGTTAATGTGTGTATTATGCAGATCTAATGGACTGATCAAATTTCAGGTTCATGGGGTCAAAAGTAAAAAGTCGTGGGGCTTTTTTATGTGTTGAAAAATAGCTTGTGATCGCATTATCTTGAGAACCGACAGACAGATTTCCATCAAACTCAGAACATGTTTTTATATCTTTCAGAGCCAATTTGACTGATTACATTTTGGGGTCATGATATCAAACGTCAAAGTCATGAATGCATATAGTCATATGGTCACATCATATAGTCATATATGCATATAAATAACTTTGGAATGCATTATAATTAGAACAGACAGATAGACTACTATCAAACCCAGGGCAAGAATTGTGCGAACCCGTTAATGGATCACTATCAAATTTGAATATTAAGAATTGCTTCCGTTTTGGGCTGTAAAATCGCTCTATGGCCATGATGGCGGAGGCATCATTTTCGGCAGCGCGCAGTTGAAGCTACATCTAGTTATTTATGATGTTGCAGCCTTGGATGTCCCTACTAAGATCCAGTTTATTAACGTTTGCTTCTGTATTACCCAGCGTGCATAACAATAGCAGGACACAAATATGTCCGGCAGCTCGTATGTATGTCCAAGTTCTTATCATTGTTACGTGGGGACATTTTTTGTATCATCTAAGAAAACATATTTATGTGGTACATTTTACATGTTCAGAATATATATAAACGGGGCTTAGTGGCCTGATTTTCTTTTTTGGAAAGGCAAAATCACCCTCAGCTTGTATATTTAACCACGAACAAAATGTGTTTGTATGCTATTAAAGTTTCCTTGTAATATAACATACAATGTTCAAATACATGAAAAAGTTATACTTTTGATTATCTGTTCATCTCATCAATTCATGGTACAGTGAAAATAATCAGTTACTAGGGTCTGACTATGAAGTTGTGAAAAGACAAAGGGAAATACATCGGAACAGCAAAATGTAATTTGCTTAAAATGTTTTTGAACCAATCCTTTCATAGTTTCATTGAGTGATGTTAAATATGAGTCTTTTCTTGCTTATAAAGAAATGAGCTCGAGTATTAAACATGTGTTGATGTGATTTCAAGGTTATACTCATACCTTTGTCAAGTTTGTTTTGACTGACAACCGACAAGGCCTGAACTTTTGCTTATTATAGATGTAGTGAACACATTGGCTCTAACGATTGCATCAGGAATTGTTTCAGTATCTCATATATTTCAAATGTATTTCTTATTTCGTTTTCAAGAAATTTGGTACATATATTTACACGTTAATTTGAGATTTTAGAGTATAGACAAATATATGAAGCAAAATCACTGAAAACAAAATAGATATAAAAATAGATACAAGTATATGTCAATGAATATATGGCTAAAAGATTCATTTTAGCATGGTCTATTGAGAAGCCCAGCACTCTGAATAAATCGTCTGAAAGATGTAAATGCCATTCTTTATAGAGACTTTATATTTTATACTGTCAGACTTGGCTATAATTATGTTTACCGAAGTGATTTGCTTTAAAAGTTAAGTTTGTAGAATCTAATACTGTATGTGGTGACACAGGGTTTGCAGCATATTTATAACTTTTTGTGATTTAAGTTGATGAAGAATTCTTTTAACATAATCTTTTTAAAGTAAATAAAAAACACGTTCATCGGTTCAGTGTAGAAACTGAATACAATCTTTGTAATGTCAATTACAATTACTTGATAATAACATGTTTATAAATTGTTTCCCACTTCTTTCATACTGCTGTAAAAATTAAAAGAAAAAGAAGAATAATCTAGACATCTCATACAATCTTGATTTCCTCACAAACGGGAAACACAACATGTGTCAGTTTAACAGTTTCCTGTTGAAACTGAAAGCTCCATTAAATACTTCATGAGCAGCTTTCGGAAAGCAACTCTAGTTTTCATTTCTCTAATGTCTTTTGGGACACGATTCCATAATTTTACTCCAATGTAAGATATTGAAAATTGGCCTTGTGTTGTTTTACACTTAGGTATATATAGCTGTCCCTGATCTTTTCCTCTAGTGGCAAACCTGTGATCTATCACTTGACAATATTCTATTATAGAGTGTGAGGAAGGTTGTTATTAACTAAATCATTTACAAAAGTTGAAACCGATAAGAAGTGTAGATTGTAAACATCCAGAATCTTTAACTTGTGGAACAAAGGTCTTGAATGAGTTCTCCATGAACGAAAGGTAACTGCTCTCATTGCCATCTTTTGGGGCATATAATATGCATTTTAAGTTAGTCTCGTAGGTACTTCCCCACACTTCAATGCCATATGAAAGGTGTGGCTGTATTAACCCCTGATCCAACATCAATAATACATTCTGCGGGACAAAATGCCTGAGTCTGAATAAAATACCAACCTTTTTACGAACATTCTTATTAAACATTTTCATATGTTCTCCCCATGTGAGGTGATTATCGATTTGAAGTCCTACAAAGGATGCCATATTTACCTCAGATATTACTGAGCCAGATATTTCAAGAGCACCGTTAACCTTCACGGATCGTCTTCTACTTCTTATCAACATGTAACTAGTTTTCTTTAGGTTCATTGTGACCTTGTTAGCATAACACCATGTCTGGACTTTTTCCAAATGCTTATTAACTAAGTGCATATCAATCTCCGTTTTGCCCACCTCAAAAGTGTGGAACAGATCTGAATCGTCAGCAAACAATATGAAATTAAAGTACTGAGTGGAATTAGGCAAGTCATTAATATAAATCAAAAAGAGTGTTGGTCCCAGCACTGATCCTTGCGGGACACCACATGATATATTCAAGTTAGATGACATATGTATTTCACAAACTGATGCCTGTTGCAAAGGTAGTCTGCAAACCATTGTAAAGCGACACCACGTATTCCATAGTGTGATAGCTTTCTTAGGAGAATGTTGTGGTTTGTGGTATCGAATGCCTTCTGAAATTCAATAAAGAGCCCGAGTGTGATTTTCCCATCATCCAGTGATTTCAAAAGGGTATTTGTTAAATTGATAATCGATAACTTTGTACTATATTTCTTACGAAACTCATATTGATGTTGCTGCAAAATATTGTTAACTTCTAAAAAATCCATTAACCTATTATTAACAATCTTTTCAAAAATTTTCCCTAAAACTGGCAATATTGAGATTGGCCTATAATTTCCTGGAACTTCTTTGGACCCTTTTTTGTACAGGTATTACGTTAGCTATCTTTAAAGCATCAGGAAATTTGTCTTCTTGTAATGATAAATTGATAATGTGAGTCAATGGTGTCGTTATATAAACTGCAGCATCTTTTACGAGTCGGGCAGGCAGCATATCATACCCACATGCTTTCCTCATATCGGTAGCATGTAGGTGATTTAACATTTCATTTTCTGTCACTGGCTTCCAAAATAATGACCTATTTTGCTTAGACCCCAAATACGATGTACAATCTGTATCGATTACTGGTATTTCATCTGCTAGATTTTGTCCTACACTTACAAAGAATTGATTAAATTCAGAAGCAATTTCAGAATCATCACATGTAGTTGTACTTTCTCCATTTCGTACAATTTTTAACTTCTGAACACCAGTTGGTTTTGTTGAGGCATTTACTCGATTTAGTAACTCATTGATGGTCTTCCGTGTTTTACTGGTATTGTGTTTTTTTTGTTCTAAAATATCACTATAATATTTACGTTTAGCATTTTTAATAACTAAGGTCAGAGTATTTCTATATCTTTTATAATTTCCTTCAAATTGCACATCAAAGTTTGATGATTTATATTTAGAGTACAATTTGTGCTTTTTCCCTATGGATTTAAGGATCCCTTTCGTTATCCACGGTTTTTAGCTTCATTTTTCTTGTTCATAGACTTTTGTGTGAACACAGGGGCATGTTTATCACGAACACTTTTAAACATATCAAAAAAGTTAGCATAACACTTGTGAATGTCCTTTTCCTTGAGTACAAGATCCCATCTGATTTTGGCCAGATCTTCATGAAACTTTTCAATTTTGTAATTCTTAAAGGTACGACTTGTTACTTTCTTTTGGTAACCTTTGTTTCCAGATTTGCAATTTTCAAAAACCACAAATATAGGAAAATGGTCAGATACATCAGCTTCTAGAACACCCGCTTGGATAGTAGAAGCATTGAAATTGGTGTAAACATGATCAATTAGAGAAGATGATGAATTCGTTACCCTTGTCGGTGATGCAATCAATTGTTGTAAACCTGTACAATTCAACGCTGTTGCAAATTGTTCAACCTTGTCCTCCTTATCCAGCAAATCAATATTAAAATCTCCCAACAAAAAACAATTTGACTTATCTACTTTTAGATCTGCTAATACATTTAACAGGCTATCTTGAAATTCGGAAACATCAGTGTTGGGTTTCCGATATATTATACCAACAACAACTCTTTTTTTATTGACGCTAATCTCAGGCCAGAGGCTTTCTGCATGTAATAATTCAAATTCTAGAATATCATACTTAAGAGATGAACGAATGTAAGCTCCCACTCCACCTCCTCTCGCGTTATCTTTCCTACATTTTACCTCAAGTGTATATCCTCACATACCGAGCATTGCTGTGTTACGTACATTCCATACTTCTGATAAACAGATCATGTCAAATTTGGATTTCAAAGTGTGCTCGTATAAAAAAGACAATTCATCAAAATTCTTCCCCAATGATCGAATGTTAACATGAGTCAAACAAAATGAATTTGATATCGGTTGATGTAAAGTTTCATCAAATGAATCTGGAGTTAAATTATGATTTAGAACCTCAAAATCTGAATCATGGTCATTCATTTTGTGTTATGAGAATGGTGCTATGGATACCAACATCCCATATTTAATCAACAAGGTGGAGCTTAAAATCTCTGTAGTTGATGTTGTCCAGTCCAATGTCCAATATATTACACAAAACTAAAAGGAGCGGCACTAGAGGTCGTATGAGCGGCACTAGGGGTCGGTCTGAGATATATAGTACACAATAGTAAAAGGAGCGGCACTAGAGGTCGTATGAGCGGCACTAGCGGTCGGTCTGAGATATATAGTACACAATAGTAAAAGGAGCGGCACTAGAGGTCGCATGAGCGGCACTAGCGGTCGGTCTGAGATATATAGTACACAATAGTAAAAGGAGCGGCACTATAGAGGTCGGATGAGCGGCACTAGCGGTCGGTCTGTGATATATAGTACACAATAGTAAAAGGAGCGGCACTAGAGGTCGGATGAGCGGCACTAGCGGTCGGTCTGAGATATATAGTACACAATAGTAAAAGGAGCGGCACTATAGAGGTCGGATGAGCGGCACTAGCGGTCGGTCTGAGGTATCTAGTACACAATAGGAGCGGCACTAGAGGTCGTATGAGCGGCACTAGCGGTCGGTCTGAGATATATAGTACAAAATAATAAAAGGAGCGGCACCAGAGGTAGGATGAGCGGCACTAGCGGTCGGTCTGAGATATATAGTACACAATAGTAAAAGGAGCGGCACTAGAGGTCGGATGAGCGGCACTAGCGGTCGGTCTGAGATATATAGTACACAATAGTAAAAGGAGCGGCACCTAGAGGTCGTATGAGCGGCACTAGCGGTCGGTCTGAGATATATAGTACACAAAACTAAAAGGAGCGGCACTAGAGGTCGTATGAGCGGCACTAGGGGTCGGTCTGAGATACATGTATGTAGTAGACAAAACTAAAAGGAGCGGCACTAGAGGTCGGATGAGCGGCACTAGCGGTCGGTCTGAGATATATAGTACACAATAGTAAAAGGAGCGGCACTAGAGGTCGTATGAGCGGCACTAGCGGTCGGTCTGAGATGCATGTATGTAGTAGACAAAACTAAAAGGAGCGGCACTAGAGGTCGGATGAGCGGCACTAGCGGTCGGTCTGAGATATAGTACACAATAGTAAAAGGAGCGGCACTAGAGGTCGGATGAGCGGCACTAGGGGTCGGTCTGAGATATATAGTACAAAAAAATAAAAGGACCGGCACTAGAGGTCGGATGAGCGGCACTAGCGGTCGGTCTGAGATATATAGTACACAATAGTAAAAGGAGCGGCACTAGAGGTCGGATGAGCGGCACTAGGGGTCGGTCTGAGATATATAGTACAAAATAATAAAAGGACCGGCACTAGAGGTCGGATGAGCGGCACTAGCGGTCGGTCTGAGATATATAGTACACAATAGGAGCGGCACTAGAGGTCGGATGAGCGGCACTAGCGGTCGGTCTGAAATATATAGTACACAATAGTAAAAGGAGCAGCACTAGAGGTCGGATGAGCGGCACTAGGGGTCGGTCTGAGATATATAGTACACAATAGTAAAAGGAGCAGCACTAGAGGTCGGATGAGCGGCACTAGCGGTCGGTCTGAGATATATAGTACACAATAGTAAAAGGAGCGACACTATATAGAGGTCGTATGAGCGGCACTAGCGGTCGGTCTGAGATATATAGTACACAATAGTAAAAGGAGCGGCACTAGAGGTCGTATGAGCGGCACTAGCGGTCGGTCTGAGATATATAGTACACAATAGTAAAAGGAGCGGCATAGAGGTCGGATGAGCGGCACTAGCGGTCGGTCTGAGATATATACATTGTAGTACACAATAGGAGCGGCACTAGAGGTCGGATGAGCGGCACTAGCGGTCGGTCTGAAATATGTAGTACACAAAACTAAGTAGCGGAACTAGAGGTCGGATGAGCGGCACTAGCGGTCGCTCGGTCTGAGATCATCATCATCACCATTATCATCATCATCGTCATCATCATCATCATCATCATCATCATCAGGCATTATTCATCTATTGCTGGATGAAGTCCTCCTCATTGCCTTCTATCATTTCTGTCATTCGCTTCCATGTTGCTGTGCTTGTGTATTATGATACATCGTCTCTCCACCTTCTCTTTTGTCGACCCCTTCCTCGCTTGCCTGTTCTTGGTTGCTATCCTGTGAGTTTCTTGGCCCACCTTTAGTCTTGTGTTCTATATAAGTGTTCTGCCCATCTCCACTTCATCTCTTTAATTTTTACTATGATATAATTATTTTACCTTTGTTTTCTGCCGTATGTCACTGTGCTTCACTTTGTCAACTAACGTTAAATTGAGCATTCTTCTGTCCATATAGCTCTTTGTGTTGTTCTCAATTTATGTTTCATTTATTTAGTTGTAGACCAAGTTCCTGCTCCATACGTCAATGTCGTTAAAATGCACGGGTGAAATATCTTTCTCCTCATTGCAAGTGGTATTTTCATGTCAGTTAAAAGTTTTCTGTAACATCCCCATCCTCCTTTAATCCTTGTCAATACTTCTTCTCTTGTATTATCCTCCATTTTTAAGGTTTGGCCCAGTGCTTGTAACTGTTGACTTTCTCTAACTAGTGATGGCCTATTCTTATTTCCTCTGTTGTTTCAAAGTTTGTCATGAATTTTGTCCTTCCCATATGCATTTGCAAGCCAACCCTTTTGCTTTCAACGTTCAGACTTCGCAACTGTTCTTCCATATCTTGTACAGAGATTATATTCAGTGCCACATCGTCTGCAAATCGTAGGTCAGATGGTTTTTCTCCATCTATGTTGAATCGTTTTCCTTCAAGGTTGGACTTTCTGAGATAAAGTACACAATGATAAAAGGAGCGGAACTAGAGGTCGTATGAGTGGCACGAGCGGTCGGGGAATATGACAAAACTTGTGAGCGGCGGTATTCGTATTCGTTGTGCACTCACAGTAGCGCGCGCGCGAGCTACAATGAATATGCATGAGTGTGACGTATCTTTGACTTGGCCACGCTCGACCACGCCCCCGACCTCTAGTGCCGCTCTTCGTATGCTATCCTATAGTACCGCGGACCTTGATTGCAGATTGTAAACACTGTCTGCTAGCGTGATGCGTGCACATGCGAGCTGCACGTAGTCCATGGGTGGACCTAGGGCTGGGGTCACATCTTATCGGTCATATCAGGTCACGAACGTGTGACGTCATGTAAATATTGACTTCATCTGAGCATGGGCGCGGGCATGATCGAACATCCATGAACCTCAGAATGAGACATACTATCTCTGACAGCGCCACCAGTTATATTTGCAATAAATTATTATGCTATGTGCAGAACAATGTGTGTACGATGCAAGCTGAATTTCCATCAATTCAAATTCAATTTGCAGAGTGAGCAAGGTTGAAAGAGGAAGAGAGAACCAGTGTCAAGGTACTGCTGCCTATTCTCTCATGAATGGGTATCTAGTTAACGCAGAGAGACGGTATAAACGAGGCCATGCTTTATAACAAGTAGTGAGATTCGATAGGGGGTTTTCAACTCCACTCCACACGAGAAGTATTATTGACTTGAAAGCTTGGAATGAAGGTTTCTGAAACATAAGCATGGCATGTATATTGGTATTGAATTTTTAGTGACTATCGGTTTAGCCTTAATTCTTACACCAAAGTATTCATTTAATTCATGAAGCGCGGAAGGAGGGTTAATACTTTCAATACATTTTGCCAATTCCCATAAGTATTCTTACGGTGGAGGGGGTGTCAGTGGAATGAGCCATGCATAGTGATAAGTAACTGAAATACAGGGGTATCGTTCACCCATAAATACTGCCCCCCCCCCCCCCCCCCCACATCGCCCTCCCCCCTGCCTTCACCTCCAAATACAAACAAAATATAATCGGGCTCTTGTTGACCAAAATTATAAAGACAGAATTCATGCTTACCCGTCCCGCCCCTCCCCCACTCCCCTGCCCCCCCCCCCCACACCCCCTCGCCGCCCGACCACTTCTCCCACGACTTCACCGAAAACCACAGAGGCTGTCACTGAAAGATGACGCCGGGCCCTCTGAAGAGGGGAAAACCCCGATCGACACACTTCTTTTTTTTACTGCTTGCTTCCTAGCATTTCTTTGCTTGATTTCACCATGACAGTAACATTCGTTTATTAAATATAATACACACAATACATACCCTCATACTCCCTACCTCAGTTTCTTCTAATGAATTTTTATTGCTGATGACACACAAACACACACACACACCCACACACACATTCACACCCACACACACACTTTTTTCAATCTTTTATTTTTTTTTCTTTTTCGAAACTTAATTACACTATAAACCTGCGTTTATTACAGTATTCATAATTTTCATGGAAGTATTATGGTTCATGTGAAAAAGACAGATTTTCTATTAACTACATTTTAAAAAGACTGAAGAAAACAAACACGCACACACAATATACGCCACAATAATATTTTAATATGGTGTCACCATACATCCGGGTAATAGTTCGAGCAGGTTTCATTGTTCATAAAAGGGGAGGAGCAGATAGGTGGACCATGACGAAAAGAAAGGCAAGATAAAATGAATAGATTTACATGACAAGCAATGCGGTATTCATGGTTTATGGTATTACACGATGAGACAATATATCATTGCAATATAAATCTACTCACAGGTAAGTTTTTCTTCAAAGGAAAGAAGTAGAAACAATATAAATGCAATATTTATGGTCGATGCAGGTATGCAAGGCCTAGTTAGTGCTAGTGCAGGTTCCATTTGCACATGAAAGAGGAGGAGAAGATTGATGGAGCTTGACGAAAAGAAAGAGGAGTAAGACTAGTCACGAAGGACAGTCTTAGACCTACCATTGGTCGGTACAATAGCAAAGTGCACTCCCCTCTCACTAAGCGCCAGTGATGACAATAGTAACGTCTGTCTACAAGCTTGGTTTATCCAAATACCGTCGCGCAAAGAAAATCAATACCCTTGCCTTATCTATAGCTTTTTTTTTGTTAGCAGATTTCTAATTCCTTTTACCTTTCGCCTCATTATTAGAGGCTTTCGATTTTTTCTGGTGCAACTAATATCATGATATACACCCCTATTCTTCATTTTGTTAGAAAACAACAAAACTTGTTCCGTGAAGAATTATCAATTACTCACTACAATGACTATAACAACATGCATGTACAGTATTAATATCAGCCAGAAAGAGTCGTTCTCTGAGGTTAATAGCATGAAACTAAACTGCGACGTGGGATTTAACGAAGTGAAAACTTTTCTAGTTGAGGCTACTTCTGCTATTTTCCCACTATAATGCCAATGACATGTTGTTATGGCATTTCATCCCAATTACTTTCATATTCTTATCATATCACAAAGTTGACTTTCATATTCTTATCATATCACAAAGTTGAGTATAAATCTTCCTATCTACAAAGTTACTGTAAGTATGTTGTTCAAAATGCAGTCATCAGTCCAGTAGGCCTACACCGCAAGCTAGAGTCTCCAAATACTAGACTATGATATTAGGCGACCTGACAAAATAACAGTGTGGAATATATAATAGCAATCTTCTCACGAGTATGTCTTCGGTTGCCAATATGCGTTAAGTTCTAATAGCATTTTATTCTACATATAGGCCTTTACTATTACCCAAAATAAAATTGATACACCACTTACTTACACCTTCATAAGGTGCCTATGATTGTCTCTTTTTATTATAACCTTAGGTTTGATTAAATACAGAAGGCAAGCTCACAGCCGAAAGCAGATCAGACAAAGAGGAACAAAACGGGCGGCACCATAACTGCATCGAAAGCATACCGCTTTGTGTGGGTTCATTGATACAATTCATCCTCGAGGAAGCGTTGGATTTAGAACGACGAAGGCAGATAACATTCCAGACAGTGTCATGTAATTGAGTTGCTGTGTGTATGTTGTGTGTGTGTGTGTGTAATAATGATGTGTGCTGTGGATATGCGTGTGCATGTGATCGTGACGATACAATCGATCACTTTTCCATTCATTCTTTTACCGGTCGGTACGTAAAAGTACGGTACGCACGCAGTCCACTCACGACGCTCGTAGTAGGCCACCATTCATATTGTACACGTAGTATGCGTGGCCGGAGTATGCGTAGTATTATAGTGCAACGTTGAGCCAGACAAAATATAAACATTGTCGGTGCATCATGTTCAAGTAAAAAACATCACCAGACACATATGAATGATTGAAATGATATGGTCTGAGTTTGGAAGACAAACAAAATCTAGCCGTGTTTCATTTGTCTGCGATACTTTCGCGTTCATACAAGGACGGTGTGACTTTCAGAGAAACAAGGCCCGAAATTTGAAGATGGATTATTGGTCGTAAGCATGGTGAGACGAAAGGAAACCAATGTTCGATGATTACCGGTGTGGCGCGGCGGGTGAGACAAAAATCAAGCCGCGTTACATTTCGTGAGTATATAATTATATATATGATGTTTACATCAGGATATACTATTTCTGGTTAATTATTCGCATAATAAGACCATCTTCTACAAATTGTGCATTCATACAACCATTGTGTTGATTTAAGTACTAGTATGACTGCGTGTTAGCCCCATGCAGTTCGTGCAAGCAGTGTGTATTCATTTGTCGCTCTCCTCATGATAACCCATTGTCGTCTGTACTACTATCATTACTATGATACCCTAATTGATATGAATGATAATTTATACACGATCTTGCTACAAAAATAGTATCACTACGAGGGTGGAGTTGTCTATTTGTACCGCCTATGTGGGTGAAGCACGTGTAACATCAAACGTTATAACTGTGCTGTGGTTTGTGAGAGTATTAGGGCTATTCTATTCTGCCATTGTTTGTAGAACGAACACAACAAACGACATTCCTGTGGTCGAGAACGTGGTCAGAGTGGATCACTCGTTCATTATTCGTATGGGCTTTGGGCCACGTAGCCTGAGGTCTAACGGTATTTGTGCATGTTGTTGGCACCTCCTCGGGTTTAACTTTTTTTACATTTACATTTTGTTAGACTCTCAGAATCTGCAAATTGTGTGTGTGTCATGTGTGGGCAATGTTGTCTTGGTAGAATGGTATGAAAGTGAAAGTAGATTCTACCTGATGAGCTTGTACCCTGTGTCTGTTCTGTAGTAGGCTAAATTCATACTTCTATTCTCAAAACAGTGGATATTTACCAAGTTCTACCTGAAGTATTATATCAAGAGTGTGTATATTAGTAGACATTTAACTTAAAGCTGGATTGAACCGGAGTATGATACATAATTTGTACTTAATTTTGGTATTTAGGTCTACTGAGCTCCTTGTCAGGGTGAACATACAAGCAGAGTCTACTTATATAGTGTACTTGTAGATATTCTATGAGTGCATTCATTTATCAATGTTGATTGAATTGAATTGAATGTATACCCCCCCCCCCCCTCCATATCACCTCTCTTACCTGCAATGTTCATATATATCATGTTATTACACAGTCTAGGTATGTCAACGTAGATCATTCAGAAAACCTTTGATGTGCCAATTGATTGTGCTTATGGGTAATATTACATCCAAAGAAGAGTTCAGTGTATACTGTAGAGTGAGAATCCTCATCTTCCTCGGTCATTACCTCTCATTGTTTCCTGTCTAGTTTGATAGCCTGCCAAATGTGATGAAAAGGTCACTTAACTCTTAAAATGTCATTGAGGCATTTTTACACTGGTAATTGCACACACTATTGCAATAGGGCCGTATGTTCAGTATCTGGCAGAGAAATAAAAAGATAAAAGGGGAACATTGGTGGAACAGATAGAGGACAGAAAAGGTAGACATAATGAGGAAGTTTCATCTGTGTAAAAAAAAAAAAATCTTTAATCATTAGCGTTGTATATTCCAGCTTCACAAATAATGCTCTGAGAATTGGCAGGTTTATGCATGCTGCTCAAAAAAAATTGAACACATCGACAAATCATTTTATCATGTTTGGATTAAATTTTGACCGATGGAGTTGTCCATGAAGGTTAATGGTGAGTATTCAGTGCTTGTAAATTTTGTAATCAATTTTTCAAGCCCGAATAACTCCCTATGATGTGTCACATTTTCTCAAACCTGTGCTAATCTGTTTCTTTGGTATTTTATTCAATTCAGTGTGTCATTGTTCAGGGTTTGGACTGTTGCGTTGCCCACTAAGAACAGTCGTTACAGGCGAGCTATTTTCTAAGTAGGAAGCAATATTCAATACATGTACCTCTTTCCAATATAGGGCCTATGATATGTCAAGAAATCTATAGTACAAATTGTACATGTGCACATCTTATGTGATATCCCTCGCCCTTTCCATCCTTCTTTTCTCATAGAGCTCAGCCCTCGATCCTCCAAGTACTTATTCAAAATTGAATTGGCTCTCACAAAAAAGTAATGTAGAAGTCAAGGTCCATTGATCTTTGACCTCTCAAATGTCAGATGCTTACTATTTATAAGTGTGTGTAGGTATAGAAAGTCAGAGAGAGAGAGAGAGAGAGAGAGAGAGAGCAGTTCCATTTTATATGTCCAAAGCAGCTGGAAAACACTTCATTTCAACGTGTAGCCTTATCATTTCACTTGTCTGACACAAAGTTGAAAGTTGCCGTATATGTACAGAAAATCAGTTAACTTTGCCCAAAATCGAAATTATAGATTTGCCTCGTCCGTTTGGTGTATACTAAAGAATCTCAAAAACTGAAGGACTTGAAATAAATTGACCCCCTCCTCCTGTTGAGCTGAAGTATCATTTAGGTGGAAGTTTTTTAATTTCTCAACATTACAAGAACAAGAATTTTAAAGTGTTGAACAGATGTTTGGGGGACAAAAATAAACCTTCCAACAAAGGTGATTCATCAGATCATGAGATGAGTTCGTTATACCAAATGCGCAAACAATTGAAGTCATCGCCACTGCCAAAAGATATTTGATATGCATGATTAAAGCAATATTTTGCCTTCTCCCCAATTATTTATTTCCAGGATTCGCTGCTTCCGCGAACGTGATTAATTATGTAAGAGAAGACTGCCTCGGGCATGAAATGTGACACATTTGTCTGAGAAACAAGTGACGAAATGCAGGACGACTTAGGCGAAGACCCATCTGTCGATGTATCAAGTATACAAGTACCTCGCCCTGTCCTTTCACCACCATCACACGTAGCCCCCGTTTCGACTCCGGGCTCGTCCATCCACGATCTCAGCTCCGTCCGGTACCACGTCGTCACCAACACTCCTCATGACTCGGACTGCGAAAGCGCCGTCATCCAGTTATCACTCCAACGGAATGTACGTCTCCCTCCGCCAGCGTCATCATCTGATCGACGAGCCGCCGGCGGAGGAGGGAGCGGAAGCGGCAGCGGCAGACTCGCGGAGGAGGCGCGGCGGCAGAGGATCAAGTATC
Organism: Arbacia lixula; assembly: GCA_963669155.1. Classification (NCBI taxonomy): domain Eukaryota; kingdom Metazoa; phylum Echinodermata; class Echinoidea; order Arbacioida; family Arbaciidae; genus Arbacia; species Arbacia lixula. Next base: position 30,954,176 of record OZ022576.1, read on the forward strand.
GCAGAAGACGCAACCGAATCGGGCTGCTGCTCGTTTTCGCCACGCTGCTGCTCTTCGCTGGGCTGGTCGTCTGTGCGAACACCAGGGAGTACGTGGCGGGGGCGACCATCAGCGTCATCGGGGTCATCTTGGGTAGCTCGTCCATGGTGCTCTGCCTTATCACCACAGACTCGTGTGAAAGAGTGCACGGATTCAGGGAGAGAGTCTCCAGCTACTCGCGGGCAAATCGCCGCCGCAACTCAAGGGACGCGTCCGCAGACAATCATCGGCGACCGGCGCCACCGCGTCGCGTTACCGACGGTCTTTCCGCGCACTCGTCGGCCGCCAACTCCACCCTCAATGTGCACAATCCGTTAGCGTTTCAAGCTCTCCCCCCAACGGCTGTTTGCAATATATCCGGTGACTTTTTGGACCACCTCCCACCGCCTCTATATGAAACGTCGGAAATCTTAAGACGAGAAGACATGGCCGCTGATGGCAGTTTACATGGGGATGTGTCCGGTGCGGTCGGCTTTTCAAATAATTTTCAGTGAGTTTGAACACACAAAGACAACAAAGGATAAAACCATGGTTAACATGCCCATTTGTACCCATCCTCCCCCTGCTCTCTTTCTCTGTGTAGGTGTTTCTTCCTGACCTCTCTCTCTCATCTTCCTTCTCCGTCCCTCTCTCTCTCCCCACCCCCTTTGTGCTCTGAGAGAGCTGTGTGTCGATGATGATCTACTTTGATTTTACACAACGTGTTTTTTTTTATATATCATAATGATTGATATAAATATAGTAATTCGTAGGAGGTTAAACTAACATTAATATCAATAAAAAAATAAGTATGTGTGTGTGTGTGGGGGGGGGGGGGGAGGGGGGGTGGGTGGTCAGGGTGTGCTCAATCATCCATGTAATTGGTAGTTGCAGCAGTGAGGGGAATCAAATTTGGCTCTCATGATTATGGGACAAGGTACACTTTTGTTCTGCCGTGACCACGGATCGTTCTAAAATGATTCCATGATCATGTGAAGGAATCATATCAAAATAAACAGCTCGTTGAAATTAAAGGAGACCGGGCCCTGATGATGGAAGAACCGCTACGATTTAATTAATGGTTCCCGTAATATTTTTCACTACTATACATTACCTTGTATATCATGACAATCTGTACATTTCTTTTTAATTCCTTCACCGCAGGTACTATAAAGTCGGCCACATGGATGACGGCGGTGCATCGTCTGATGTATCTCATATACACATGTGCGAGGATTGTGTCCAGCGACACCAAGGCGTCGGGGACGAGGGCGGGGCCGGTGCCGGCGATGGAGGCAATGATGATATTGGGGATGGTGGTGCTGGTCACCACCACGCGCACGCCGCAGTCACTATCGAGCAAACTGAATTATTACTAGCGCCAGCTATCGTCGTGGAACTGCCCACGTATGACGAGGCTGTAGCGGAGGATAGGTAGTACATGACATGGGCGTCGTAGTTGAAATTATCGTACTATTTTAAACTTTGTGCAGCTGAAATAATTCTATTTCATCAAGTAGTAATCTTTCTTATTAAATCAGAAACAATTGATTGTTTAAAAGTGTTTCTCTGAAGTGAACTGAAAGTATAAAGTTAAATCAAGTAGATATACTTTGTCATTGTTGAGTACATTTACTTCTTTTTGTATAATTAATCATTTTTCAAATTCCGATTGATATTGCTTACTCTGTACAAATGAATATGAAATTCATACATGTAATTCAGAAAAAAATTGGGAGTAGTGTGAATTTAATTGGAATTGTATTGTACCTATCTTGGGTGTGTACTGTCTAGTGATTTCTATAAAGGAGAGACTTATGTATGGTACTTTCATTTTTTCTTTTGAGTCTATTTACATGTTTTGAAATCATCACATCTATCATCTCTGCTGTGAATTGTAATGCGCATTGTGTGAATGTGAGGAATACATATATCCTTAACGACATGAGGCAGCAGTGTCTCTGTAATCCATATCACAATCCATATAAACTTATTACAAGAGGAAAGGTACAAAATCTAAAATAGGAACAGTGTGATGTAAGTCGTCTCCAGGGTTAGACCTGGGAATGCTATATTTTAAACATTTAATGAGTTCATTTTTTGTAATAAGCTCAAACATCTTATGTCATGTGCAATTCATTGCCTAGAGCTTTTGGGGTTACTGACATTTAAGAAACAAATTCGGCAACCCACTATGTTATAATGGATTAATGGTTTTTGAAATAAACTTTCCTGCACTCTTTTTGTCTACGATAGGATGGCATGAATGAATAGAGCTGGCATTACTGTCCGCAAGTACATCTGTATGCAATCAACAAAGTCTCCATCCGTCTGTACAAAAACATACAGGTTTTACCTATACATGTATTAAAAAGTACTATGATACATGTAACATGCAATAGAGCCAGTGTCATTTCAGATATAATACTAGTAAGCAGGGTATTTGACAGATATGAAGATGCGTCATGTACATGTATGTGTGATAGATGGAGCGTAAAATGGCTTTACTAGTACATCTCACATTGCTGCAGCAGATTGAACATGGAAGCGTATGGTTTGAAACTAGCAGTGGTCAACTTTAGGGGAGCTCATTGCTGCCCCCTCCCCGCCCCTCATTTCTTTTGAAGGTTCATATTGAACTACAAAAAAAGGGGGGGGGGGGAGCATCGTGGGGTCGATCCCCCTGGAATGTCTACAGCTCCCATTAAAGATTGTTGGTAATAAGGGGCACTGGTTTCTAAGTCCTTCAGCTGCAATAGATGAGAGCAGGGTATATTATAGCATGGATAAGATTTGGTGCTAAATGTTGTAGTCCTCTAAACGTAGAGTGTAGTAGAGTTTGTTTTAGTTGCATTCCCCTCAGGATTGGTATCATAGTCTGTACTCACCCGTCTCACCCCCCCCCCCCCCACCCCTTTACCCTCACCCTCCTCCAACCCTCTAGTCATAATCTGGTAAGAAAGGTTGATAGCAAACTCATTAAAAAATATGTGCTCTTCCGGAAAATGTTAGGCTGAAATGCAGATATCTTCTTTTCTGATATCACATTACGTATAGATTGTATCCATCTATCTTTATTATCTTGTGTGAGTTGTATTGCTGAGGAATTTAGATCTGACTATATTATGTCCTGAGGAATAGCGCTATTTTTTTCTTCGTCAGGAATCTTGTATTCAGCGTCAATATATGGTGATCGTACCGAACCTCCGTGTTGTCTTGTGGAATTGTATAGAAGCGCGAAGTTTAAATGATTATGCATAATCAAAGTATTTTAAGGAGCGAAGATAATAAAGTTTGTCAGTTTTTATTTTGTTTTCTTTCTAAGCGACTTCATATACACCATGTGTGTGCCAGAAAAACTGCTGCACTTTGGGATTTGCGTGTATTTCTAACGTTTTGTGCCAAAATGTGCCAGTAGCTCAAAAAGGGGTGACGAAAATCATGGTAAGATCTATGAGACAGCATAAAGAACTGAATACCTAGCCAAAAGAATGAAATCAATTCATTGCGAATGATAATTACATGAAGTGAACTCCCATTTATTGGCACAAGTCATTCGTAATTGTTTCACGAGAATTAAGTGATATTTTAGCTACATAACCCATCATTACAGACACTGCACAAACATCCTGTTTAAGCTGTAAATTAGATAATTCTGACACGTGCAAAATAAAAAAAAAAAAATCGGTTGATGCTGAATCAATTTTCTTTTTCCTTTTTTTTTAAAATTATTTTGTGAACTTTTCTCCGGGGCTTGTCCGATGTCGTCTCACGCTCTCCACTTATATCATGGAATATACTTTTGCTTCATACTTCTCTGTACATGTATGTATCCTGATTTCCGTTGAATCAACAGAATGTATGGGATATGATCAACTTGCCCAAGAAGTTTTCTTGAGAAGCTGATGTGGTGCATCTTAAAACATGTTCTGAGTACATGTTTAAGAACGCGATTGTTCTGTATCATTCTGTGAATACCGCTGGATTATGCACACATTTAAATACTCAACATTTGCCTTATGCTCATTTACAACAAACGAACAACATAAGGACGATGATGATAATAATTGTTACCATTGTTTAACTTTAACTTGAGTGGTCTGAATATTTCACCAACAGTACGACAACTTTGCAAAGAAATGGAACCGCGTTTAGCGCTCAGACTAATTTCTGGAGCGCATCGTATTTCTGTGACAATGCAGCTAGAACTATTGAAAGAGAAAGATTTTATGAGTATTATCACTGGTTAAGATGAGGCGAAGAAAAAATAAAGATGCAACTAACTAACATTATTTAAAATACATGTATAAAATATACATGTATTAATAATGAAGAGTGTGTATTGTGACAATGATCGTCTGTAGCATAAACAAAATGACTCAAAGAGGACTGTTCGTAAAAAGGCCTTCAGCGGTGGAGTAAAATGGCCGCGATGGATAGATGTGGAACATAGTGTACATACACGACTTATGTATACGTGGCGATGGGGGAAAGCATTATAGATTGAGATTGATATGATATGATTATAAATATGAGATACAAACGTCTGATGAAATAACATGCATGGAAAATAATTCATTGTGTATTTCATGTACATGTATTTTGTAACCAGAAAATATAAACATTCCCTCCAAATTACAACACGCTGTGAGAAGTCTCCCACGTCTAATCAAGACATAGACAGACACAGGGACATGAACACACACATACACACACACACACACACACACACACACACACACACACACACACACACACACACACACACACCAACACACACTTACACACATATATACACTCACACAAACACACACACATACACACACCAACGCACAAATTCACACACACAAACATCAACACACACATGTATACACACTCACACACATACGCACACACACACACTCACACACACACACACACACACACAAACACCCCCCCACACACATTTAGATTGTTCCTTTCCCCGTCCCTCCCATTTTTGACCATAATGCGCCATCGTTTTTCGTGTCACAGTGCCATTACTCCAAACCGCCATATTTCAGCTGAAAAGACATTGTTGTAACCTGTGTTTTGTGCAATGTTCATGTACAAGAAAGTTTATCATGACCATCTGTTTGCGTGTAGATCATTTTTTAATAAAAGTGAAACTATCCTCACCATTTCAATGATATCTCATTCAATATCACATTCGAGATGTTTAGCTCTCATTTATGTCCGTGTACTGTGTTCTAAGGTCATGGAGCGCGTGGGAACGCTTCGTGTGTGGTTACACATGATAATTATAATAATAATAATAAAAAGTATAATTTCAATAGTGCCTCAAATGATGTTTCTAAGCGCATTACAAAGAAGATAGAAAGAAAGGATGGACCGCATATTTACAATTGCCTGAAGACACGAGTTTTGAAAAAGAGATGCTTCACAGATGTATACTTGGAGATTTGACCAAAATGCTATTACAAGTTAATCTGGACACAGACTAGGCATCATGATTTTCCAAAGGGGGAATTGTTAGACTCGATAGAGTCCACACTAAATATGATGTTACACCACTTATCATACAGAAGTAGACTCTACAGTCAAACGCCTAGAAACACGGTTATATAAGAAGTTATGCTGCTTTATAATAATGATAAACCACAATGACGAATGAGTGGCTGAAATTCAAACATGGATACTATCAGCGTGCCGAAAGTGATGAACGTTGTGGCCTTTTTCAGCGTGTGCTCCGTCACAGATCCCCAATAATATGATGATAGGCCGATTAAAAAAGAGATCAAAATTACACTTCCATTATGAAGCCGTTGATGTGTAGTGTGGTATGTGTTTATGTTGTGTTGTGTGTGTGTGTGTGTGTGTGTGTGTGTGTGTGTGTGTGTGTGTGTGCGTGTGTATGTGTGTATGCGTGTGTGTGTATGTGTGTGTATTTGTGTGTGTGTTTGTGTGTGTGTGTGAGTGTGCGTATGTGTGTGTTTGTATGTGAGTGTCTGTGTGTGTGCGTGTCTTATGTGAATGGAACTACTAGTAATTATTTATAATAGCTTTATTCTGTGTGTGATATGACCTACAAAATTTATTTTTTCGTGGCCATTTTGGTCCAGATTTTGGTCTACTGGAATCATTTAAGTTTTATACGAACCGGACTAAATGTAGACGTATCTCAGATGTTTACACTAGCTTTTCTTCATGTTCATTTCTTTAACGGCGATTGTGTTCTGTCCAAACATGGACCCTATACGTCCAATTGTCCTATCTTGGTACAGCCAGTTGTAATTTTGCTCGTAGATAGGGCAGTACAGCGTCATAGAGTACCTGCATAGAGAAACATTTATTAAGGCTGTTAGGAGGTTTTTAAGGTTAAACATGCTATGCTATGCAAGAAACAGAGTTCCGATACAAATTATTACATGGAGCTGTGTATACAAAGAAGGAACTGTTTAAATTCGGTTTTGAGTCTGGCGAACTTTGCTTCTTTTGTAAACAAGAAGTTGAGACATACCAACATTTATTTCTATATTGTCCAAAAGTTGAAAAAAAAAACCCTATGGTAGGAAATAATTAACAGTCTACATTTAAATGAAGTTCAGGGTGATAATTGGAAATCAATTTTTATTGGGGTATGTGGCAGTATACTGCTCGAGTATCTGTAGTAAATTGTATCGTAGTTAAGTACATCGAACTCTACCATCTGCACAGAAAGCAATACTGGTGAAAGATACAAAGATGAAAAATAGCCTTCCAAAGGGGAAAAATAGTGACACATTCACAGAAGTGGGGAACAGTGAATGCGTTTTTGCTTCAATGTTTTTTGGTTTTCCTTCATTTGCGAGCAGATAAACTGAATACGGAGACATACATGTGTGTGCGTTTGTGTGTGAGAGAGAGTTTGTGTGTGTGTGTGTATGTGTGTGTGTGTGTGAGAGAGAGAGAGAGAGAGAGAGAGTATTTGAGGTGTGTGTGTGTGTGAGTGTGTGTGCGTTAAGCGTGTTAGAGTGTGTTTTTTTTTATCTTTTTTTAAATAACTTCCTCAAAATAATTGCGATTAAAAATGATACTGTAAATGCAAAAAAATGTATAATTTCAAATTTTCATAATTCTGTTTATATTGCTACTCTTATTTCAATTAAACTGTTAAAGAAAATATTAAAGAATGTGTATAGATGGATTCAACTTTATTCATTTTTTTTTCAGATTTGCATAATTCATCTCATAATCAAGTAAAACTGTTTATGAATGATAAAATGTAAACATGAATTTTGAATTTACTATGTAAATGATTTCATGTATGCTTTGAGGAAGAAATAAGATATGACTTAAAACAAAAACAAAAAATAGAGCATGTAGAGTACAGAGCCACCTCTACACAGAGTTTGGTCAACTCGTGTTTTCAGTAGGTAGCAACATGGCGCATATTCTTTGTTTTTATCTGCTTGCCCAACAAAGCAACACTCGCTGTGTTGCTACCTATTGAAACTGAGTTGGCCAAACTCTCTGTATAGATGGCTCTGACTATATAATTTAGATGAAGAGAATGGTATATTGCATTTTATTCATCCTGGTTTCCGTCCAATGCACTATGACACAATATTATGCAATAGTAGCATCACTGGCCATTAAACATTACAAATGGAACATTGTGTAATCAGAATGATTATGTTGTTGATCTCTGCAAAACATTCGTCCACAATGTTGACCATTGCATTCCAATTAACGAAGCTAACTGCCACTATTGTATGATCTTTACAGAATCGAAAGGCATAGATCAACCTTTCATGAACAATATGTATTGGACCTATTGCCATTGATCTATATCAAGCATAATACTAGTAGTATTTGCCATTGATGTATAAACATTGAAGCTTCCCCAAATGCATAACATACTGATGGTATTTTAGTATTTTATGCCGACAGTATTCTAACCATGAGTAGCCTACTGGTAGCGGAAATGATTAAATTGAAATTAATCAGAAATTAAGAGCTTACCTGAAAGGGGGGGGGGGGGGGGGGGGGGAGGTGTTTCATGAAAGTTGTCAGCACTGAATAAATAGTCAGTGCTGACAATTTCAGTAAAATCCTCGGTTTTGATTGGCTGAGAGGCACTGGCTCTGACTGTTACTTTGCTAACTGTCGGAGAAAGGCAATTTGTCAGTGCTGACAACTTTCATGAAACGGTCCCCGGAAATCGTCCTTCAATATGAACAAGACATTACATGCAAATCTGAAGAACCATGAACCTTTTAAATATTTGTTTGCCAAAACAATTGCTGCTCTATGGGAGTTTATGGTAAATAAATCACAAGGGTTAATATTGCATTTCTTTAAGGAGAATCAATTCTATTCAAACACACTTTTAGAGGAGATCAATAAGCCAGTTCGTAATTACAATTTGCGCATGAGCAGATGAAGGTCATAGTGACCAAACCAGCTTGTTGGTTTTTAAATCACTGAGATAAGCATCATCATTAATAAGTTATTTTAGAATATGCTTGTTATCCAATTTATAAAAGAACACCAAGGTGTTCAATCATGGGGTATTTGACAACAGGCCAAACGACAACAATTAGTTTACAATAAACAATGTAATAGAAGCTTTCCCAATTGTTCACAGACCGTAGCCTACTATTCTTGTCACCTGTTTTGAGATGGTTCCTTTATTAGAGGTTGAATATCGCAAATTGCTATGTCGGGTAAGCACATTACGTAACATCTCCTATTGAAATGATATATTAATCAACTGCTTATCCTAATGAAAAAGGGAAAGGTCATAGTGACCAAACTTGCTCCAGAGCTAACTATGAACTGGTGTATTGATTTGAACTGAGCAAGTTAATAAAACACAAAGAAAATCATGTATAATCATGAAAAAGGGAAAGAAAAACATAGTTACTCCAAAGTAATGGAGTGTACATTACCAAAGTTCTCCCTCACGTTGACTAATCTCCCAACGTTCGTTCAAGAAGTTACCAAACATATTCGTTTTTCTTTTCTTTTTTAATTTAACTTTTCGATAGTTCAGAAGAGGTCAGATATTGGATATCATCTTCAGCGAAAATTGTCAAATGGCTTCTCTTTCATTCTTTAAATCAGATTAGGAAGGCTGTCCGAAAACACACACAATCTGAATGTATCTGTGACAATTATCAGTGGACTATGTCGACATAGCTTGGCCACTAGCGTATTTCAAATACAATTGGTTAAAATGAGAAATGTTCATAAAGATGTTGCCTGACAAAGAACCAATGAGCTATAGATTTTGCTCTTGAAGTTCAGTGCTTGATCATCCGATTTCTGCAATATCATAATAAATTAATAATAGTTTAATGTTTATAACTTTTGATGGTTTGATGAATTGCTTTCAATTTTTTAGGTCATTTGTTAAAATAAAAAAACAGGGCCCATAGATGAACACTTGTATGAAAGAGAGAGAGAGAGAGAGAGAGAGAGAGAGAGAGAGAGAGAGAGAGAGAGAGAGAGAGAGAGAGATGGGATGGTGGTGGTGGAACGATTGATAAGTGAGGGATGGGGGGGGGGGGGTAGGTTTGGAGTGGTAGAGAGAGAAGGGGGGGGGGTCTTAAATGAGATCCTGAAGATGACGTGTACGTGGAATGCGCATTACATATTTTGTGTTAAGGAAATTTAATACATGTACTCACACCTCCCTAATAATAAAAGCGTAATAAAGGTATTTTTTGTTCTCTTTTACTAAACAAGGCTATATATCATTTATTTGTGAGGACTGAAAAAGTAATCGAAGAGGAATTTCTAGTTCTTTTCATTTGTAGTGAGGAATTTATGGATGGGTGGTGTATGTGTCGGAATGGAGGGGGTACTAAAGAGCGAGAGATCCATCGATTTTTAACAGGTTGTGTTGATTCGTCGGGGAGGGTTGGAGGTCGTGTGTTTTCAGGTAGTTCAATATCCATGAAATTCCGAAGCATACACTATTTGTAGGGGTGGCTCTCTTTATTTTGATTAAAGCAATGAAAAAGGTCTTTGTAAGTATGGTTTATTTTCATACCTAACATCATTTTCTTTTAGATAATATTCACCATACAGTTTATATGTCCCCATTTTGTGCACAAAATGTCAGTTTCATATACAATCCTATTAAATACACCACCCCTACTTACGAATGGAACTATCTGGCTCTATACACATTCCTTCATTCCTCGCATATTTTCTATCAACTTGTTTGATCCCCGTTGCGAACTGGCAATTGTTTGTCGCTGCTAAATTTTATAGGCAAGCAAGGAGACTGCATTGTAGTCGGCATCTACGCTGTGTTGAGCTGAGATCACAGGAAAAACAGTGATTCACATTAGAAGAATATAAGAGTATTTGCATTTTTCGTCGTCGTAATACTAATTTGTGTACCTCATATCTGCGGTATTTTGCCTTTGTTTACCGATCATCATCACGCGTTCATGCTCATTCGCTCCGTGTCTGAGTGGTACACACTAGAGCGCTGGCTGCAGAGCTAGTAGAACGAGGGGAAAAAAATAACAGCAGCAGATGCAGACACAGCGCTTGTTCACAATGGAAACGCCGCTAGATGTGCTATCCAGAGCAGCTACACTAGTTGAAACCGACCCGAAAGAAGGTAAGAATAGTCATAACATTGTCAACCATGTCCCCCCACATTTTGGAAACCGCGTGATCAATTTCAAGGATTTGAGCCGACCGTTTGCACCAAAATACGAACTGGTAACAGACAACCTGTTAGCACGCTGCCAGTGCGATACAGCGCTGGCTTCTTACGCGTGGTGTACGTACTTGTGTTGTGTCCCCGGCCCCGCGCGAGCCGCATAGCAGCTAGCTAGTCACCCATGGCAAGGCATCGCTGCAGCGCGGCTCCCTGTGGGCCTTTACAACACGCGTATGTGGCCTCACATACCTCTCTATTGTGCTAGATGTTTTTGCATTTTAGAACCTTGAGATCACTGCTTGAAACTAATACAGCCTCTTGTACAAATTTATTTCAAAAGACTTGGGCCAGGCCTCGGCATACCACACATACAGGCTTGATTAATACTGCATCGCTAATAATGGTGGCATCATCGGGCTCAGCCTCTCTGTAGTGTGGTCAATACTAATTGTACATAGTCATAGATTTATGTTCATATTATAGGATTGTACTATTGCACTAATCAGGCTAATGGACTAAATTTATAATATGTACAGTATCTATCACTGTTTGAACCGATTACATTGTCTCTGTTATGGCTAACCTCATTGTGTGCCATGATAGAAACAGATACAGGTTCTACCCTTATAGTCATCTGAACTTGCTACTTACGAGAACATTAACTCTAATTTAAAATTTGTAAGGAAAATTTGGACCCCTATGTTTTGTAACATGGTAAAAGTTAGATTTTAATCAGTGGAAGTCTATCTGCTAATGTCTTAGAGAGGCCAGTATTTCTGGGAGATGGACCTTGATAGTTTAATAAAAGTAGCTGTAAATACCCCCCCCCCCCAAAAAAAAAAAAAAAAAAAGAAAAAGAAAGAAAAAAAGAAAGAAATAATGAATAGAAATAAGATAATTTGCTTCCAGTTCAATTTGAGGGGTGGAGTGGGATGAGGAGGTGGGGGTGATTAGTTGCAAATATAGATGAATAAGAATGTTGTAGACTACACATGATAATGATGTTGGTGTGCCATCAATTCCTATTATGGGCAGTGTTCCCTGATTTTGAAGTGCAGTTACATGTATAGTTGAAAGGTAAGTTGTTACTTTATGAATAATTAATTGAATGCAATCTATCTTGATGATATTGTTTCAAATTACATATTGTATGCTATTTTAAATACTGCATACATTGTTAAGATGTTGTGTGATATACACTACAGCTCAAAGGAATTGACATAGGGAAAGGGAAAGGGAAGAGAGGGAAGGAGCCGCAGTTTTAAACCATGGTTTATTTCGTCCAGTTCAGCATGAAACACGATACTTAAGCCTAAAATATGCATCATGTTTCGTTCTGAACTGGACAAAATATACCACGGTTTGAAACAGCGACTTCTTCCCTTTCCCTATGTCAATTCCTTTGAGCTGTAGTGTATCCTCATTACCTCATTCTACATAGCTAAATATAACATGGTGGCAGCGGTGGGATGATGATCCAGGGTAGAAGATAAACATTTCTTTGAGGGGGTACTTTTCAAGGCTAATCTTATGAAATCATATTTCATGTTGTATGGCCTCCCATTGGACACAAGGGCAAATCAGGATCTACACTATCAGTGAAGTCTGATCTTCTTGACCTACATGAATGTTTTGAGATGGTTTCTCAATAATCATATAAAATATAATTATATAATGTAGATCTCAATAAGTATACTTGTATGTTGTAACCACAGATTGGGCACAACACGAGCAGGCCCTCTATATAAATGGCAGGTGACAGACACTCACTAAAATCCATGGACCCCCCAGAATGGGACTTTTTCGTGTAAACTAATTTTCGCGACCAACGATGAAAAACCCATAGACTTTAGTGCATTGATGTGTCGAGTTGTGGATTTTTTTTGCAAAGAGCAGTGCCAAGCAAGCTGTTAAACATGATGTCACAATGCTTTTTGTTTGCGCGCCTTTTGTAATGCTAATAAATGACCAATTACGGTGCGCGCGGTGTAAATACGCAATGAGCAATGAGCCATACAAGTACGCAGTGTAATCCAAAGATAGCTTGGGATGTTGAGTGATGAAAGTAGAGTAAAGTTACGCTCTGGAGAAATCCTGTTATGAGTTTGCCATATCTTAGTAATTCATCATTATTATATTTTATATATTTTAGTATAGAATGCTTCATTAAGAATACTTAATTTAACATTACTAGACAAAGTGAAGCACACTGACATACGGGAGAAAATGAAGGTCAAAGATCTTATAGTAAAAATTAAAGAGATGAAATGGAGATGGGCTGGACACTTTTTATGTAGAACACAAGACAACAGGTGGACCAAGAAACTCACAGAGTGGCAACAAAGAACAGGCAAGCGAAGAAGGAGTCGACAAAAGAGAAGGTGGAGAGACGAAATATCATCATACACAAACAGAGCAACATGGAACAGAATGACAGCAAATAGAAACAAATGGAAACTGATTGAGGAGGGCTTCATCCAACAATGGTTGAACAATGCCTGATGATGATGATGATGATGATGATGATGATGATGATGATGATGATGATGATGATGATGATGATGATGATGATGGGGATGATGATGAAAACAAATAGATACTGCTCTTATATTCGGGACATAGTTAAACCATAGTTCCGCATTGATGTCAAAACAATACTATAAGTATTAGGTTCCAAAACAGGCACTGTGATTGTCATTTTTTTTGCTCTGTAAACTCAAGTCAATTTAGAGTAAGACCAAATTATTTTATTGGCATTTTGATCATTTTAATCATAGCTCATAATGAATATTACACATTAAACAAAACACCTTTAGATATAAATGCATTATTGCAATGACTTTTCAACCAAATACATTGGATTATGGCTAACATGTTTTGAAGATGATTTCATTTTGCTTGTCATGTTTGAAGATTGTCTTAGAAAGAAAGTATATAGTCTGCAAAATGAAGCATAGACTACAGTAACTGTACATTGATAATCATACAGATTATTACAAACCATACTTTTTTAAAAGTTACAGCAAAACCAATGAAATGCTAAATGAGTGTAGTTTGATTTGAATGCTTGAATTAGAGTGTGCTCTGTTTACAAATTTCCTGTAGGTACCACTGATAGCGATATTTCGTCACAAGAAAGGATCCTAGATTCCGGATACACTTTTTTTCTCTCTCTATGAGGAAGAGAAGATTTTGGACTACTTGCTAAATTGCCAAAGTTGCACCTTTGGCTTTTACTCATATGTCTCCCGTTTGCTCACATCATACCATTGCTTCCAAGGCGCTATGTGGAGCACATTTCTCTGTACTTGGGCACCAGGAAAAGCAATCTGCTTCATCTGCCTTTCCTATTCACATTTAGCCCAATGCCCATCTGACTGGCCTCTTGAGGTGAGGCATATTGGAAAATCATCCGATTTTGCGCCAACATTAACCACTTCCGCTGAAATTTCCCTTCTGCCAGAGCTTAAAGGGGATTGCCATAATGGGTCCTGGGTGCACTTGTACCTGAGAGCAGAGCCGCGGGGCTCGTGTGGGTAGCCCAACACCTTTTTGCACCTTTGTGTGTTCTAACTGCTATTGTAAGAAACACCCCAGCTCCATTCCAGCACAGGGGCCAATCGTGAGGCTTCAGAGTGGAAGGATCTATACACCCTGGTCTGAGGTTGTGGTTTGGGAAAAGCTATTGCCTATTGTAGTGTAATTGCTAAAAATGTAATTGTTGCTGCGACAGTGTGGGAAGGGTACATGCAGTTAGTGCTACCTTTAGAAATATGGAGAGTGGTACTGTAGAAAATTGTTTGAAATGTTGAGAATAAAGCATTGATAGAGTGCATCTCTCTCTCTCTTGTACTCTTTCTCTGTTTCTCCCTTCCTAAGTCTCCATTTCCCTGTATGTTGCAGTCTCACTTTCACTCTCTTTCTATCTCTCTCTCTCTTTTTTTTCTCTCTCTCTATATCATTGTGTCTCACACTCTCCCCATTCTTTCTATCTCTACCTCTCCTTTGGATTCAACCCTTTTTAACATTGTTATTAGGGTTTTTTGTCAATCATATATTACAGATAAATACCTTATTTCATCTATGCTGTACCATTCATTAAATGCAATGGATCTCTTCTATTAAATCTATGCTAGAACTGAGAACTCTTTGAGTTGAACCAAGGAATTACTCAATTAAAGGTGGTTCTTCATTCTTTGTGTGCTTCACATTACCAGTGAAATCCTGTTTAATCTATCATCAACTCTGCTGGGATTCCCAGCCTAATGTGAAGAAATGGCATTGACAGAGAGAAAGGGCAAGTCAGTTGATGGTAAAGGAAGGAAACAGACACTTTGCGGTTAGGGGGCAGGACCGAAAATACACTGCACATAAACTAAGTGCACCATGGCACGTTGTAGCGCTATCCTAGTTTTCAAAACACAAACTCTTGTCAGTTTGTCATTAGATCTTAATAGCAAAGACTTCTTTCATATACACATATGTGGTGTGTGTATGATGTATGGGAGTCCCGACAAAGATTGGTTTCTCAACAGGCAAGTTCTATCTAGTTTGTTTCTGATATGATATACTCCTGTTTAGAAACAATATCACTATTGGGTCTGAGCTGGGAGACTAGCACTATCATGCTGTAAGGTGTAGCGATTGGCTGTATATTTGTGATTCAATTTTAAACTTATATATAAAGTTGATCATTAGTGGAGGTGGACATGTAGATCTCAGCTACAAGTTCACTAGCAGTTAAAGATAAAATGAGTGGGAGAGTGAGAGAGAATGAGGGAGGGAGAGAGAGAGGGAGAGAGAGAGAGAGAGAGAGAGGGACAGACAGGGAGAGAGAGGGGGGGGGAGAGAGAGAGAGAGAGAGGGAGGGAGAGAGAGAAAGGGGGAGAGAGAGAGAGAGAGGGAGGGAGACAGAGGGGGGGGGGGGGGGGCAGTTTCCTATTTCGGAGAGGGGGCATTTCATGAAAGTTGTCCGCACTGACCAAATAGTCGGTGCCAACCATTTCAGTAAAATCCTCTGTGTTGATTGGCTGAGAGGCACTAGCTTCTGACTGTTACTTATGGTAACTTTCGGAAATAGACAACTTGTCAGTGGTGACAACTTTCATGAAATGCCCCCCAGGTCTAAAATCTTAATGTGCAAAAAACTAAGCATTGGATACGAAGCACCCCCCAAGAAAGTCCAACTTGAAGTTGGGTTAGTTTTAATAAAAAAGCAGAAACTTGAAGGACACATAAATATTAGTAAAGGTTTGACACAACTTTGCCAAAGGATAAGAAAGTTATAATCTTTTAAAATTTTGATTTGCTGATGTCACGTGTGAGGTGCTCTCCATTATGTCCTGTGCTGTGTTATTCAAAAATTGTTTTTTTTTTGCTGTTTTTGATAAAGGAGTAAATCTTTTACATATTTTCATAAATTTACAGTAGGTGTATAAAAACATGTTTCAAGTGATATATCAAATGCACAGGTAAGATGATGCATATCCTTTTGACAAACTAGACATTTTCATAAAAATTAGTACCAGTATACTACACAAATATGGGAGAGCATCTTGCACTTGATGTCATAAAATTAAAACTTAAAAAGATTGTAACTTTTGTATCCTTTGAAGTTTGACAGAGTTTCGTCAAACCAACACTTATGTTTTTTTTCCTTCATGTTTCTGCTTTTATATAAACCAATGTTACTCTAGGGTGAACTTTTAACTTTTAACAACAAAATCTTGACCCACGTGTCAAATCTAAAAACATGTACTCCCTCTTGTGTCAGTCCTGAGTGGAGGATGTTAACACTGTTGGCTGTATTAATATAAGAATATTTCATCAAGTTATTATTGAATTTTGGGGCCTTGGGGTAAAGTTACTTAGTAAAATTAAGTTAGTTCCTTATATAAAGTTACAACATGCATGTAATTACCTGCATTCATCATTATACAAGCAATTAGTTCTTTCTTTAACATTCTCTTTATTTTCTGATGTTATGCTGAGAATAGCAGAGAAAGCACACACACACACACAAGTACAAACCGTCTGAATACATTTTTGTTTTGAAAACTCATACCTAAATTTCCTAAAATAACATGAAAAAGGAACATTTGTTATGTGTATTCAGGCAGCAAAATAAAGAAGTATAATTTCACAGTGAATCTTTATACTCTTCATTTGCAGCATAAAAATATGTATGATGTGTGGTTCCTAAGCATGTTCCCTTCTCAGTGGCTGTTTTCTGCGCTTGCGCTTTATCCTCTCTCTCACTGCAGTGCAAAGGGGCTTCATCTTTTCTTCTTTTCAAGTTTCTTCCCCACTTTCACCTCCTCAGCCCCCTAGCTGTTGTTAAGATCAGGTACCCAGGGATGTTGAGATGACCCCAGCATTCCAGGCATAACTTTAGATCGGTCATTTGCATAGCTGGTTGGTGTTTGGGGACCCGGTTTCACAAGTGTATGCGGTAGCCTAGAGCAAACCCAGCTATTGCTAGTCCTCGTGTGATGCTGGTGTATGAGTTTATTTTCTTCTTTTGGTGGGAATAGTTATCTGCATAGGGAAAAAAAGTTACGAGGAGCTTATAACTTACAAGGACATGTTAATGCCCAGCTCTACCTAGAATTAAGGATACGTTTGTTTGAAAAGGGCCCATAGAGGCACACATAGATTTAAATGCCGAGGGGAAAATACATATTGCAAAACCTTTATTTTACCTGTGCATGGTAATTTACTCCAAACTTCCATAGCAATTTTTTGATGAACATCCAAATATAAGTGGTAGAACTTTGGTAGGTAATCACTCTGTACATTGAAGATTTGTAGGAAAGCTGATTGTCAATTGCGAGGGAACACTGTAATTCAGCCTAGAGGAAAATAACTTTGAATGCAATACGTATCGCAGATCAGTGAAAGTTTTGAGAGATTAGATGGGAAGATTGAACAGGTAATGAGGATATTATGTAGGCTTGACAAAACATCTTTCCTTTAAGGTAGTATGGCATTTTGCAGGTCAAAAACTGAAATCATTGTAAATACCACGGAAATGGGAGAAGTATCAAAACTCATTTTAAGTTGAATTGTATTGACTGTTAGATTTCAAGATTTTATGTCTTTTGCTTACAGATTGAGTCTTTGAGTCTATAAAGTATGGTCGCTAAAGAGCATGGGGTCTCAAACCAAAACAAGGTTGCTTTGTTACTCTATCTGAAAAAGCTAGTGGAGTTAAGATTGTTAGATTTCCTACACATTATCATGTGCTGCTGATTCATGTTGAGAGTCATGACTTTTGCAAATTGACTGTGAACCATTAAACTGGCCACCAATATTTTATAAACTTTACGCCCCATAGGATCTTGTTCACCAAAGTACTGACTGTTACTTAGTAAGTCACAAGTTGTTTATAGATGTCATTTCTTCCCCTGGTTTGAGGGGAAAACTCTCATATGATGTGCTACAGGCGATTAAAAGTCAAAGTACTCACATTTACATGAATTAGAAGACCCATTTTTTTTGCCGTTCGTGATATAATCCACTGTTGTGTGTGGTGAGGGCCAATTAAAAAATAAGTTTATATCTTCAGAAGATAGCATCTTCATGGAAATGTAACTTGACATAACAAAACTTGACTAATTCTGCAGTTCATAAGCTCTCTACTACAGCTCTTTATTTTCACAGCTTCAATATCAGGCATATGATGCCCTGAACCAGACAAATGATAGATTATTTTTAAATGCCCTCTTTTTAAAGATACATTTTGAGTGATGCCCATGAAAAAAAATGTACATGTATTATGTACAGTATGTACTACCTTGTCCTATTCCTGTTTTTAGTCAATGAGGTTTGTATTAGTTCAAACATTACCAAATCAGATGTCATGGTGGATTTGCAATATTATTGAGCAACTATTGAGATCTTGATTGATTCTTCCTGCAAGAAAAAAGTGAAGCAGCTTTAACCATTCAACAAATCACCATTACAAAGTAACTTCCCAAGATAAGGAAACATTTTTCATGGTCACATGATCAACTGCAATTGCATCTAATAGCACAGTACAACACTCAAAATACATTTTAAAGGATTGGGCGAGCAAACATTGAACCTCACAATCTAACTCTGAACCCTAACCAGAGAGGAATTTATTTGTTGGACTCTTTTTTTGAGCATCACATCATGGAAAGAAAGAACTACGTTTTATATAACACACTACAAGGAATTTTGTTCACAGGGGCTCTTTCATTATGGGAGGGGGTGACTTTTTTTTTATTACAGGGGATAAATTGCCTGGAGTTTCCAGGTAAAAAAAAACCCTACTGACCCTCCCCCTAGAATATGAATCATAACTTGTGCTCAAAGGCCAAATGTGCATGAAATCAAATAAGAATGGAACCAATTGGCAATGTAACGTGAAAACCATGTATGGGATTTGCAGTGTCTGGTGTTCCTATGTGAAAACGGGGCTTGTGTTTTCAGCACACATGAGGCCGTGCACTGGGGTGGGAGCAGCCAGTGGTATTTTGGGGCTGGTTGCAATTTGCGGCATCTGTGGATTTTCGTGTCACAGGCATCCCTCTCACGATAACATTTAGTCTTGGTGGGAGACCAGAGAAGCCTGGAGATGCTCTAATAAGTAATGGTGGCCTTTTCTGCCTTCTTTTACTGCTTTGGAGCAAAATATGTGACTGGGCCTGGAAGATGTTTAATTGTTAAACTCAACCATTGACTTGGTGTGCACATACTTTATTGAATGAATAATGGTAATGTACATTGAATTATCCAGAGGGCAATGAAGAGGCTTAGAAAGAAAACTAATGACCAAAACCCAACTTGTAATTGCAGTCTGATGGATGTGACACATGGATGAACATTGCATGGTCCCTTGGACACATTCAAGTAACTTGAATCTCAGAAAAAAACATTCTCAGAACATGTCTAATTTTTTAGCTAATTCTCAAATTTGTTGATATTTTCCAAATGTATGGTGGCATATTTTTGTGGGGAATTAGTCAAGCAAAATAGTTGATTTTTTTTTTACAGTGCCATAAGTTTTTATTACGAAGCCCGAGGATGAGACCAGAGCTACATGTCGTAGGATGCCCTTAGGAAGACAAGAGCCTGCTTGTGATTGGCCGATTACAACCTCCAGGCCCGTTTGTAAAGTTAGCCCGGTGGGTGCGGTGATGGTGTAGCAGTGGTTGTCTGGCTGGTTCCATACATTGGGGGAGGGAGGAGAGAAGGCAGCCAGTCACGTTGGGACCTGATGCCAGCCAGCCAGCCAGCCATCCAGCCAGCAATCAGACTCAGAGAGGTCTGTCAACTCGGAGGGAGTGATCAATCGTGGGGGTTGCTTGGCCCCGGATGGTTGGTTGCTAGGGCGAGGAGTGCTTCTCCTTCCGCGACACGAGGATTGTTTGTTTGAGTGACGACTTGAGGGGATTTGATGTTGCATCCTGCGACCTGTTTCTGAGGAGGGAGTAGGTGGAATGTGCACATCTCCAGTGACCGTCAGTCTGCTGTGATTGTGGTTGGGGGCTAGACATCCTCGCGTCACGAAAAGTCGTCCAACCGCTTACCACCAACAGCCTCTGACAACCTCCTGTTTCTTCCCGTCAACTTTCATACAATCAGATGCTTTTGATTTTTTCTTTGTGTGTGGACTCTTTTTTTATTGTAAGCTGACACAGAACCACTTGGTGAACTCGCCATTAGACTGTTATTCATCGGTAAATTCTGCAAAGATTAGGACGGTAACTACCGTATGACTCGGCTACACCTTGCTGATTGAATTCTGCCGTCAGAATCGGACACAAGACATCATTAGACAGCTGCATTAAAATTGTTGTTAGACTCTTACTACAGCTGGGAGATAGTTGAGATGGAGACCATGAGTTATGCACCATACCTTAGCTGCTTCAATGCCTTCCATCTCCCATACCTTCACGTTCCCCCTCCATCAGGTAGGAATCAATCAGTGTTCTCATTATCCAGATTTTTTTAAAAAAATCTCCATATTGTAGGCATGCTTTATAAATTATAGATGAAGTGCTGGTATACATGACATGTACTGTACATTTAGTCTATAGATGTAGTGGTACTTGTGCAGCTAGGTATAATCTAAAATGTACAGTATGAACAACAAATTGATAGATTTGACACTGTCTTGAAGTCCTGTACTATATAGAGTTTGGACTCGTTACATTACAGTCTGAGGAAGATATGTGGACATGTAGTTGTGGAAAGTCTGGCTTTTGTCTGATTGAAAGCAGATTCATATCAAGAACCCTCAATTAAGCATACAAGAATTCTAATATACATGTAACATCATGCATGTTTTTTTATATTAAGAACCCTCAATTAAGCATACAAGAATTCTAATATACATGTAACATCATGTATGTTTTTACATCAAATTTAATATTTTAGTGAAAGGGCTTTTGAGGTAATTTCAATCAAGATGGACATGATTTGTCTTAACTTGTGCCATGCCCCCCCCCCCCCTCCCCCCAAATGTCGATTGAATTAAAATGAACAAGACCACAGTAATTACTTGCACTACACTGTACTGGACTGACCGCATTGGAAACTATCAGACCAAGGGCGTGTTTATTAACTCTCTTTTTTTTTGGGTAGAATTAAGGTTTCCAAACCCGTTTAAATTTTTTTAACGCGTTTCAGGGCGTTGATAAACGCAAAGGTGTTTTGATTATGGGGTACGGAAATCTGTTTTGAAACAGGCAAATTTGTACGATCCTAAACACGTTTGAGCCAGAAACGCGTTTGAGCCAGAAACGCGTTTAAAGAAGCGAGATAAACGCAAAGCTGTTTTGAAACGGCTTTAAACCACGTGTTTTCGGTGACAAGACTGGTTTTCAACTTGGGCGATCGAGTTGATAAACGTACCGTTTTTTTTAAACGTGTTTGGAAACGCGTTTGTAAAGGCCTTTGGAAAGGCATTTAAATTTCTGAAAAGATGATAAACACGGCCCAAATGTTCATGTGATACTGTACTTATCTGTATTCTGTGAATGGAATCTCTCCATTTAGGGCTACCAGATAACTAAAGCTTCCTAGATATATGCCCATACAGTACATGTACATGTTGTATGCACAGTCCACATCATGTAAAAAGCTGTGTATGTACCCCCTGGATGCTTGTAGGTAAATCAATGAAATACATACTTGTATATCAAGGTTGAGGTGGATTAGCGTTTCCTCAGCTCTGTTAGTATTTCCTTCCAAAGCTTTGAGGGTACAAACTAAACACAACATGGAAGTATGCAATATATGGTTACATATCAATGCCAATGTATGGTTTTGGAAAATATGTTGAAAAAATGTTGTTGTGTTTGATTATTAGTGCATTGCTGTCTAATGTACAAATGTTGCATTTGTCACTCGCAAAAGAAGAACACTATTTGATCATAACAGAAGTCGCATCAAACTTAATGGTGTACAGTGTACTTTGTTTTATGCGCTTTTGGAATAGAGCGGTAGTGTATATGTGGTGCTAATATTCTACTAAATGAAGAGTGATCCAACAGAGAGAATGTGTGTAAAAAAATTGCAGTTATGTCATCTAGATTGCTTTCAGTGTTCAAGTCATGTTGAAAATCAAGCCTACCAGTAGACTTCAGTGAAAATTGAATCACTATTCCAGCATAAGTTTGTCCAGTAGATGTAAAAGCAACAGGAATACAGGATGTGCACATAGATGTGCATTGTTTGAAGTTGTATAGAGTCCCAGTGTCATGTTGTAAATCAGCCCTACAATATACAGAAGTACAAATGGAAAAGTGGCTCACCAGTGTGTCCAGTAGATGTAAGAGCAACTGCGTCATGAAAACAGGATTTGCATATTCAGAAGCTAGTGGGTGTCCAGTGGATGTAAGAGCAACTGCAACATAAATACAAGATTTGCATATAGTGGGTGTCCAGTAGATTTAAGAGCAACTGCAACATAAAACTGGATTTGCATATTCAATAGCTCGTGGGTGTCCAGTAGATGTAAGAGCAACTGCAACATAAAACTGGATTTGCATATTCAATAGCTAGTGGGTGTCCAGTAGATTTAAGAGCAACTGCAACATAAAACTGGATTTGCATATTCAATAGCTAGTGGGTGTCCAGTAGATGTAAGAGCAACTGCAACACGAATGCAGGATTTGCATATTCAATAGCTAGTGGGTGTCCAGTAGATGTGAGAGCAATTGCAACATGAAAACAGGATTTATATACTAGTGGGTGTCCAGTAGATGTAAGAGCATGTATAAGTGACAGTATAGAATGCAGGCCCAGTGGCCTACTACGGTTAATGTAGGTGACTATAATCCATCCTGTGCCAGATGAATGCTGCTTTATGGGAATGGTATGTACAGTGTACTTCCAGTGCAGAAATGCCTCAATGATGCATAAAGAGTTATATTTGCACATATGCATCTTATTGCTCTTTTACAGCTACATTCTTGTGTATGCATGCTGATAATGGTATGGTGAAAATGGGATTCGTTTTACATACACTTCACTTTGTACTTGAGTGTACATGCAAGGATTTATCTTAATTCCAACCCTGGATTGGCCCAGCCACATTGGCCCAGTCACACTTTCCATGGCAGTTCAAGTGTGCCAAAGCGTGCCACTAACATACAGTGCTCGCTGGAGTGCAGCCATGTGATTCAATCTTTTGTGCAGTAAATATCAGTGCTGAATGTATTGTTCACTCAGCAGTTACAAGGGGGAAAAAATCATATCGAACATGTTTACAGTGTGTTTGCCTGTATTATCTTGCAAAGATACCCCATTATGGTACATTTGTAAATATATGTTGTGTCATATCTTCAAAAAGCAGTGTCTAAAAAAACCCTCAAATATGTTGAATTTGAATACATTGAACGTATCAAGAAATTCCAAAAGTATTTGCTGCATTGAATTGTCATGAATCCATCTGAATATTAATTGTTGATGTTGCATTTATCCTAAGGAGCTCTCAGAACCGTTTACATGATTAAATGCAGTACACTGTAAGCTCTACAGCAAGGTACAGGTAAATCTACATATTCAGTACAGGAATGCATGAGCCGCCATGACGACGCAACTTTTTACGATTTTCATTTCAGGGCTGATCATCTTCGTATGGACATACATTTAACGTGGGTGTGATCTTGCGATGCATAGAAATGCCCTTGCAGCTAGATTCCCTGATGAAAAATTTCAAGATGTGCATAAATTAGTATCTAGTTTGTGAGCACTCTGCTGTGAGAGAGTGCTTAGATGACTCATTTGATCACCAGGGCTCTCGTCAGTCTAGAGAAAGTATTATATGGCGGCCGCTGGCAGCGCCTGCCCACTCTTCCTCAGACTCCATCGTCCATCATATTACGCCGGTATACATACACTGCAGAGGCGCTAGGGTGGGGTGGGAGGAAGGACATCATAATTGATGCATGCCGATACTGCTACCGTCTGTGTGTGTGGATGGAGTGGTGTTGCGTGCATCGATGTATAGTCTGCATACATGTACATTCCCAATGTATGTGCTCCTCTATGATGTGGATGAATGGGACTTCATCATCAATGTGTGCCATTCAGCCTACCACTGTGGCATTGTATGCAAGGTGCCAAAGGCAGAGAGTGTGTGTGTGTGAGAGAGAGAGAGAGAGGAGAGAGAGAGAGAGAGAGAGAGAGAGAGGGAGAGAGAGAGAGAGAGAGAGAGAGAGAGAGTGAGAGTGGAGGCTGGGTTAATTTTGTCATGAATAAAATTGATTACACATGCTGGAATAGATTGGTGTGTGTAGACATTCATATGTGTGTATGTCAGCTACATGTACACTGCTCATGCACAATTAAGATGTTTTTTTTCTCTGTGTATTAATGTATTACTTTTATCAGTGCATTGAACATCTTACATTGTTGGTATGATTTCATATTATTATTATGAAGCATTACTACAATATTCTGCTGGGATCCAGATTGTGTTTAAGTTGTTTTTTAAAAGAAATTTTAAGATGATTCCTTTCTGATATCAAATCATAATCATGCTACTATAGAATTGGACCCATAGTCATGGCAAAGTCATCTTTACCCCTTTCCCCCTCCCTTTAAGCCAACAAGATATTGCCTAATTATGGCAACCTTATCAAATATTCTAACCAACAATGGTGTTTGATTGTAGCCTGGTCTGATATGCAATGTGAGGTAGACTATGCATGGCTTGTGGATTGGTTGGGTTAGCCTGGCTTCCAAGCTTTCAGACATTTCTTTTTCAAACTGAAGAAATGTCTAGTACCCATAAGAATACTGGTAGTCACTTTATTGTTCTCCTCTCCTCTCTGTCTTTGAGTGAGTCAGAGAAGGAATTTGAAAATGATTACCTGTAGTCTAGTGGAGCCAGACCCGATAAATGAATAATTTAGTGTGGATTGAAAATGCCCGAAAGCCAGGCTATTAGGACCTAGGTTTGGCTAGATGGGATGACAGTCATATGCAAGGGCTGAGTCATACATGAATGGCATACTTCCCTCTCTGTGCAAATGCTCGGTGTGTAAATTAGTATGAAGTGGGACACTTGCTCAGTAGTCTTCTGTGCAGACTCATCCTACATCCTTTTTGTGCATACCTTTAAAAATGGACGGTCTTTATAAACTATTTATCAGACTATAACCTGTATAAAAACCAACACTTTCATACATTATTTAGATAACTTTAAATGTTCTTTTATAAAAACTCAATTTTCAAACATGTACATCAAAACATAGGTTTGAAGAAATAATTCTTCCTTTGCAGGTATGCACTGTGTGTTTGATTTGTACAGTTGAACATATATTACCACTAGGGAACAAAGGAATTGCCATAAAAAAGAGCACCTACTCTTTACCATATTGGTGAGCATTCTGTGGATTAAGATAGCACACATTCTTACATCATGAATCATGATATGAGTAGGTAGCTCATACAAAAAAAAAATCAGTGTAGTTAGGAATTCAATCACAGCGTTCCCAGATTGTCAGACATGCGTGTCCCCCCCCCCCCCCCTTTTCCCCTTCCCCCATTTTTCCAAGAAAAATTCAAAAATGCACTTTTTCTCCCTTTTTTCAGTAGATTTATCTATAATACTCAAAAAGGTGTTATAACAAAAAGGTTTGGCTGACATTGCATAATTACTGTTCAGATCTCCTTTCCTTTATATCCATATGTTTGAACTGGACGATAGAGGAAATCTATTAAAGTCATTTCTCATTGGCTTATTTGAACTGCAGTATTCACAGCTTTTTCAGGAGCAGTAAAGAGTATTTGTACGAAATGTATTGCACAAGGTACAGGCTACTGTTGCTATAAGCAGTGAAGCGTTTAGTCTCAATATGAATACATTAACCTATTTTTGATAAGTGCTGCTGATTTTGATTAAATTTGAAGAGACCTATAGACTATTCTTGGAGAGATTCCAATAGCACGGAAGTAGGAGGAAGTTTCGGAGCTTCATCTACATGTAGTACGCCTGATTGAATTTCCGTATCCTCAATTCCCAGGAAATTAGCTCTGACACGGACAAGAAGTTACATCAAATATTAAACCATGCTTTGTATCATGCTCAAATGAAGTAAGAATGGTTTGGTTTTTGTGCTGGTACTTAGTGTCTGCCATTTTAAACACATCTGGTGTTTCCTCTAGTAAGGAAGACATCTTAAAATTGACTAGCTTTCTCACAGGAAAGATGCTAAGTTAGTAATCCTCTCACATGACTGGAAACAAGATTTATTTTTACAATGATTTACTCATTTACCCATTTATGTACCGTTATCTGTTTTTCGGAAGCATTTGTAATCTTGCCTCATTTAGATGTAGATCTGTGACCAATTACTGAGGTCCCATTCCCTATTTAGAAATGTTAAAGTCAAATTTGATTTCATGTGATATTTTAATGCTTCCACATGTGGAAATGTAATTTGGATACTGAGTACAGATCTAGAAATATGAAAAGGAGGGGTATAAATGGCCCGGAACTCCGGAAGTGCATCTGTTTTTGACAATGGCGATGACTAAGAATAGTTTGAGCAAAAGGGGACCCTCCTTCTCCCTATCACATTTGTAGCACAGACTTTGCTCAGGAAATAATTGAACGCCTTTAATAGATAAAGAAAACTGCCCTTGCAATTGTGTGGTTTTTACAGTGTAGTTTGATTGGTATGGAGGATTACCAATATATCTGTTTGGTTTGACCTTTTTTTTTTGTCTCGATCAGCCTGATTTGGCGAAGGTCTTGCAAGCGATGAGGATGTTGTGTGTTGTTTAAATGCTGCAAAGTTGATGTTTTAAGGGTGTTTACATACATAGTTCTTGCCAGTCTGTGTGATCGCATATTTTCTATTATACACATACATTTGTACTTACATTTACAAACAATTGTGAAGTTAAACATTTATTACTCTGAAATACAAATGAGTGTCAGTGGAGAAATTATGAAAGGAACAATTCCTAGTACAGTGGTGTAGATCTGCATGCTACATGTATTGTAGCAGCCGTGTCTTGCGCATAATTGATCAAGCTCACCTTGGGTAATATAGTATGTTGTTATTTCCCCTCAAGACCAGCTGATAATATATCTGATCATCACATTGAAAGGTATAAGATTTCATTGTTGTAGACTTTCTTATTGTCGTGGTGCATGCTACATGTATGAATGACAAAATACCCCCCCCCCCCCCCCCCACACACACACACACTGATCAAAATTATATCAGCAGTTGTTGAAGGATGTTTATTGTGTATATATCGTGTGCAATGTTTTCCACATTTGTACTGCATTTACTGATCTTTATTATAATGAAAAATTCTCTTGGAGGAGATTCTGGTCAAAGTGCAAAGCTAATAAATGGGATATCAGCCAGTGTGACATTACTCTGTATCATATATCCTCAGTTAAATTTTAATCATGATCTGGAGAAGGTCACATTTTTTGGGTACATTGTATTTGTGTGCAAGGCCAGTGGCATCGCATGATCTTCTTTATCTCTCCCTCTTCTGCCTGGTGTGTCCACGGGTTCAAGTTCGCACCTTGTGAATCAATAACATGACATGTCATTTGGCATTCCTTGCATACCGATCTTCTTCAATAGAACCAGAGAAATGCACCCAAAACAGTGGTTTGAAAGGAAGAAGAGGAAAAAAATATGTGAGTTTGATTGTCTGTGTGTTGACACAAGGGCTCAGTGGGGAGACTGGGTGACAAAGGGAGGAATGTGTGGTGTGGAAGTGCCGAGTTGGAGTGGTGGAGCAGAGGTGTGTGGAGTCTGCCTCATGTGGTTGATTCACTTCTCTCTCTCTCTCTTCCCCAATTCTCTTCTCCATACTTTCTTAG
Source organism: Arbacia lixula (assembly GCA_963669155.1). NCBI lineage: Eukaryota > Metazoa > Echinodermata > Echinoidea > Arbacioida > Arbaciidae > Arbacia > Arbacia lixula. The sequence continues at coordinate 30,982,174 of OZ022576.1, forward strand.
CCCCGTTCATATACCATATACCGCTATTATTACTGGCGCACATCGGTAAGCAAGTTTCTAGCGAGCCGCAAAAGCACCATTCATATACACCCCAAAAGCCGTAATGTTGCGGTGTTTTGGACAGCTGGACTCTCTCCAAACCAGTGGTGACATGTTCCGCTCAGCCATACGAGCGGTAGGATTAGCGACCCACATGCCAGAGTGCGATGCAAAAGGCGCAACATTTACGCCTATTTTGCGGACGCAGTTTTTAAGATTCGCTTATCGCAATATTGCGGTATTATTACTAGGTCTCGATCCGCGAAAAAGCCGCAAAAATAAGCGCAAAAAAGGAGGTAGCAAATACCGCATTATTTGAGCACATCCCGTTCATATACGCAGCCATCGGTAATGCATCAGCAAAATTGCCGCAAATATTGCGCCTTTTTCGCGGATAGACGGTGTATATGAACAGGGTTCTTCACTCTAACTGGCTGCTTGTTTCTTTCACTGGCTTTTTTGCTGTCTTTCTGTTCTCCCCCTCTCGCTTGTTCTCTAATGTCTGTGAGGCTGTCATCTTTTTTTTCCTGTCTATCTACCTTCTTAAAGATGTTTTGATGTTTGTTTCTTACTTATATTCACCCGTTTTCCTTCACCACCACTCCCCCCCCCCTGTCTGTCTGTCTGTCTATGTCTGTCTTCTGTCTGTCTCTTTTGTGTCTGTCTTTCTCTTTCCCACCCTATATCATGTGTCTCCCTGTTGCATCTCTCTTTCTCATTTCTTCCTTTCTTCCTCATCACTCACTCTTTATCAAAGATGAACATGTCTTCAAGGATTATTTTTGTCTAGATTGTTTTCCCAATTTAGAATTTTTTGTTACAAATTTTCAACACTGTCTTCAAAGAGATTTTTTCCTCATTTTTCTCCTGTTATGAAATAAAGTAACGACCTCAAAATATTTACTTCGTTTTAGCATTCTTCATCACTTCATCATTATCCTCAGTACCATCCTTATCACCATAAGTATCATCACCTTCATCATCTCCATGACGTCTCCATGACCACAGTTATTATCATCACCACTGAAATCATCGCCACAATTGTCATCACGCGCAGTGTGCAATAACTATAGTCTACTTTGTTTGACAGTTTATGCTAGATCTGGATCTAGATCTAGGCGTATAAATTAATTGTAAATTTGTCTACCAAAAATTACATGTTATTTGTAAATTCCAAAAACTCTGTTTCTAACATGTTTTTAAAGAATTGACACAATCATTAGAAGACAGAAAAGGGAATTTTCTTTGAAGACACCATACAAAAAATACTGGCTAATTTCGGTCAAAATTAACATGACTGAGTATTTAGCAAAAGCCTATAGATTCCGGCTTTTACTCAACTGCGTTGTTTCTTTTTCTCAGAATTACATCTGATTTGGGGGAAAACCCACTCTGAGAACTGTATAGTGCTAACAATGAGGACTTCAATGGTCACATGTCCACTAGAGGAAGCATGTTCATTGTTGTGTTGAGGAGAGTACACAACTTCTGGACTAGTAGACTACAGATTTACTTTCATGTATTAGAAAATCATTTCCACAGCACAGAGAAAACCTGGATGTTCTTGATCGAATAGTGGTACATGTACATAGTACAATACAGAAGACGAGTGTGTGTGTCCATGATTCAGTTCAGAACAACTTGAAACAAGCATTTCGGTGAGAGGATTGTACAGTGAAGTAAAATACCTTCCAAATGTGTAATAAAATTGCATAAATATTTGATGTTCTGACAATCTCATGAGTGATGAATTTGAGCTAAGCATGGAAACTACTGTACATAATCATACAGGTTACTTAAACCAGCCTCATCATAAAATTATTGTTTTTTTTATGCATGCCCATACATTGAAGAACAAAGCTGAAATTCTACATAAAGACATTATATCATTTTTGGCTAATCTTCAATCAAAATATTTTGAAATGAGAATAATGTAAGAAGTTGGAAAGTTGTCAGTGGCTGTGCCCCCTGTCTGTTCCAGGGAGCAAAAGAAAATTAAATCAATCCCTAGGCTCCATTCTTGGCATAGTCTGCATAGCTGAGGCCTGTTGATGGCGTGGGAAAGTGGCCCGCAAGTTTGCCCAGCGCACCGTGCCTTGCCGTGCCGTGCCTTGCCTTCCCAACCTGCCATGGTTCTGGCTGGGGAGGAGGAAGCACAGGGAGAACGGCTGCAGAAAACAATGAAAGTTAAGAGAGAGAGAGAGAGAGAGAGAGAGAGGGAAAAAAGGGGGGGGGGGTAGAGAAATATGGTGTAGAGAGAGCAGGAGAGGGGGAAGAATGAGAGGGAGAAAACAAAACAAAGACAGAGGAAGGGAAGGGAAGGGAAGGAGGAAGAGAGAAAAACAGATGAGCAGAGAGAGGAGGAGAAGAATGAGAAGGGGGAGATATTCTTGAGGTGAGGAGTAAAGTTCACATCATACACCTGTAGGCCTTTCATATTTGTCTTGTGTACTGTACTATCTGAAGCGTCAAAACAAACACATGACAACAACATGTACTTGGTTGGGGGGGGGGGGGGAATAAAACTTTGTTTGGGGAGGGGGATACTTCTTGAGCCTAATGTTATAAAACAAACACTAGATATTTGTTTTTCGCAGGGGTTATTTTGTTATCTGTGGGGGATGATTTTTGCATTGCTCAATCGCCCTGAACCTCTGTGTACATGTATTTTCTTTTTTTATTGGTACTCTTCTTTTTTTTATTGTATTGTTATAACTTGTCAGATATTTCCAAAATGTGCCTGCGCAATTGCCCAAAAGGCCAGGAAGTTATTACAAAAAACAGGAAAAAAAGTAATGTTCATGGAGGAGATGTTATTTTGAGAGAAAAGTTAACTCATTGATGTGGGGAACTCTGGGTTGTGACAGTGACGAAACATTTCGTGCAGAGAGAGTGTCATCCTCTACTTCGTCATTGTTATCTTTAACCCCGTTCATATACGCCCTCTATCCTCTAAATAAGCGTAACAATTGCCTATGCATTATCGATAGGTGCGTATATCAACAGGAGTCAAACCTTTTTTCTGCTTATTTTGTGGCTATGTAGCAGATCGAGACCGAGTAAAAATACTGCAATATTGCAGTAAGTGAATCTTATAATAGCTGTAAATATTGCGACTTGTGCATTGCACTTGGGCATGTGTTTTGCTAATGGCTAGGCTCGTATAGCTTAACAAAACTTGCACTATTACAGCTTTTTTTTGTGTATATGAATGGTGTTTTTAGGAGCTGGCTGGAAACTTTCAGCAGTGTGCTACGGGAATAGGCCACGGTATAAAAACCTATTACGTAAACAATATCTCGTGGGCGCTGATGCATGCCGGGATCGAGAAATTTTCAGGCAAATAAAGACGCTCCGAGCTAGCTTCATCTAGCCTAAGATTTCTTGGGAAATTTTCTTGACCGAAAAGCGAGCTATTTTGCCTGATCTGGGTAATGAAGACGCAAATAGCTAGCTATTTTGTGATCTGGCTAGCTAACCCGATCAGAACAAGCTCGCTATTTCGCCCACATCGGGCTAATGAAGACGCACCTATAGTGTGAAGCAAACTGCTGGGATAATGAAACCAAGATTTTTCTCCTCTTTCTTAAATTTTATTACCCATTGTTGTGTTATCCAACCAATCTATGAGGTACATGTGCATTTAGTGAAGCAATTTGGCATATTTCCCAGTTGTTGAAAAGTGCTCAATCATGTATGGTGAAACATAATGAACATTGTGCAATCCTGCATGTACATGCATTGTCTGGATAAATGTATCAAGGCCTATACTGAAAAAGCTGTGTGATATGGTCTAATACCTTTTGTGTATGGCCATACATTCATTTAGCCTATTTGTCATGCATCGTTCCATTTGTGGGGGGAAAAAGCAAATTGAACCCCTCTAGAGTGAATCTTAGCAGCCCAGTTAAAAATTACATTTCTTATGTCCTCCCATGTATGTTAACAATACTTACATGTATACATTTGACCAATCAGAACCTTTTAATAATCATAAGTGTTTATACCTTCAACTTACGCTGGACATCAAAATGATGCATTTCTGGTTCCCAAAGTTCAAGATTAACTCTCTCAATCCCACAGGTAATCGATTTTGTTGTAATTGAAGTGAGACCTCCTTTCTGTGGTACATGTACCCCAGGAAGGTTCAAGAAACTCACAGGAAGTTCTTTACCAATGCAATTATAACAGGCTGTCAATATTTTACTGGTGAATTTGTCAAACACTCTCATTTTACAAATGACTACTTCAACAGGTGGGGTTGTGTTTTTAGCATTTTCCAAACCACCAAGTGTTTGAGTTCAGCATGCTGAACTTGAGCTTTTGTCAAGTCTGGTACATGTGCATTCGGTAAAGTACACTCTGTAAAACCAATACTAACTCAATTAGCATGTGTACATGACTACATGGACACATCTTTTGCATTTTCCTACCAACATAGAGACGTATTTGTACAGTGAATTTTATATTGAAGTACTGAATTTTCAACTGTGTGTGATAAGGGTGTCAATTTGTTGTGTGATGTACTGTATGTACAAGGTGTAAAGCAACAACAAATGGGAGAGATACCCATGGAAATTCCTGTGTTTTTTTTAGGATTGGCTAGTATAAAACAAGTGGTAGTATTATACAAGGGGCGTGATTCCACCCTTGTCTTCAAATATGTGTTCAAATATGTTTCATCATGGTTCCTCACTGCACAGTGGCAATTTCTGTATACAACATAAGGTGCGTCTTCATTAGCCCGATCAGACGAAATAGCGAGCTAGTTTACTGATCCGAGGAACTAGCCTGAAGTTGCAATCGCGTCTTCATTAGCTCGAAACTTGGGATACGTAAGCTTGAAACACGGGATGCATATATTATCCCGTGTTTCGCACGTACCAGCAGTGTGCGACGGGAATAGGCCACGACCGCATGGCTTCGGTTGTGAGCTCGCATTCACGCACATGTCAAAACCTATTACGTAAACAATGCCTTGTGAGCGCTGATGCATGCCGGGATCGAGAAATTTTCAGGCTAATGAAGACGCTCCAAGCTAGCTCCATCTAGCCCAAGATTTCTTTGGAAATTTTCTCGACCAAGTAGCGAGCTATTTTTCCTGGCTAATGAAGACACAAATAGCTAGCTATTTCGTGATCTGGCTGGCTAACCCAATCAGAACACGCTCGCCATTTCGCCCACATCGGTCAAATTGTAAATATTCAAGCATGTTACTCTACAAAGCAAATGCTGAACACAGAAGTTGTATGGTAACCCAGATCTGTGACTATTGAGGAAGTACGATAGTCATCCATTAAAAATTGCGAGTATGTCGTGGGGAGGCACAGTAACTAGCCAGGAAGAGCCTTTTTTGGTGATTGGTGACTTCATTTCCTATCCAGGCCCCAGTGAATATAGGATTAGGCCGTTGCTCATTGACATTAGGCCTTCGGTCCTTCAGTAGGTCTCTACTGCGTGTGACACGCTGTGCTCTGGTCTCTCTCTATCTCTCTCTCTCTCTCTCCATGGTGTGTCCATTGTGCTGGGGGATGCAGGGACCGTCAAGTCACGATGTTGTCATGGGCTTGAATCCGCGCCCTACTTGTTTCACGATTGCTGACCCATGCTCGCAGGCTTGTGGCATATAAACGTTATTTTGTACCCTGTAGCCATGAAAAAAAATATTCCTTCATTCATTATGCATACTATACCTGTATGCTCATACTTTTTTATTGAAACGTAGTTGTTAGTTTCATAACTCACAAATCTAGCCAAATGATTCCGCTACATTTTCTTCAATTATGCAAGCACATGATGTATGCGTGAATGTTATCATGTATGTAAGCCCATGGTGAAATTGCCGTGCTTGCTCCCGATCTGCAAATATTGTGATTAATATATGATGCATACATGTACACTTCAATGGGGAAAATAATAGCAGCAGTTCATTCTTTGTTTATTCCACACCAAAGTGTTGCCACAGATAATCTCCTCTGTGTCATATATCCTGCATGATTAAGATGATGATTAACAACTCTGGCTTTCTTGTTTACAAAAAAATTGAAAAAAAAACAAAAACAAGATGCAATTATAACACGGTATTTAATGTAGATTGAATCTGCCTGGTGTGTATTTTGTCACCAATGATGCACACATATTCCATTGAACAGCATTATATTTGGTGCCGTGAGGGTTAAATGGTTATTTCCTTGGTTGTTCTTGTACAGGTGGCGACATGGGGTTCTCGTTGGGAGGACGGTCTGACTCGCCCAAGGAGCTGCCATCCCGCGTCAACCGTCAACGGCGGAGCGTGGAGCGACGGGAAGGCCCTCTGGTGATGAAGTGGGACGCAGAGCACAACCACAAGGCCACCAGCACCGCCACCACCTCCACAAGGTGCGCCAGCACGCAGACGTAAGTTCCCATCTGCCCACCACGTAGAGTACCGAAGTGGTGCCACCATTATGGACCTTCCTCTGCAGGGGTGGTAGTCTGAAAACAAAATGAAGAGTTTTGAGACAAAAGTTTTGGCTTAACTCCCCTTCGGTTCATAATTGTGATCGGCCTGTTGGCACAGTTTTTGACTTATGTCCATTTTCTGAACACAACTGACATCTATAGGCAAGGTAGTTTTTGACTTTGGTCTCTTTCAGAATACTGTACTCAGGTTTTTAGTGCAAATAATATTGCTCAAGGCGAGTTGTTCACTTGTCCAACAATGACTAATGGGCTAGTGTTGGTCACTATTATATAAGTCACTGCTATGATCACAGTGGGCTAGCTCTGCCCGGACAGTAATAGAACCTGTTTTCTTGACAACATGTTCATGTGACCGGTGCTCTACAAGGCTACTACTACAAGGTTACATCAAGTGTTGTATAAATTAGCCTTTTATTACATTGTCTAAAAATATGTGTATGGGTCAGACAGGACGGGACTGCAGCCTCATATTATTGAGGGCATTGGAATGGAAAGCAGTGTTTGTTTCAAGGTTAGAGATGGTCGATTTAACATTGCACAAACACCCTTCCACTGAACATGTACTGTTCCATGACCAATTAATCCTCATTTACTCTAATAAAGCTGTAAGCCTGCTCTTAATAATATTATCTGTGAGGGTAAAGCATAAATAGAGGAAATATATGAAATTCTGTTCTTATTACAAATTATATTCTTGCTTGTTTACATCAGTTGTAAGTTGTTATTTGGAATAACAAGCTTATATTTAAAGAAATCAGTGGAGAGTAGAGGATAAATATTGTTGTTGTGGGCTGGCTTTTTTCTGAACTCAGCCAACATATTTATAGGTTGTTGTATATAGTTCATGGACACATTCCCACATACTTAGAAACTATTTTCCTGAAAGATGATTTGTCAAAAAATATTTGCTCACACATCTATTCAGTATTTGTTATTCCATAAGTGTTGTTCCATCCATTCATCTTTCTGCTAGCCACGTCTCCCATATATCAACCATAAATCAATTGATATTATTGTAAGGCAATGTATAAGTTACCCCTACCTTTATGACATGCTGAACTTGTGGCTTACACCTTTACTATCTTGACATGCAAACTAGTCCAAGCTGCTGTTCAAAGTTCACTGAAAGGCTTCATATTTCACATACATGCATACCATTTCAGCAGGAGTATACTTGAATATTGCTCCAAAGTACAAGATCATATGTTACATTTGCCGCAGGATAAATCCAGGGTAAAATAAAATGTTTCAGGAAGTTCAATAGAAAGAGAAAGGAACTCTCATATGAAGAGTATGAGCATATAAGATCATAAAACATAAATATTATAGCATATAAACTATCCAGTATTGCAACTCTTTATTACTGAAGGTAAACAACAAAGTAGTATGTTTCCATGATGGATGCTGTTTTTTATTGTTAACTCAATGTGAAATTTTATATTTCACAAAATGGAACTTGTTTTTTGATAAACATTTATTTTCTCTGCAATAACTTAATTCAATTGGAATATAAATTGTGAAACACCTTACTTCACATCCGCTTACCATAGGTAAAGTTTAGTGATACTTTGATTTGAATATCAACTTTGGTCAATATTTCTAGCAGCTACACATCAGATTCTGCCCATACGGGATCCCCAATGAGTTCCTTGTGTGCAAGTTTTCATTTAACACATTTTAAATATTTTACACTCTTACACAAACATACAAACTGTGCACACGTGTACAACTGTATAATGTCCTATATTTGATTGTGTACTACTTCTTGCTAAATACAGACGTTCTTTGTTATAGGTTCCCCATGCCTGTCAGGACTACTTATCACAACTTCTCATAACAATCTCTTTTACACCTGTAAATTGGCGGTGGTGCATATACAGACATCCATACCTCTGCCTCTGTCTCCCCTTCCTATGTGAATAATCCAGTCTTCTCATTAGATAAGAATCTAGGGAGCGCAAATAGCTCAAATTTTGTTTGCTCAGTGCCATGGATAAGCTGCATTCCTGACATATGTGAGCTGATAATCTTTGCTTCTTTGGCTGCATTCATTACTGAAGTTAATCTGTACAGAGGCTTTAGAAAACTCTGCTCAAATACAGCCAATATACCAGTATATCAGTGAACAGTTAATCCAGGGAGGTGTTAGGAAGGAGAAAAAACTCGAGCATTATACATTCAAACGTCTGTATGGGTTCTAAAGCGTGCTCATGAATGTCAAAATCATTCCATAATCATGACAATGCTTTGATGTTCCATGTGCCGGGCGGACATTTAGCTGTTGTCAACTTGAAAAGAACTGTCTTTCATTGCCCATTTGTCTCTATAGGCTTTGTTTTTGACAAATTTGTTTGCAAACTATAAGGAAGTTGAGGGCAGATTATGACAGATCCTTTAATCTACTTTTGTTTTGAAAAGTAATGAGGAATCCTTAAAAAAATTGGACATATTACATATTTTTATTACTGACAATATTGACCAATTTCTTCACTTTTCGACATCTTGTGCATTTGTGGAATTCAACCATTCTAAAAATGAGGGGACCCTTTACAATTTGTCTGCAAAAGACCATTTTCATAGCGATACATGTACGTGAACAACAATATATCGTTTGCGATACATACGTACAGTATGCAAGTCTTATGTGTTCATACATTAGTTACTCATGACGAAAACATGAGTAAAACACTTATATATTTGTATAATTTTACACAGGCTGATCACAAGTGAGATGGTGGGCATCCCAGAAATCAACCCAGACCTGCCCATCCCAAGTAGTTCCAGCCTGATGTCAGAGGACACCCCCTGCCCCCCTTACCGGTCCCCCGCTGTCCCGCCTACCTCTGTCTCCTCCTCCTGCACCTCGCACCCCTCCCCCCATGCCCTCAGGCACAGGGGGATGCCCCCACAGCCCCTACGCCCCTCTGTCATCACCTGCGCCCCTGCCCCTGCCCCCCTCCTCAGGGATGCCTTGAGGCCAGAGGGGGCAGCTGCTGCCGTGGTGGGGGCACAAGGAGGGGGTCCACCCCCGCTGCCATTGGTGAATGGGAGGGGTGGTAGTAGCAATGGAAGTGCAGAGAGGTGGTCAGCCAGGATGCATCCAAACCATCTTTCAGCGCAGGCACAGGCACAGTCACAGGCACAGGCACAGAATGCAGGTAAGGATAGGGTCACTTTGGACTGAAGAATAGTGCATTGGGAAGGAATTGTAGTACTCTGTCATAACACAAAATCATTCAAAAAATATGAATACTTAATACTATAAATTTACTTTAACAAGATTTCAATCTGATCTCTGAAGTGCAGGCATACACATTTTGTGACATAATGATTTGTAGAGAGATTTATAAGTAACTTTTCGAACAACTTGAAGACAAGTGTGTCAAAGTCAATGCTGAGGGACAATAACAGGCTTTGTTATTTGGAATAAACAAAACCAATGCCCTCTCTATTCACCATTTAATCTTGCCTTTTTTACAGAGGTGGATCCAGACATTGAGGAGCACTTTAGGAGAAGTCTAGGACGTGACTACCGGGAGAACTACAGCAGCCCCCCTCCCTCTGCCACCCTCCCCCCCTCCACCCTCTCCAGCACCATGCCCAGACAGTCCGCATCATCACCACCTTCATCAGCCGCCGCGGCACCAAACGTCAATGAAATCAGCATCACCGGGTCCGTCGACGACCACTTCGCAAAAGCGCTAGGTGACAAGTGGTCGCAGATCAAGGACGTGATCGAGCCCGCAACGAATCGGACATCGCCATCCGCCTCGCCCACTCTTGCCGTTCCCTCATCACCGGTTGTTCAGCAGCAGCAGCAAGCCTCTGTGGCCTCATGAATATCGCCCTCTATGGACAGTGTCGCGCCATGATATACATATGTGACGGGTGAACTGTTTGTTTACGAACAGCCATCGTCGATACTGCAGCTCTGACTGATGCGGGGTGCTTTTGTTCTGTGCATTTCAAGAGTCAGGCCCTTGATCTGTATGGGTATAACTATGAAATCCTGGGGGTGATTGTGTGATGCCGTGTACGTGACTGTGATGGACGAATCTGGGTGAGGAGGGTCTATGTTGGGACATGGTCAGACACAGCCTGTAGTGGTGCTTGACGTGCTCGCGTAATCTCTCCCGCTGTGCTGAAATAGCGATGACAACTACAAGAGTGGGTTTGAGATCTGCTGACCCTTGTGACTTAATATACAGACATCATTGACTCTTTTCAGTCCGTAGAACGTTGAGCACAGGTTTGTGAAGCAAGCAACATGACACCCTCTTAATTGCAGCAACATAGGCTGCTAATATGTCTATCCATCTGTCAACGTACATACGTCAAAATAGGGGTAGCATCAGGTTCATCATTGTAAAATTGTATTGAAGAACAGAATGATCTAATTGGGCGTATGTGTTGTTGATTGTGATTGAATACCATGCAGCCTCTTTCATCTTAGCTGTATTTTTTGTCTTGGGGTTTCTTTCTCACCATAGAATGAATGAACAATGCAGAGAGTAGAACTGACAGAAAGATGCAAATACCACCTTGCATCATTATTTTATTTTCCATGTGGACAATTCAGCTTTTGACTTGTGAAAAAAAATGCATCTGTAATGGGACCAGTTTGTTAAATGTTGGATTTTTACTTACTAGTTTACATTTTGGGATGGTAGATGATGATGTGCAGCATAATGCTGTTGAATGACCCAAAGTTGTGAAATAAGAAAGCCATCACATGTTTTGTTTAATCTCTGTATATAATATTACAGCTCTGTTTGTGTCCAAAGCACACTTCATGGTTCCATGAGTTTGTGAGCAGCCTGGTCTAATTCAGTTGTATCCGTTGTTTCTTACCACATTTTACCAAAGAACCACCAACCCAACCCACCCCATCCCCCATGCATCTCTTTCCCCTGTTCTCCTTCCCCATGCACCCTTTTTAGTTAAGACCCTGATTTAGAGTCAACTTTGGAGACTCTTTGACAATACCCCAGATGCAGTTGACATTCATAACTCATACTGCACTCTTACCCAGGCAGATGCATTTTTATGAGTCCAATTCATCTATGGAATCAATAAAAACATGTCACCAATTTAACCATTCTTTTTGCTCTTAATACCTGTATTGTTATACGCGGGAGTAATACCAACGTATTGTTTTGTTGTGGGGGAATGATTTGACATTGTATAGGGGAGAAATGTAACCATGCTTGTCCTTGAATGTAGGCTAATGAGCACCAGGAGGGCAGTACACAGGCAGGCAGGTGTTGGTGGGAGAGAGAATAGAGTGGGATGGCAGGTAGCCAAATCCAGAGCTTCATCTTGGAGTTGGAGCTATGCATTGTGTTGCAGTCATACAAAGAAGGGTTTCTTTGTTGGTCAACACATCAATGAATACTGGCAGTCAGTATGGTACAACCTTATATCAATGTTTTGGACAAGAGCTGTGGTATTGTGGACATCAAGTTCAATTATGATAAAGAGGATTTTTTTTGGACAAGAGCTGTGGTATCGTGGACATCAGGTTTAATTACATGTATAATAATGAGGAAGGTTTTTTTTAATTGTAGGTATTTGATCTATTGTATGACTCGTAATGTAGACTCTGAAAATATATATACATGTATCTATTGTATATGTACAATATTTTGTCTCTGTTTGACAGAAATCTGTAAGAAAAATGAACTGGAAATAAAGTGAAGTTGATTTGGTATGTTTTGTGTTAATAATGGTTCTAAGCAAAGGCTACATTAGAGACATAATTGGACTTGATGTATTACAAAGTGACACTGATTCCAGATAACGCTGATACCTGATGGAATTTACTGTAGTTGTCGTGTAGAAATTTGATTTTTGTGTTTACATGAGGGTTGGGAATTGAAAGTGCATTTAATTGCTTATGTAGGGCAAGTCTGTTGGGGGAAATTGCCACTAATGTACATGCATGACAAAATGTGCCAAGCTGGCCTAAATGTTTTCTGTGTCTTTGGTTGCCAGGTAACAGTGATTGATGGTCTCCTAGACAATAGAGGGGAGTGGTCACATTTAATAGTACACTTCTTGGAGAGATGAAAACTTACCTGACTTCTGGTAACTCTTGGGCTTCTGACAGATAAAATACATCATGTTATCATGAAGATGATATCTAAGACCAAAACCATGAATGTTTGAGTTATTTTATGTAATGTTTGTTATTGAGGGATGCTGATTTGTTATGTTACAACATCTTACCTAATCAACATAAATCAAGATATTTCTGTGAAGTATTCACTAGTGTTGCCACAGATATGTTGTACATGTTGTACAATGATTGTATCCCCCATGGTAATAACTGCATATATGAAGCTCTGAGCTCTTTGGTTGTTCCTGTGGCAGATTCGATCATAAGTTATATTTTTTTGTTCAGCTCTGTAACGTAGCCCTGGTATCAGATTTAGAAGACAAATCATTTTTCTTCATTCTGTTTTCTGTAAGGAGATGTTAGACTTTCTTCATTATCATTCTGTATTGTGCATTGACACCCTTAGCACCAATATTTGTTTGTAATTGGCTCTTGCTTGTTCTTGCAAAGGTTAAAACTTATTTTGTGATGTTTGACTTCAAGTCAGGAAGTGCTAACATATCTTAAGTAATAGTAACTTTACTCACATAAGGGCAAAAGTGTTTTGAACTTTTGAACTGATGGTGATGTTCTGGACTAGTTTCTTTGCATAAAACATGTCATTGCCTGCTTTCAAAGAAATGAGCATGTGCATATGTTTTTGATTGTTTACTATATTACCGGAGATATACAATAAATAAGAGATGGACTAGCAGGTGGCAGAGTGCATCAAATCTAGAAATCACTCTCTGGAACCTCAGTCTGTTTTCTCTTGTAGCCTCGTGTTCAGGCCGTGGAGTGAAAACTGTTGTGTGCTCTGCAATCATAACTTGGGCTGGAGACTAAAGACTAAGGACACTCTCCTCTTCCCTCAACACATATGTAACAGATATAGACTGGTGAGGATAGCTGGTCTGTGTGTCCAGCCTTAGTTGTGTTGGCAATGTAGAAATAAGAAGAAGGCCCGGGGTCTAGAACCAAGGCTATTTGTACTCCACCAGCATATAGAAAGACCAGACAGTACCACCCCCCTCCCCCTTACCCCCACCCCTGACAGGTGCGCTCACCCACAGAGCCTATGAACAATACCTCATCACCATTTATTCACGCCAATTGTTCCCTCTCAATGCACTAAAAAGGCCTCTGTTGTTGGCATCTGAATGTGATGTCCCCTCCCAGTGACAAAACCATCATCCATTGAACTATGGATCGTTGATATATCTGTGGCGGAATTGACTTTCAAAGTCATTCAGTGTTTAATGATGTCACCCCAACTGCCATCATCCATTGATATATGGTGCAGGAGAACCAATTTCAAAGTTGTGAAGTGTGTAATGCTCAGGTCACACAACCTCGTCCTACCATCATCCATTGTTCTATAGGTCATTGTTATAACTGTAGCGGAACCGATTCCGAAAGTTTAATGATTGGGTCATGAAACTGCCATCATCTTTTGATCTATAGATTATTAATATATGATGTAATAAAAGCAATGTAAAAGATACCAAGTGCTATGATCAGAGCAGGGAAACTAAAGGACCAATATTGATTAGATAGCATCTCATTGTACATGTAGCTGAACTATAGTCACTGTGTAGGGTTTATAAGCTTTTTCTTGCTGTACTTCTTGCAATGCAATGGATATATATATGGTAGATAAAAGGGTTAATTATGACAGAAAAACAATAGCTTTTGCCTCATTAAGATAAAATGTGATGCAAAGTAGTCAGGTACTAACATATGGAGGGATAGATATTGCAAGAGTGATACAAATGCTTTTATTATGAACAAATTAGTTCATCATTGAGTTTGTTTATTGATTCTCTTCCTTTAAGCCCAATTGATTATATTTCTGAAAGAAGACTTGTTGATCATAAAGTAGTGGATGAGGGTGTATGAAGCTGTTGTGACAAAATAAATGACCATGAATGTTCAGCTTTATTTCATACAATCAACTATATCGCCATGCACAATGGAAGCTGATACACAAGTCTGGGCATGTACAATCAATAATCTGTTAATTATACACTGGATTGCAATCTAAAGTCTGTCCTATGATATAGTACAAAAATTGACGGAGCCTTTAGATATTCAAACCTCTATGCTTTTTTTTTAAGGAAATCTTTCTTTTCCCTCATGCTCATGTGGTATTCCATAGCAATAAATGTACATGCATTTATAGTCTGTAACATTTCCATGTTGAACTTCATATGTTATAAACATGAAGCCACACAAAAAAAGCTTAATGAGAATGTCATTCAAAGTTTGTAACTGAATATGTATATAAAGTATTCGGAGTATACCTTGTGGAATATCTGTAAATATTGTACAGTATAAACCGAACTTTTGAAGAAGATGAAGATGAATGATATTGTGCGATATATTTGTCTGCTCTGTAGCGCAGAGTAAGGTTGTAATGATAATTGAGTGACTATCTGACTGTATTGCAGTATAATGTGTACAACATGGCATAGATGTTCCAAAAATGGATGGATATATGTATCTTGTAACTTGTATTAGTGTGATCATGAATTACTGTATTGTATGTGATGGTGTTGACAAATGACATTGTCGTCCTAAAAAGTAGCAAGTCACTGTGAAATAAAATATGGCCATTTTATATGAAAATATTAATGAATGTCTCAAACTTATATTTATGTAGGGCAAGTCATTTGAAGGCAGGATGAATGTAAGTTTGAGTATCAGGATGTTAAGTCTTCAGTTTCATAAGGCAATCACATATTTCCCACCCTCGTACCCCTGTTATGTCTGATATGTCTCCTTCAATGTAGACAATTTGATTATGAGATAGAGGGAGGGGGGGATAAAAGAGACAAAAAGAGACGGAGAGTAAGAGGATGAGGGAAGGGTGAACAAGGCAGAGAAGGAAAAGAGATAGTGTTTGTGTGTGTGTGGGGGGGGGGGCAAATAATAAGAGTGAGAGGAAGGTAAATGAGACGGAAGGAAAAGAGAGAGAGGGGAATGGTAGGATGGTAAGATAAGAGAGAGTGGGTAAAAGAGAGAGAGGATACGAGAGATAGTGGTAAGTGAGAGGGAGAAGGGAAAGAGGGAAGGAGAGAGAGAGGGGAGGAAGACAAAGTGTGTTGGGGGGGGGGGGGGAGAAAGGCATGGACTGAAATCTGGGAGGGAGGGAGAGAGTTGGAAGCAGGAGCTAGGAGTAGGAGGGGAGAACGAACAAGCGTTTAACAGAGAGATAATTGGAAGGGGTGGGGCAGAGAGAGAAGTGAGGAGGGGGGGGGGGGGCAGATGTACAAATACTACGGTAGTGAGATGTATAAGTTCCGAAAGTATTGAATATTGTCAATTAATCATGATTAGCAGATGCTGTCCGATTAGGGAAGAATGGGTCACTTGGCAGGATAGTTTAAATAAAAAACGATTTCTGCAACTTGTTAGTTGGATAGTTCTTATTACACTCCATTAGGAAAGGAGCATAGACCAGCCATGGAGTACGTTATATCGAGATGCTCTTCTTATGTTGACAAACTACTCTCCCGGTTATCGTTGCAGTCGGTCTTGAAGTTCTGCGCCTTTATCTGAGAGAAAATATCCCAATGCAAAATAAAATAAAGGGCAAACGTGACATTGCCCATTAGTGGTAGCAAATGCCAGAAGGGTCCCCAATGCCCAACCAAAGTCGACCTACTCGTAATAATTTAACGCGTCTATAAAAACAGAGATGGAAGATAGATATCAAAGAGGATCGAGTGCTTTCTGGGTATCTTTGCAGGCCTCGGAGCCTGTAAATATTCAGAATTCTCTGTCAGAAGCCATGCAAATATATGGCGTGTCATGCATCTCTCATTTGTAGAGGAAACGACGGCAGTGAGAAGCAATTTGCCTGCGCTTATTCCACGAATGGTAGGCATGACATGAATGGCAGTTATGTTGCCTGGTCCGTCTTTAGCCAGCTATGCCCCAGCCAGTTAGCCAGTTAGCTGCACCAGGCGGTATCCGCATCGTCGTGCGTCCGACCGCTCAGCTATTATAGTTCGGCCGCTCGCGAAAAGTATGCAAAGCGCGCCAAGTTCGCGATATGTTGGCCTATGACGAAAGCAGAGATGAGCGGCTACGACATTTTAGTATTTTTTTTTTTTAATTGTAGGTCTATTCACTTTGCTGTCGTAATGAAAACCGGGCGACATTGTTCTTCCCTGTCTGTCGTTTACGGTTGAGGGAGGGGTGAGGAGGGATAGACTCGTACAAACGTCATCAAATGAGTGTATGTGGTTGTGACATGGATAAAAATGAGTGACGAAAAAAAATATTATTTTTGTCGACTTCATAGGAAACACGTGATTGTCGCTTTCTCCTGGAGCAAAGTCCGGGCTGACAGCAAAATTTAATTAAACAGTCTGCGGTTTCTCTCTCTTATGCTTCTCTCTCTTTCACCCTTATTCTCTCTCTCTCTCTCTCTCTCTCTCTCTCTCTCTCTCTCTCTCTCTCTCTCTCTCTCCCTCTCTCCCTCTCTCTCTCCCTCTCTCATAACCAAACCACCTACATTGAAGAAGATACCAGACGGAAAAGAGGTACACGGGTGAGGAATACGTGATTGCCTTATATGAAACCAAAGACTAGGCATACTGAAACCTTCAATCGACACACACACACACACACACACACACACACACACACACACACACACACACACACACACACACACACACACACACACACACACACACACACACACACACACACACACACACACACACACACACACACACACACACACACATACACACACACCCACACACTCACTCACACACAACACACACACATGGTCCCATAGCTGTGTTGCATTCTAAAACGGTTGCGAGGGCATTAGCCCCTGTATACCCCATCGACCCAATTGTTTTCACGTGATATATTCATATCCACTTTCTTTGTCAAAAATAACAAAATACGGAGAATAGTTAGTGTCCACCTACCTAAAATCAACTATTGTATATAGGCCAAATGTTCCTCGCTTCCATGATTAGGATCAATAGATTAAAAAAAAAAAACATCTTACCACGAAGGGGCGAGGGGAAAAACCTATAGGGAGGTGTAATGAAGAAAGAGAGAAAGGAGGGGGGGGGGGGGGGGGTTAGAGGGAGGTGGAATGAAGAAAGAGAGAGAGGAGGGGTAGAGGGAGGTGGAATGAAGAAAGAGAGAAGGGGGGTTAGAGGGAGGTAGAATGAAGAAAGAGAGAAGGAGGGGTAGAGGGAGGTGGAATGAAGAAAGAGAGAAGGGGGGGGGGGTTAGAGGGAGGTGGGATGAAGAAAGAGAGAAGGAGGGTTAGAGGGAGGTGGAATGAAGAAAGAGAGAAGGGGGGGGGTAGAGGGAGGTGTAGTGAAGAAAGAGAGAAGGGGGTTAGAGGGAGGTGGAACGAAGAAAGAGAGAAGGGGGGTTAGAGGGAGGTGGAATGAAGAAAGAGAGAAGGGGGGTTAGAGGGAGGTGGAATGAAGAAAGAGAAAAGGGGGGGGGGGGGGTAGAGAAAGGTGGAATGAAGAAAGAGAAAAGGGGGGGGGGGTAGAGGGAGGTGGAATGAAGAAAGAGAGAAGGGGGGTTAGAGAAAGGTGGAATGAAGAAAGAGAGAAGGAGGGTAGAGGGAGGTGGAATGAAGAAAGAGAAAAGGGGGGGGGGGGTTAGAGGGAGGCGGAATGAAGAAAGGGAAAATGGGGGGGGGGGGTAGAGGGAGGTGGAATGAAGAAAGAGAAAGGGGGGTTAGAGGGAGGTGGGATGAAGAAAGAGAAAAGGGGGGGGGTTAGAGGGAGGTGGAATGATGAAAGAGAAAAGGGGGGGGGGGTTAGAGGGAGGGGGAATGAAGAAAGAGAAAAGGGGGGGGTAGAGGGAGGGGGAATGAAGAAAGAGAAAAGGGGGGGTTAGAGGGAGGTGGAATGAAGAAAGAGAAAAGGGGGATTAGAGGGAGGTGTAATGAAGAAAGAGAAAAGAGGGGGGGGGGTTAGAGGGAGGTGGAATGAAGAAAGAGAAAAGGGGGGGGGGGGTAGAGGGAGGTGTAATGAAGAAAGAGAAAGGGGGGGGGGTAGAGGGAGGTGGAATGAAGAAAGAGAAAAGGGGGTAAGGGGGAAATTGAGAGGGGGAGAGAGAGAGGATGGAGGGTCTTTTTCTCCTCAGTCATACGCTCTTGTATTGCTAAAACAAAATTTCTTTGTTGTCCTCTTCTTTTAATTTCCTTTTTTATTGGGGGATTTGGGGGGGGGGGAATCTTCCATGTCCTCCATCTTACAATACACTCAACACGCAAGTAGGATGGACATTCAAACCTGATATCTAGTTAAACATATGCAATTGAAGAGTCGTTTAAAATGGGGCGCAAATTAATGTAATCTGATCACGAATATCTTGGGAAATGATTGCCAGGAAAGACGAGTCAGATAGATGCAAAGTACTCGACATTGCATCGTCAAAAGGGAAATTGTGAGGGGGACGTATAAGCCTCTAGGTGCATTGGTGGTGAAGGGTTCAACAAACGAGCAAATTAAGAGAGCGACACAGGGAAAGATAACACGGAAGACGAAAGAAGATAATGTTCAGGAAGATACGAGGAGAGCAAATTAAATGGAATATCATAGGAAATCAACTGCTCAGTACAGCCATACATGATTACCTCGTTTTATCTCACATCCTGAAATTAACATCCCTTTCCCGGTTCCTCAGGAAGTGCCAACCATTCTCCATTTATGAACGACTAAGTGTAAGTTACATTTTCATAGTACCCAGCATGGACATTCCTCCTTGTTTAGGAGAATGTATATTTCAGTATTGTTCGTGACAAAGGCTGTTGAAGTTGATATTCACATCCGGATAACAGTTAATTGCTCAGGAAGTGTTTCAGATTCTATACGGTAAATTAGGCTACATTTTTTTTTTTTGCAGAAACCTTCCGAAATGCTGCCACCCACAGTGCTGTTAACAAGATCAAATCAGGATGAGGCGTGATTTGAGAGGATTCGAAACACGCTTTAATTCATTAATGCGTTTTTAGTTATTATCGGGATTTGACTTGCAGGAGTATTCGTTCTTGCTGAGAAAACAATTATTTTCGTATATGTCGCGATTTGGGGACCTGAAATTAGTTCATGAACACTTACCGGTATATAATTTCAACCCATTGCTACCCCCCCCCCCTCCCCTTGATCCCTCAACGGTTTACCGTTATGACAATTTCAAAAGTACAAAAACATATTATTGCCTGCCTCTTGGTTATCCAAACAAGTAGGGTAGGGGGGGGGGGTGACTTGAAAATGGAAAGGAACAATTGGAAAAGTAAAACAACATGACGAGTATTTTCCCATAATATAGATTGGCGAATGATGGTGATACAAAATTAAGGGCCATGTTGCATATAGGTTTTCAATTATTGCAAATTACCATTAATGGTAACTACCATGGCAACAGATGCAATAATGAGAGCTCATGGATTGTTGCCATGGTAGTTACCATTGATGGTATGTTACAATAACTCAAAAGCTATATATGCAAACATGGCCCAGATCTCTCATAATATACAGTTCTCCATACGCGTGCGCATAATGTGTATACAGCGAGGCGAATGAAAGACATTCTAGATTGATAGCCATTAGAGATGTATAGGTGACACTGCACCGATCAAAGTCAGGAGAAAATATGACAAGTACCCTCCTAATACGAGACTCGTGACGTGTTTTATTACTCAGTTCGACGTGAATTGATAGCGGTTATGATTTGTGTTGCGTTGCCGTGACTGGCTTCTTTTATAGGATGTTGTCAGATGAGAGAAGGGCGAGGACGAACAAGAACTGACATCAAGAATAAAGAGAAGAATATTTGTAAGATTGGCCTCTGAACAGTTTCCTTCAGTGAATCATGTTGCAATGAGTGAAGCTAGTGGGAGGGAGGTGTGGCATTAGTCCTCATTCCAAAGCCTTGTTGTCAGTTTCCCTACGACTGTTAAGTCCATGCACCGAAGACGACACGACTTTGCCACGATTCTGCAGCCATAAAAAGTCCACGACTAGAAATGTGACGTCACCTTCTTGCACAAATCCAATGACTGATTGGATCGTGTCGTATGTAGTGGCATTTACGGTACGTAGGCGGTCCCTTATTTTGTTGGCACTTGTCTGTAAGATCTTTGCAAAGCCTCTACAGAGAGTACGTCCCAATAGTTGAACCCAATATCTTAACATATGGATGGGGGAGGGGAGGGGGGGGGGGGGGAGGGGGAGTTCGTGGCGTGTGTATGTCTGTCAGCTAGTCCTATTTCTTCTTCGTCACACTCAAATGCATACACATACACACTACAGTATATACACCATACCCCATGCATACACGTCCACACATGTACGTGATTGCCTTATATGAAACCAAAGACTAGGCATACTGAAACCTTCAATCGACACACACACACACACACACACACACACACACACACACACACACACACACACACACACACACACACACACACACACACACACACACACACACACACACACACACACACACACACACACACACACACACACACACACACACACACACACACACACACACACACACACACACTAAGCCCAATCTTGCAATCAAGTGCCCTCTCCCCATGTTTTACGCCTCTATATAGTCCATGGGCAATTACACCCAAATTATATGATAACCCCATTACAACTCTACACAACACTCACATAGGAATTGATCAACGTTGTGACGATTTCCGCACAAAACTGGCCTTTATATTTGTCTCACCATTATTTGTGCAAGTTCATTGTACATGTACAAATGTATTTGCAAGACACAATCTGCTTTGGTGTCATTAGTTGAACGACACCCAAAATGCGGCAATTGAAGTTTAATGATTCTTCTTTCCTCACCTCATTTAAGACAGACTTACAAAACATTTTCCCAGAGATTGGTGCAAATAAGAGAAACATTCTCACACGGAGGGGTATACTATACACGTAAACATTTTTATGACCTGCTCTCACCCATACTTTGTTCCTTCTTCCACATTTAAAGGGAATGTACTGTACTCGAAAGACAAAAAAAAACCTTACAAAGATAATCATGAGCAATCTTCTTGCCAATGGTCTTAAATTAATGTATTGTCCATTTTAGAAAGTTTTTTGCCCTCAGCTGAACAAAACAAGGATTTATGATTTAACCACTGATTATTCAAAATGTGGATCATTTGAGGGTAAATAACTTTCAGCAATTTTCTAAAATGGACAATACATGAATATAAGACCATTTGCAAGAAGATTGTTCACGATCACCTTTATGAAGGCTCTTTGTCTTCCCAGTACAGTATATTCCCTTTAAGCAACATTTTTGTTGTTGTCTCTCTGTCAATATATCATGATTCCATATCTCTCTCTAACTTTTGATTTTTCTCCATCTCTGTGTCTCTTTATATCTAAATCTGTTTCTTGTAGTATCTGAAATGAAAATCATGTCATGTGAAAATATATAAATAATAATCATATTAAAGTAGCAGCATACAATGACACAAGAAAATCCCAATTTCATAATTCATAACATCATTTATTGCAACCCACAATGATATGCCTGAGTCAAACCATATGATTTATGCAAATTACGACCCCCAAATAACAGTGCTGTTTGAGACAATATGCACTAAGATGTTGAAGAATGTCTTGCAATGTGTAGGAATCGACACCCAAGACAACCCACCCTCACTTTTTACCAACTAGAATTGAACAAGTGTTACATCTATGAATTATTTCCAATAGCTTAAAGAAATTGGTACAAACATCTGGGTAGACAGAGTTAAACATTTTTCCTAAATATTCCACGTTACTTACAATTTGATAATGTACAATGTATCATTATATTCCTTTGCAGTTTCATCTGACCTCTTTACAATACATTTAGATGAAATAAAATGTGCCTCTTCAATGAAATTTGAACTTGATATCTCTCTCTACCTACCTTCATCATTACATGAAAACCACATACAATTGCACTATGATTACCAATATATAACTATGCAATGTGTCTTTTTGGCAGAAACAATTTTCTACAAATATAAAAATATTTCACGCATATATTTCTCTCATACATGCTGATATATACATTTGATATTTTCGACTAAGAAACGAATCACATCAGAAAAGACAATTGAAGTGGAAAGGATAGCATGTAAATTTCTTGAATATGCCCAAAGAATACCTAAGAAGTATATGTGAGAGCATGTGTGCATGTTACAGTGGACTGTTAATGCCACTTTTCTTTAAATTTTGACGCTTAGAGTAATTACAAAGAACTGTTGTTTTTTAAAGTACAAGACAAATTTATTGACTACCTCAACATATTTTTTCTGTCCTTACAGGTCTAGTAATTAATACCCATGGAAATTATCTTTAAGGCATGCACTGGCGCAAACAAAAATGTTCTTGAAAGACCCAAGCATTTACATGTATAATCTTAACAACATGTATATTCCTACACTCACAAGACAGATACATTTCAAAGGAAAAGGATATTACGGTTTACAAACGATGAATTAGAAAATACAGATCGCAGTACCCTCCGGCTCAGATGCGCTAAACTAAAGAAATTATACACCATACCATACAAAAATCCCTATTGCATCACAAATTATTGTCAGTATATATAAAAAGATATATCCTGATCCCTCAGCCCCTTCTCTATAACATCCACCAAACCTCCTCAAAGCAGACCAAATATCCCTCTAATGACAATCATTATATGGAATGTACACACTATATATGCATAATGGAAATAAGCAGGTAAATATAACAATAATATTTTTTTGGACATAAACATGCCAGATGTGGGCCCGGTAACATAAAGGTTTGCAATCAACTGCAAATTTGAAAGACAAATTCTAACTGGTCAGTCTTTTGAACAAAAAGCGCATGCAACAATGATGTTGATTGGCCATTGCCATTGTGCGATTGATTGCAAACCTTTATGTTAAGGGGCCATGTACTTCCCCACGAATATGTGTGATAGCATAATCATACCCAAAGTCATGGAACATGTACACATACAATTTGAATGAGCAACTTAATGGAGTTTGAATGTCGCTCAGATGTAGCAGTATTATAATAAAACTGGCTAGATATGTCTCCTGATGGAGTTTATGTATATTGAACTTGAATAATGATCTGTAAGGCTGAAGGTCAAAACCAATATGCAGTACATTATGCATAATAAGTAGGGTGTATGTCTTAATTGTAGACTAAAATATAGATGGTGCTGCTAGCAGTTAATGAATAGGTTAATGTAGTTTTGAAGCACATATGGATTCCCACCTGCTGGGGTGGGTTGGTACAGCCCCACTCACTCACTGTGACGTTACACTCTCATCATCACTGAAATCAAGAATCTGCAAAATAACCAGAACCAAGAAACAGAACAAAGAGGTGATGAAAAGATTCATACAATGCATATGTCAATGATAACAATAACATAAATTTTACATGTATGAGACATATATCAATTGTTGAGATGGTCCCTGTACAAAGAGAAAAAGAATCAAACAGGATATTACAGAGAGGGATAATAATGATGACACTGCAACATAAATAAATGAAATCTAGTATGTAGACATCTCTTCTTTATGTATATGAATCTTGGCAGCAATCAACAGTTTACCTTGAAGGGATAGTTCATCCTGAAATTTGTTTGATTTAAATAAAAGAAGACACATGAAAGAAGCAATATTAGTGAAGGTTTGACGAAAATTGGTCAAAGGAAAAGAAAGTTTTTTTATTTTAAAGTTTTGATTTTTTGACGTCACGTGCGAAGTGCTCTCCCATATGTTGTGTACAATTCATCCTTTTACCTGTGCATTTGATACATCATTACAAATATGTTTTTACACACATATCTGTACGACAAAAAAAAAAAATCATTCAATTGTCAAAAACTGAAATTTCAAAAGATCATGACTTTGTTAGCTAGAAGTATATTCACCCTCGATGACACAGTGCCAGTGCTTGCCCTCTCCCAGCCCATCTGTCCCATTGTAAAAACCAAGCATGAATTGGGACTTGACTTTATGACATTAAACTCTCAGAGTCGTGTGCACATGGCCTGTGTGTTTATACTTATCTAACCAGGGGGGGGGGCAAAAACAGCCCCCTTTCGACATTTTTCGCAATAAATTTGTAACGCGAAAAGATCGCGCCGCTACGTTTCATGACTTTTTTCCTTCAAGTGTCACGCAACTTTTAAGACCAAATTTGCGATGCGGGGGTACACGGTTCCGAAGTTACGTAACATTTTGTATGTGCATGCCAAAAATTGCTCAAAAACGTGATTTCATGTACAAATCCAAAGCAAATTTTGTATCTAGCCAAAATTCATAAATGTATAATTATTCATATTTTTACTGATGAAAAACAATAGATTTCATGTTATTTATGACTGAAGTAGTGTTGCCAACGATTTCCATCGAAAAAACAATAAAAAATATAAAGGCGAAAAAACAAAGAAATACATAAGAAATTAAAAAAACAATAAAATACATAAGAAAAACTTTGATATTGCCATTTTTTAAAATCCTTATTTGATAATAATCCTAAGAAGAGTGTCGGGACTGATATCTAGCAGTATTGGGGCTATATTTAAAGATTTACAACCAAATTATGATTTGTATGCAATTGATTAATTAAAAATAAATTTGAATAATTTTTGAGCAATTGACAATTGAATTGTGGAGATTGCGGCATCGGTGACGCACATGCCAATTTTCGTCGCGATCCTGCGATCAACGGTCAAGATCTCAGCAGGGGGCTGTTTTTGCCGCCCCCCCGGACCATGCGATTTCAAAATAGCCCAGGCTATATAGGATTAAGACAACAAAAGCCCCCGTGTGTATTTGACGCTAGCACCAGTGCTTTTGAGGTGTATTTTTACCATCACTGTTGTGGGTTTCTAGGTTTTTAAATATATTAATATTGCCAATTATATACCAAATACTAGGAATAAGCCTCAGACAGGTCAATGGCCTTTGCTTCTCCCTCCTCACTTGTGCATGAATGTGTTATTTATTACTGTAATACTGTATTTTACTTTGTATTATGTTTATCTTACTTGATGTATTTGTTTTTGTATTTGATATTTCTTTTTATCAATGATGTATTTATGATCCAGGTTGTGGAAATAAATCAAATAAAATGATATGAAATGATATGAAATGATATGAAATGAAATGAAGACTGCCCTCACCTCCACCAGCTCGCTCTCCTGATGCAGCAGACTCAGTCCCGTCAGGTCCTCCACGAACCTTGGCTCGTTGAACACCTTCAGCAGGAAGTCGAAGCCCTGCTGCTCGTAGCTGGCGATCACCGTGTCGCAGCACGCCGTGCACTTGTCGAAGCAGATACTGGCCGGGAGCATGCAGTGGTACCGAGCGAGGAAGCCGCGTATCTGGGCAAATTAGTCATCAAAGACAAACGTTATTTATTTTGCGGCGTTTCCTTTTAAGACTTTTTTAGACCAAATTTGCAACAACTAGGCATAACATCAATGACTGATTTCATCCCAAATTTTTGTAAATTTTTGCAATTTGTGTATGCAAATCTAGTGAAATACATCAACTTTTATAGAATTCACAGAAACTTCAAAAAATGAATAAGATATTCACAAAACAAATAAATAAATGCAGAAATATTCAGCTAAAACCGTTAAACGTAATATTTCGTCACCTGGTGAGGAACGAGACCAAGAGGGGAGACTAGATCAGCGGTGAGATGCGAGTCCTTGGCACTGGTCTCTGCTGGGGCATAGCCTCTGCAGGAGACAGGAGGGAGAAAACACTCCATTTTTACAGAAGTTCTCAAAATAACATTTAAGAGAAAGCCAATTAGCCACCACAGCTAGCAATTACCCCTCAGAAGTCATGTGTGGGTGATAATGTGTTGCATTATTTGACAAGTAATGCACACAAATCCCATAGAGTACCGAAGTCTGACATCATATGAGCATGTTGTCAAGACAACTGTATCGAGACTATGTGGGTAGAGCAGGCAGCAGGGATCACAGCAGGGACTCTCATTATAAGTGCCCAAGACAGCCCACTAGACAATGTCAAACCAGTAAATCTCTCCTAGAGGAATGTTGCTTACAAACAGAGACCTGCATAACAATGGGTATGGCATCACCACTTTAAGCTTTTTTCTCGCTAAGATTTCTTAACCCTGTACTATCGATAGCCCCTACTATCCCTATCCCCGAACTATCCCTAACCCCGGACTATCCTTAGCCCCTTTTCTTACTGGTAATGTTAGTCCTGTACTATCAACGAAAGCGAGGCTGAGAAAAATCACTCCTGTTCTCACTTGCTTTCATTAACCCCGGACTTTCTAGATAAGGAATATTCATAATTCTCCATGCTCGTTTTTCATGCACAAGGCTCGAGAAGGCGCGCGAAATGTACTTATGTAACAATAACCTTAACCCCGAACTATTTTTTTTTTGTGTGTTCTCACTGGCTGTCTTAGCACCGCAATTGCGGTGCTAGATAGTCCTGGACTATCGGTGGGGCTAGCCCACCTTCCAACAAGGCATTAGCAATATTGTGTCTCGCCCACTTGCGAAAATAACCAGAAATATCGCGATCTCCGTTGCTACGCAAAAGAATTGTATCCCTGACCTCAAATGACCTTTGACCTTATCCTGTGACCTCCAACGGTACCATAACATGAAGGTACCCCCAGTGCATCTATGACCAAAGTTAGGTTGTAATCCAAGCAACCTATGTGAAGTTATTTGTCAAAAGAGAGTCTTGCAGGTAAACTTTAACGTATGACCTCAAATGACCTTTGACCTTATCCTGTGACCTCCAACAGCACCATAACATGAAGGTACCCCCAGTGCATCTATGACCCAAGTTAGGTTGTAATCCAAGCAACCCATGTGAAGTTATTTGTCAAAAGAGAGTCTTGCAGGTAAACTTTAACGTATGACCTCAAATGACCTTTGACCTTATCCTGTGACCTCCAACGGTACCATAACATGAAGGTACCCCCAGTGCATCTATGACCCAAGTTAGGTTGTAATCCAAGCAACCTATGTGAAGTTATTTGTCAAAAGAGTCTTGCAGGTAAACTTTAACGTATGACCTCAAATGACCTTTGACCTTATCCTGTGACCTCCAACAGCACCATAACATGAAGGTACCCCTAGTGCATCTATGACCCAAGTTAGGTTGTAATCCAAGCAACCTATGTGAAGTTATTTGTCAAAAGAGAGTCTTGCAGGTAAACTTTAACGTATGACCTCAAATGACCTTTGACCTTATCCTGTGACCTCCAACAGCACCATAACATGAAGGTACCCCCAGTGCATCTATGACCCAAGTTAGGTTGTAATCCAAGCAACCCATGTGAAGTTATTTGTCAAAAGAGAGTCTTGCAGGTAAACTTTAACATTTGTGACGGACGACGGACGACGGACGGACGACGGACGGACGCCATTTGGATCCCTTAGTCTCGCCTTCACCTCCGGTGGGCGAGACAAAAACACAGTGAGAACAGAAGTGGGGCTAAGCTTAACCCCGGGAAATTGGTGGGGCTAAAATGGGGGCCTTAGCACTGCAATTGCCGGGGCTAAGTGAAATTTTTGACAGAGAGAAAAGGCTATTAGTACTCCATTGAGCTATATTTTGTCTGGCAGAAAAAGGAGTGATAGGGACAGAAATTACAGTGGTTGCTTTTGTGGGGGACATATCAAAGAGCTCCTGTTGAATAATGATTGTTTTAAAGCATGCTTACATAATACCTACATGTAAAGTGCATGGTTATTGTTTTCATTAGTCATGTGCTCTACTAAAATGCTGTATACAAAATGGTCCAAGTTATTAATGCTTTACAGCAGAATGCATATAACAAAGACGATAACTGCTCATTCTAAATAGGGCACTTTTAGCAGAGCACAAGTTGATAGGAAGGTGCATGCTAAAAGGTCATTAGCTAATTCAGAGTTCTAGAAATCTTTTCAATCATGGACTCGAACACTTTGGATGATGAAAAGAAAACATGTAAAACGGTGGGAATTTGAAAATCCTTCACTTAAATGTGTAGATATAAAGAAAAAAATATAGGTACTAAGATGTGGTTTTGAACCCTTGATTCACTCACCCCTGTGGATGTTGTAGGACACTGACCATGAGCTCTACCACCAAGGCCGCAGCCACCATGGACAAACCTGGTCTGGACACGGTGCACTGCTGGTCTAATGTCCGGTCTCTCGTCGACTGCCCAGCGATTTTTAAAAAAAGGAAACAAAAAAGGATTTTCAAAAGAAGAATTATGTTATATGTGTAATCATACCACGTCTACTACTGATACATGAATTATGGAGATAGATGATGTTCTACACTGTTTGTTGAACTCCTACTTTCTCATCAATGATTGATAACAAGGGAAACCGAAGAAAGACTTTTCTTACAAAGAATTGTTTTAATAAAAAATGTACCAGTTTTAACTTCCTTTTCCTTTTCTTCACAAGCTTAAACATGCATACCCCAACAGCATACCCCACATTACACAAGATACATTGTCGTTGCAAGTCCCCCAAATCATAAAAAAGTAACCCTAGGTGACCGATCATTTTTTTGTGCAGCTCCTAGATTGTGGAATAAACTACCTGTGGACATCAGGAACTCTAAAACATTAGACAGCTTTAAATCAAAGGTGAAAACCTATTTGTTCTAAACATAAACCTAATTTGTTTGTGACCATGATTTAAATCATAAAGCGTTATGTAGCAGAAGTGCAGGTAGGAGCTCTTGCAGCGCAGTAGAATATATAAATATAGTTTCTGCGCTCTATAAATAATTGATTATTATTATTGTACTACTGATTCAGTCATATCTAGGTCATAAGAGAGGGTGCCTAGACATAAGGGGTTCAACAGCATAATTGATCAGTAACAACCAACTTTTCCTCTTCACACAACCACGTCCTACTATGATTACAAACCATTTGAGATTTAGGGGGTTAACCCTGTGTGTGCTGCTCTATGAGATTTGTGTGTAGTGATCATGATATAATTCACAAGGGGCAGGTGTAGGGTTAAAGAAGGGTTTGGGCCCACTCACATCACCAGGTGCGACGACATCATTGCAGAAATAGCAGCCCAGTTTCTCCCCGGGAATGTGCGAGAGGTTGAAGGAGGAGGTCGACGATGACGCGGAGGCAGGAGCGGTTGCTCCTGACAATGATGATGATGACGGTGGAGGCGATGCGGATGCCGCTGCAGCCTCTGGTGGTGGCGTGGCCGCTGGTGGTTCCACCCCACCAGCCCCGCCCTGCTCCAAGGGAGGCTTCATGCCATGCCGTAGGACCAGGTAGGTGTCAAACCCCAAGGCTGCATTCATCACCAACTAATTAAAGAAGAGCAATAATTGTAATTACTAATTGTAATAATTAATACTCCACAAATGAAAAGAGCATCATGAGCTACGATCTAATGGTCTCTAGTCTATAGGAGGCTTCATTCATTAAATAGTATTTGTTTTTGCATTGCAAAAGGCACGCACACAAACAGCATTGCGACATCATGTTAGACAGCTCGCCTAGCACTCTGATTGCAACTTCTCTCCATGAATCAGCACATTGATACACTGAAGTCTATGGGGTTTTCAATGTTGGTCATGCAAATGAGTTACCGGTAACATGCAAACTCCTAAAGGGACTCAGGCACAAGGTGGTCATTACTCATTTATCAAAATTTATGTTAATAAAAGTACTGTTGACTACTATTTTTGCAGATAAATGTAATATTAACCCCTATTTATGCAAATTAGGTACTTCAGCTAGGATGGTTATATCTAGTTCATGTCTGTAAACCAATCAAGTAACATGATTATCGTGATGAGGAATATAATGAATATCAACAGCTTATAATCCAAAAGTGAAAGCATCACGATCAAAGATCTAATGGTTGCTGGTCTATAAGAGGCTTCATTCTGTGTTACATAGTCAAGAAGGTTTAGTCAAGTAGATTTCGAACCTTTGCAAAAAAAAAAAAAAAACACCCCAAAAATATGTCCCTTATGATTTTTTATTCTGATGCATTCGATATCAAATGGTAACATAATTTTTTTTTTTTCATTTACGAATCGTTAATCTCAATGCATGTAGCAATACCTTGCGTTTGCTGCTCCCTATGACAGTTGGTAGCCATCTGCTCTCCCGTGTGTCCATCAGAAGGAAGAGCACATCATGGCTGTCAATCAGCTCTTCCAGCTGTTGGACTGACGCCCTCGTCTGCTGTATGGCTTCCTCTAGACAGCAAGAAGTATCATATCACATTTCAGATGCAGTTCAACCACATACATAATGGGTTCTGCTGGCTCGTAATCATTTTCTTGAGAATGTGCCCTGCCTTAAGATGAAACTTATGAGGATATTAAAGTCTCTACACATGTGACTGATGCTATTGTGTGGTGTATGGCTT
This sequence comes from Arbacia lixula, assembly GCA_963669155.1. NCBI lineage: Eukaryota > Metazoa > Echinodermata > Echinoidea > Arbacioida > Arbaciidae > Arbacia > Arbacia lixula. The sequence goes on from OZ022576.1 coordinate 31,013,231, forward strand.
CCCTTCCTATGTAATGGAACACAGGTCACTACAGGGCAATTCAAATTAAATTCTACACATCTTTATGTGAATTATTTTAGTGGTGGAGGAAATTGGTCTCAAAACAATTCATTTGTGAGCATGCTCAGTCTAGCGATGAAAAGTGTTCAAAGATACTTAAGTTTGAATTAATCTGACAATAATCAATTCTAATCACCTCTTCAAATGCAAGCTAAGAAAATCACTATCACATCATGAGAATTAGACTCCACACTTCACATAACACTAAACTTGTCAATTAATATCACAGGGGGTGTTTCACCAAGCTGTTCGTAAGCTACAAACGACTTTATGAATGAAGGATGACCCCTTCTTGTGGTAAATCACATTCTCAATCATTTTGATTCCCATCAGCTTAAGTTCAAATATGTTGTTTATAAATGAATTTTTTGTTGTTAACAAGTGTCTGAATACAAAGCTTATGATTTGTCAAATTTTATCAGGATTGTTGGAAATTAACTCCCAATATGTTAAAACAAAAACAAAGTGTGGTATCGCATTTAGCACAACAAGGGCTCATCAGTCATTCATAAAGTCTTTCGTAGCTTATGAACAGCTTGGTGCCACGAAAATAGTCAAATCTCAGTGAAAACTAGTTAGATTTTTATTTATTCTACGGGAGTTATAGTACCTGTGACCTTAAAATTTCACAGTTGGTATCCCAAAGATGCGTGCTAAATATGTGCAAACTTTCATGAGGTTTGCAGATGTTTGTAAAAGGGACGGGCCATCTTTAAATGAGATAACCCCAATTATTCCTGCTTTGACATAGTGGGAGTGAATATCCTCCAATCCTTTGACAAATTAAAAACTTTGCACTCAGACACTTGTTAACAAAAATAATTTTAATCTTCAAAAATCAGGTATCAACTTAAGCTGATAGGAGTCAAAATCTCAAAATCATTGAGAATCTGATATGGCTTTCAAGAACAGGTCAACAGTCGTGCATAAAGTTGTGCATAACTTATAAACAGCGTTATGAAACAGGGCTCGGGTCTAAGTGATATTGATTTAAAGATTAACATAACAAAGTTGATATCCATACCTGTAGTGCCGACAGCATGGCCAGGCATTGGAATGGACAGACTCACCCCCTTGGCATTCTACAGAAGAAAAACATGAGTTTATTCATTTTACTATCTCTATTTTCCATAATGACAGTTGTTCATCCATATCAATTTGTGATGCATGGCTAGCATGCACAGAAGACGGTACTCTTACCATTTACAATGATTTGGTAAGCCGGAGTGAGAATGAAAGTTGACACAAGCACATATTGGTAACCCTATTGCAGGATAACTGGTAGAGAGCATCATATTTGCAGTGAGTACAATTAAAAAAGTCTGTTCATGTCGTGGCTTGGTTAAACCATACTAGACTTCAGCAGTGTTACAATACAGCACTTTCAATTTGACATTCCTGACACCACAATCAGGTAGATTTAAATACTGATTGAGACTGGAGATAAATGTTGGGTACAAGTGGATCATGAAATACTAATGGTGCTTGCATGCATTTCTGGAGGGTACAATCTGCTCCAAACATGACTTGACCCATGGGTCATACACGTGTCATCTGTGTAAAGATATCCATGACCTGAATACATTCAGTAGCGATATTTCATGACTTGCATGTTTTCGAACCAGAACTCACTTGTTGCCACTTTCTGCAACTTTTTCTTCCATGAAATATACAATAATATATCCAAAGTTTCTGCTTTGACTTAATGCTCTTACCACTCCAGGGAAGATCTTCTGTATCTTCTCTGCCGCAGTCTGCGCCTTGGGCTTTCCTCCTCCCAGGGAATCTTCAAACTCAAAGAGACTCTGTCTGACTGGATTGGAGAAGGAGACGGTCGAGTTGTCCACAAATGTGATGGTACGCACACCCCAACCCTGGAAGAGGATTAACAAAAAGGAAAAGTTAGTTAAATAATTTTGCATCTTCTCCACAAATGCAACAGTATGTGCATCTTAAAACCAGCACAGCAACGGTAATTATAGAAAATTTGTCAATTTAGATATATTACCTCTTCCCTCCTGCTTTCTATGCTGTGGGCCAGTGAAGAAAATTGTATTTCCTCAAATTTGGGTTATAATGCAAAACATATTGGAGTGTGCTTGTTTCAAGACATCAGGTCTGAAAACATTAATTCTTAATTTTTTATTCGCTGTGAGCATACCTTCTTGAAAGATGTTTGTTGATTCATACCAGGCATATGCTCAGGTATGCAAGCATTCACACTGTTTATAGCCACACCTAGTCTACCTAGCTACTCTCTCATTTTGACTGGTTGACAATGATCTACACCTGCAAACTGGGCTTGTCTGCAAATGTCTGCTAATTATTGGCTAAATACGAAGGGCAGTGCATTACTCACTAGTAAACACCTCGCGACGTTACACCCGAGTGTTCCAGCGCCGAGCAGGAGGCATCTTGTCTGAGCAACTTTATCGAGGTCCAGCGAGGGCAGCAGACGCCATCTCATTAATTTCAGATTCAAATCAACCGACGTCTCGGCTAGTCTAAATATACAAAGTTAGGAAAAGAATGATTCTTCATCTACACTATAGTAATATAGACCAAACAACTTTGACATTACATCAGCCATGCTATATAACACTACCATGGTTGAATAGATTCAGGAGAGTTTGAATAAGGTCCCTAAACAGTATGTAGGAATATATACCACAGGTAAACATACAGAATACAGAGATAACAGTTACTAAATGGAGGTAAACCAAATAAAAATTTGCTGAAAAAAAATAAAGAGTTCATTCCAAGTAAAATTATAGTCATATCAATAAAAATATGCCACGGTTTGAACCCACAAGATGCAATGCTGTTGAGTAAGGGCACAAACACAAAAACTACAGAACTACGAAACAATAATAATGATAATGTAGCTATAAGCATATCAACAGAGAATTCTTACTGCATTGTCCCCCCTCCAAAATATAAAAACATTTTTAAATTTAGAAAATCTGATCACTGCAAATCACACATTCATATGTGACCTGACAGCTCAAAACCGTGATAAGCTGGAAATGCAGCGAGGGAACAAATCATGAAAAAGATTCATTTTTCTCTGAATAGACATTATTTATTTCTTGTAACATAACTTGAAATTTAGGTTGATTCTCCTGTATTTAAGTTCATGACTTTTATACAATTTAAAAGTTGTAAATCTGTATCTTCAGAATATGTATGTGAAACAAACATTATTTTGAGAGATTTTTTGTTGATTTTGATGGGAATGAGTGAGCTACCTTACCTGGTAGGGTCCATGCTGGAGCTAAGGTCTACTTTACGAGGTCCAAGTTTGTTCCTCTGGTTCTTCTCCCAACCTACACACTTAGGACAAGCTGGACAGCAAACAAAATAACCCACATAAAAATATCTGCACATCAACAAGCACAATGTGTTTTTTTTTTTCACTTTGAGGGGCAATGTATTCATGTTACAAAGTTATGTCATCTGAATTAAAGAGACTGGTACGCTTTGCTTATGAAGAACAAACAGTAGCATTATCACATATTTTGAAACAAGTTAAGGTTAGAAACTAATACAGATCCATAACATGTTCCACACAGTAGGAGTATTCAATACAGTAAATTGTATTATCCTTGTGCTCAGACAGAGAGAGGGAATTTAAGAAAAAACTACATAATGGTTTTCAGAAATTTAATCCTCCAGGAGCAAATAGAGTGGAAGAGAGGAGAAGAGAGGGAGAGAAAAAAAATAAAAGGGAGGGAGGAAGGGAGATTGAGGTGGGGGAATGAATGAGAAAGAGAAAGAAAAAGATCAAAAATGAGAGAGAGACAGAGAGAGAGAGAGAGAGAGAGAGACAGACAGACAGAGAGAGAGACAGAGAGAGAGAGACAGAGAGAGAGACAGAGAGAGAGAGACAGAGAGAGACAGACAGAGAGAGAGACAGAGAGAGAGAGACAGAGACAGAGAGAGAGAGAGAGAGAGAGAGAGAGAGAGAGAGAGAGAGAAAAAGAGAAAGAAAGAAAGATAGAGAGAGAAAAGAGAGAAAGAGAGGAGGGAGATAGAAAGGGAGTTAATGAAGCAGAGACATAGATGAGTGGAGAGAGAACTTTTTTAATATATTGCAGAAACCATAGAGTAGACCATACAACACAATCACTCTGCCTTGCAGAACTAAAATAGCAAAAGAGTGAAAATAAGAGACAGGGGGAGCAATTGATATCAAATAGGATAGGAATGGACAAATGGCAGGAAGAACTCACATGTTTCAGTACTAGTAGAAGAGACTTGGAGATGAAGGACCAGACTGTGAGAGCAGCTACGAGTCCCTTCCCTGGTACGGTCTCGGAAACACACCACTTTCACCTGATCCAAGTCAGAAGCCCTGACACAAGGAATGATATCATTAACCCCTTTATGTGGCACACACAATGGTGCTCTATGATATGATATGTGTGTATTACTTGGCCAAGATTGCCTCAATGGCATGTAAAGAGTTAATCAGTATGGTCAGCCTAATTTTATATCCTCTAATTTTCAATGAAGTAGATTCCTTTACATTAGTAAATTAGTCTTCAAAGAAACATGAAAGCAACTAAAAATATCTTTTTACACCTTGTGAACTAGTATGCCCTTATCCTCTGGTCTGATTAGAGTTCTTAAAATCATTTAAAGCTACAGTCAATGTAACAAACATATCTAGAATGTCACAAACAAACCTACAATATTTAAAACAACAAAAATAGCAAACTAACGTAAACTGTTGCAAATAAGCCTAGCGGGTACCAAACAAACTTGGAATGTAACAAACCTAGATGGTTTGAAACAAACCTTGACTGATATGTTCCTTGAAGGAAGGATCTTGGTATACAATGAGGTTTGCGGTGCACCGTGTGGTAGTGCTAAGGACTGTCGGGTTATTCTTTCACAATAGCCCTAAATAGAGCTGCTCAGAGAATAAATGAAAAACTCATTGTAAACCCAAAATGACGCAAAGAAACCTAGAGAGTTACCCCAACACTACCAAGACTATTAAAGAATCAAATCTCACCAGTGGTATGAAACATGGGGGGTGAAGTGCCTGAGGTGGGATTTTGCTCCCAAACTATCACTTCTAAATATGATTTGAAGCTATTTTGTGACAGTCAATGTATCAAACAAATCTAGAATGTTGCAAAGAAACCTAAAATGTTACCTAGACTAAAGATCACGATCTTACCAGTGATATGAGATAAGTGTGATGAAGTTCCTGAGGGGCCAACCGGGGTACTGCTCAAGGGTGCACGGGTCTGCAAAGCCAAATGACAGCTGAAAAGGACAACAATATAGAAATCATTCATCAACAATGAAATCGGGCGAACATAAAGCACATCAATATCAAAAGTAGTGGTGAAGATAACGGGACCCGAAATCGCTGTTTAAGTTTCAGATCACAGTAAGGAACCATACAATGTCAAAATGAAAACATACTTCAAATTAAATAAGATTGTGCTTACGGCAAAACTCCCAGCATAATCGTAGTTCATTGTGTATGTACGCATAATATACAGAATAGTTTGAGGCAATAACGTCTCATTCTTGAGAATTGTATGGGTTACTGAGTTTGTTGCAGGAGATCAATATCATAGTAGCCCTGGCCTGGAATTGCTACAGGTAGATAGGAGTACTTATGTTTACTTTTCTTATGAGAGTGTACTTTCATAAGAGATATAGGATATGAGAGAGAGAGACAGAGACAGAGACAGACAGACAGACAGAAAAAAAGGTAAAGACACAGACAGATGAACAAACAGATAGATGGCCAGACAGGGGAAAAAAATCTAAGACAAAAAGAGATATAGAAAGAAAGAAAACAAGAAAGATACATGATAATACATTTCAATGTGCCTACTCTACATTTTTATTTGTATAAAGGAGAGATGAATAAACAGAATGAAATCAAAACAAAATAAGCACCAACCTTTGATTTGTCTTTGACTTGGCTCCATGCAGTGAGTGGCAGTACCTCTGTCTTGTCCTTGTCGGTTGAAATAAGGAAGAAGGCTGGATCATGCCCCAGGGACTGAGATGCAACATCGTATGCCGTCTGTAGGCTATTGATCTACAAAATAATAAGTAAGTAATGATATGACATCATCAGATACAATAAAGTCTGTAAAAGTTATAGACCAACCTAAGTCAGAGCTAACTTACACTGCTACAGTTAAGTTGACTTAGTCTCAGTTATATCATTATGATACCCAGTTCACATTCACATAAAGAGAAGCAATTGAGGTATGTCAGTGACAAACTAGATCTAGATTAAACATATTCTCGCTTAATGAAATGTAATGTAATCATTTGATACCTTTGCAATAAACTTTTTATTATGTGATGGATTTGCCTATTCTGGGAGTGCCCATGAGCACCCACAAAACATAAATCACTAAAATAAATTTAGCGATCACTAAATTCAAAGCTAAGTGTAGCTGATATCTTTTTTTGCAAATTAATTGCTAACTAGCTTTTAATTTGCAGTTTAGCGATGAATTGTGACGAATTTCAGACTTAACTGAAATAGGCCCCATTCAGTTTGCAAGCACAGTATATACCAGTACTCTGTACCTGTTCTTCACTCATGGTTTTGTCGAGTCTCTCTGGGGGCTTGGTGAGTTTGGTGCCCTCTGGAGCCAGGAGGGCAGGGAAAGCAAACCAGTAGCAGTAGTGGTACTTCTTCAGGTCCTGCCGTGATGAATACACACAACAATGAATTAAGCCAATGTTGGCTTTATGCAGGATATTTCACAAAGAATACAGTCAATTAAAAGGATTAAGTGGAATCTGATCCCCTTGTATTTTCTGAGGATGACCAATCTAGAGAAGTATGGGAAGGCTCATGTTTGGAGATATCACATGCAGAACAAGTTGATGTTCATAGGATTTTTAGGAGCAGGGTTTGGCAGTTTATTAAGATACTTACAAAAACATATGAAATATATTTCGATCAAATAAGTAATGATTTGCAGATGTAAACCCACACTCATTATCTAAAGTTAACATACATTAGTATTATATAGGGAACCTTTAAGTGGCTATTGCTCTTATTGCACCAAACATGCAAAATGAATTATACGCTTCAGGTAAGACGGACAGTCAATCTGCCCGAAACGTCGAGTCTTCTTCTCTACTCATCAGCTCTTCACTCCTTCTGGTTAACAGTCCTTTTAAGGACTACACTCATTTAGAAAGAATACTCTTCTTTCAATTCTCCCCTTTCTCACCTTTCCAACTCACCTCCAATTCTATCCACTTTTTCTCATCTCAATCCTTCCACGACTTTACACATGGTGTACCGTAAACCTCTTCCACGATTGATCATACCACCATGCAAGCCTTCAAACATCATCTCAGCCATTATTGTTTCAACATTGGGCAGGATTTTGTTTGCAGATGTTTGTACTTACAGCGAAGGTAAGGAGCAGGAACCGGGAGAGTAGAGATGGATCCTTGATGGCATTGCCCTGTCTGATGTCAACCCATAGCTGTCAGTCAGAAATAAGCAGTGGGGTTACATTAACTTTATCACGAGCATACATTTACTCTTTCTGGCCCAAATTCACAATGGAGTTTTAGATGTTGTCCACGGTTTAAGCAAATTTTGAGGCATATATAAAGTACATTTGATTTAGTGCGTACACATCAAAAAGGTCCAATAAAGAAAGCGTGCGTTTGCATAGGGTGCTACCTTCACACTAGTTTGCTATAGTTTCGGCCTTGTTTACACCAAGGTTAACCAAATAAATTTGAATAAACCATCATCTAAACCATAGCAACTAGCCTGAATCTAGCTCGCTACATGGAAGGCTTACTTTTATCATTGAACCTTCTTGAAGTGTAGCCGCTAATCAAGCGTATACGTCACAAAATTTGCTTACCGTAAAACATGGGTTTAATCTAAAACATGTAGCATACGTAGGCAATTGACTTACAGCAGCTATATGCAGAATCTACATTTCATATCTTCATACTTACAAGTGTATTCCACTGAAAAGTATTACAAAATAAATTGTTAGGATGAAATACTCATAAAGGAGTGAAAAAGTGAAAAAGAAAATGTCATGTATGTATAAGTCAAATCACTTCATGAGACTAAAATCAAGAAACACAATGAAATCAAATCGGGATCTGCTTGCATGTGTGTGCTCACTCTGTCTTGTCAAACACAGAAAGTGTAAAATCATGATTTTCTTTCTTTACCTTTTCTGCTGTGACGTCTAAGATTGCCTTCTTGTCAGAGGTTTTGTAGGCATCCAGAGTATTGAAATTAATCAAGGTGCCCTTCGATGGAAAGCAGTGCGGGGGAGAACTTGCTGACCTATACATCACAAATTTAGAGAGAGAACAATAATGTTGATTACAGGTTTAAATGTCAGCTCATTTGTTTTAAGTTATAATAATTCTTCTTTGTAAAGAATGAGTGGACCAAATAGATTTCTCCATATTAAAATCAGACCTCGTCTTTTACTCCTTACATTTAAAAAAACATATATTTTCACCTAAAAGAAAAAAAGTTTCATAATTGATCATATTCAATAAAATGAAATATAAATTACATGCAATAGATACTTGTGAAATGATAATGTGATAACTTACTCATCAAAGGCATTGAATTCCAGACTCAGTCTACATGGCATACCATCTGGATCACCTGGAGTATTATGATGATTATTATAAGAAAAATTATAAACAAGAGAGAGTGAGCAAGAAAAAAAAGGTGGCGGGGGAGAAATGCAAACCAAGACAAACATGAAGTACAGAGGTACAGACAGAGAAGAGAGGGAGGATTTTTTTAAAGGAAAAAAAATAAAGAGTCAGGGAGTACAAGAGATCAGATTTCATTGAAAGGGCTTTCTGAGGTAATTTCAATTTTGTGAAGAGATTTAAGCCATACATTCAGTAGTAAGGATCGCTTGCTCCATAAAAGCAATAAAAAAAAAACAGAGAAAAAATCTTGGAATCCTGGAGGGATTTGAACCTGCAATCTACTGCTCACCAGGCAGCAACTTAATCACCAGGCCACTTCTGTTTGACAGAAAATACATTATTTCACTCAATATTATTCAGAAGTCTGTCATAAGGAAAAGGGCTTCCTGGGGTACATTTCACGTACAAGAGACTGCAGCGATGCTTACCATTGTAGTAATAGCCACGGATGTCCTTTGGCTGGTCGTCCAGTTTATACTCATTGAGCTTCTTCTGAGTTAGCTGGTGCCAGAAGCCGATGTCCAGCGCGCTGCTGAATGGAGCAAACTGCAGCTGTTTCTCACTCTCCCCAGATGCCATCTTGAACGGTGATGATCAATTCTCACCCGCTGTGTGCAAATGGAGAGAATGACATTTTGAAACAATCAAGCAAGCAGCCATGGATTCAGGCAGTGAGCCGCTTTGTAAATATGTTTACAACTTCCCCACTGTAACTGCATCGTAACACATCATTACATTCACCTGTATTTTGTGATTCATATTCAATGGGTGGAATGCACTCTTAAAGACAGGGTGTCCCATTTGCAAAGGTCAGCAGCATACCCTTATGAAGCCCCGGGACTGCTCCCGCGCAGCGGGAATGTACTGAGGGCTAGCCACCAATTTCCTTGAATGTTGGGTCCGACTACTAATAAATCGACCCGTACACATGCATGAATTACATGTACTCATTTTCAAGTACATTTATCACATATGAATGACTTAATGTATTGAATGTATACTTGCAAATTAAAACTAAAAAAATTAAAACTAAAAACTTAAAAAACTTAAAAATGTTCAAAATTTTGAGCAAGGTTACATATTTCCTCTTCATATATCTTTATAACAAATACGTTCCGTTAAGGCTGCCATCTTGGCTGTTCGAAAATGTAAATGAATATATGGGAATTGGTGCATGCGTATAATATAAACTTAAATCTTAACCATCGCAGCTGCCGTCGCATCATGAAATTCTGAACCACTTTAGTTCGTAAACAATAATAAAAAATACAACATGGATTAAAACCATCTTTAAACCAGCCACAAACGTGCACGAGACAATTCAGGTATATAATCTTTGTTAATATGTGCAATACATGTGAGTTTTGAGCAAACAGAATTGCTCAAATTTACTGATCTAATCACGACTTCATTGCTCCAAAGCTCGGAGCTACGCAGCATGCGTGAGCGAGCTGGTCGCAGTAAATCCTTGCGATAACATACTGTTTTAAATCTCAGTCACAGCATCACAAATCTTTTCAGGAAAAGTGAAACACTATTGATGTTTAAGTTTGCAACAAAGCTGCCCTAGTCTACATTAACATATTGCCCCTGTCAGTGTGCGATGCGCCTGGTACTGCAGGCATACTCCCATTGAAAACATGCACTTTGGAGTGGACCACACACCGGTATCTCGTCTTTAGGACATATTAAGATTGCTATGATTTCACTTAAAATCAGTTTCCAGTTCTATCCTTGGGAAGGAAGTTTTTATACAGTATCTTCTTCCATTTCCCATCATTTTTGGGACCTGCAAAATGGTCACCCTGTCTTTAAGTTTTAAGTTTGATCTATACTACTAGCTTTGGGGATTATATTGGTAAGACATGCATAACATTTGCATGTGTAACTAAAATTGTCTTTTCCATAGTAACAAAAGAAGGGAAGGACCACATGAGTACCAATGCCATGGGTGGTAACTTTTCTGTCTGATGCTGTGCAGAACTTAAGTATCCGTTTTAACACACGCATAAATGAAGCAGCGGGACTACACATCTACAAACTGACCCACAGGCACAAGTAACCTTCGAGAACAGTTTAACCAACGTATTAAAAATCAAAGACGATGTGCATACTATTACATTTTAATGTCACTGCGCGGTTTATATTCAATTTATGTTGTTATTTCAAGATTCTGGGAATGATGCATTAGATCCCTACCTGAAGCTGTGCCGAGGCTTGATTGATCGCTGTGCTGAGGCTTAGCGGAGATAGCTGAAGCGATTGTCGGAAAGTGGGCGGAGCGGAAACTCGTGCGTGAGAAAATGATGAGTGAGTCAAAAACTCATATAATAATCGCGGAGCTCAGCTACTGACGCAGATTGCACGAGCACAGACATAATTCTTGTCTTTAGCAGCCACAGGAAAAAGGAGAGGGGAAAACCATAAGTGAATGCTTATGGAATTCCCTCTTTAAAATAAATGTATGCATGATGATATGTAGTACATGTATGAACACTTCATGTATGTCCACTTCAAACCAGTTTTCTTCATACTTCGTTTAATAGTTGCCTAAAGGGATATAGGCCACCCGATGAGATGATCAAGTTTTTATGCCCCCCCCCCTCCTTTTTTTAAAACCAACTATATAAATATTGCAATTTTTTCAAAATTGCAGGCCTACATCACGCTTCCATATCTAGTAATTCATTTTGAAATATTGTTTCAAAATGTCCACTCCAACCCTCAAGACACTCGCACAAATACATATCTCAACTTCCTTCTCTCGATCTTCTTATACTTTGTCTTTCCCTCTCTCTTCTTTTTCTCTCTCCCTCTCTCTACATTTCTCTTCTCCTCTACACCCCTTCTTTTTAAACGAGTTTTCACTACTCTCAAGTCCACTAGTTTGACATAATAAATGTGTCCTGAGCAACTTCATCCATTCTCAGCGAAAAGGAAGAATCAACTTATACATGTATCTGCTTACATGTACATATACACATGTACTATACAGGACAATGAAAAAGACGCATACAAAAAAAAAAAAGGAAACTCAAAGACCATTGGTATATGTGCAAAGATGTATTTAGTAACTCTGTATATAATAATACCATGATTCAAAAAAAGCAAACCACTTTCCAATTTCTCTTTGATCAAAGGAGAATGCATGACAATTTACCTCAACTGATTCATGAAGTAAACATTCAACAAAAATAATTAAAAACAAACACATAGCGAAGACATGGTAAAGTTGCTGATGAAGTTTCCAAATTTCAGAAACTAGACAGTTGGATGGATCTATTCTTCAACGTGAAACAGAAGTGGTAATCTAGAAACAAAAGCGTGATATTACAATTTTGTGAACTTTTGTGTATTTAGGTTTGACTGGTGACAGTTTTTGATGGTGGGGTGCAAGAAGTATCTTCCGTAACTCATATGTTTGAACCAGTAATTCCATTGAGCAAGATGATGTCTTGCACAGAAGGGGTTAACAGGACACGCTGGCTGCTAAACCAGAACAAATACTGCCCTCTAGTGGTTTACACATGCTTGACATCTTTAGATGCCACCACAACATGTCTAACAGTACATCAAGTAAGATTTTTTTTGAAGAGCTTGACAATACGAAATGCACGACTGCCACAGTCATAGAACTAGACACAGCTACTTGCAGTGTTGTTTTAGCACGATTCCTAGGTCTTACTCTGCCATCATTTGGGCACTTTGGATCATTAAATCCAACCTGTATTATTGAAAAAGACTCATCATTGCATCTAAGCTTGGTTACCTACTTTGTATCTATGCATTTAGTACATGTCCTCATGCTTACTATTACCTAGATAGTGCACGATCTGGAGCTTCCTACAACAACAAAAATGCAATGTTAAATTCACTATTTCACCGATGCCAAAGGAATATAATTCAACAAGTGACAGTGAATTTGTGGCTGCATAAATCATATAATTAGCATGCAGAGTGCAGTATATAATTCATTCATGGGATATTCATAACTTCTTTTTGGGGTCAATCCAGCGTGATACTTGGAGTGAGTATACTGCAGAGCAGACGGTTACAGTTCGATATTCTGAAGGTTCGTTTATTCCGAAGGTTCGTTATTCCGAAGGTTCGTAATTCCGAAACACGTAAATTGCCTATATCTCGATGCTCGTTAGTCCGAAAACAAAAAAAAGGTTTGTTAATCCGAGCATTTCTCGTGTAACGTTCGGAAAAATGAACCTTCGGGATAACGAGTGCTTCCCGAGTAGACGCACCATTGTTTTCCACAATGCTGTACAAGTAAATTTCAGTGGTAGATGCACGGATAGAGAAATCTGCTGGGTCGGATTGACTCCCAATTTGTTTGTACAGGCTTGTCCACGCAAGATAACTGGTTATATGCCCCGATCATGAGAGAATTAAGCAATGAGGTGTGACATAAATTTGCTAGAACCCCATCATATACAATAATATATGCCACAAAGACATTTGAAAAGCAAAGAAGAACATATATCATGCAAACTTATAATCATATAAGCCAACTCTTTCAGATAATTATATATCTCGCATCATATATTCTTATATAATTGTACATACCTACTTGTAGAAAGGTTAAGTTTACCTCTAGAGTAATTCCATACTCTGCAAGTCTGGGGATTCTCATTCAGTTTCCACTGACGTACACTGAACAGTTTCAATTTTTGGAAATTGATTAATAAAATTGCATTTGCAGGTTTCACAGACTCCGATATCAGACCTTATTCCATCTCACATTTTCCAAAAGAATGACTTAAATTGGCAACATTTTCATTGGCAAGTAGATCTTATAAGTTATTCTATGTTTTCAAACTTTATGGAGTATTCATATTCACGTTCTTGCAATTGATCTCAGGGAGAATCTCTTCTGGAACACTTATAATAGTTGTTCACACAAAGACAAAGATGAACACATGTTTCTGAGGAAGAATAAGGTATGTAAATGATCTGGTAAAACTACAATATGTAGCTTTATCCCTGGCTTGTTTATGCATTCTTTCCTAAACCCTTATTATGGCTGGCAAATTTCATTGAGAAATTGCATGCGAGTGTTTGCATAGCATGTCACGACTGGTCTTCACATCACATTACCTTCACATTCACAGTTAAGTGGAAGTATTGCTCAAGGAATAACCTGCATTGCGCCATCTTTTCTCCAAAGAAAACCGCATGTTTGAAAGCGTGACCAACCCTATACACAGATGCTGCTGCTTGCTAGAAAAGCTGACTTGACATTGATTGGGGAATAATCTTTCTTTCCAAAACCACAAATAATTGTGAAAGGACCTTTCATTTTAATAACACACTTAACACTTTAACATCAAGTAGAGATGTTGTGTTCCATGCAATAAGACATACTTCTTGGCAGACTCATGAGTGATATTCTTGTTGGGCATACATTGATGAGCACAAAAGTATGTCATCTACAAAAATTACAAGAGTGATATATTTAAGAAAATATTAAGACAACAAACTGTAATTGGAATTCATCAGACCATTTTGATGAGTCCTTTTCTTTTTCAGACTAATGTGTAGATATATGGATATATGCACAATATATGCATACTGGCTCTTCACCAGTGTATAATACTAAAGTTACCTTCCTGGTATCAAGAGAAGGAGCATTACTTCTATCACACCACATTTTTCTTTTTGGTTTAATTTGGGGTACCAGTCAAGAGTTTCTTTGTGAGTATCAGGCACTTTATGATTGCTATACTAAACTAAAAATTTCACATATTTTCAGAATGATATGTCATAACTGAAAATGGTGTTGACTGTCTGTGCCACAAAATCTTACCATGCACAATTAATTAAATCTACATATGATACCAATATGAAGCATTGAGTGAAAACCTACATGGAAGTATCTTTTATAGTTGCCATTAGTTACTCGTACAAACAATCTCTTTAAGGAGATACAAGACAACACAAACACATTATCTGATCTTCATAAATCAGGATACATGTACTCTGCAAATTCCCTTTTTCCAATCTAAATGTCTCTTCTCTACATGTACATGTTCAATGCACCTTTCCATACCTCTAATCCCTCCAATGCTTTAAGTACAAAAGGTATGCAAATGAGGCTACTGTGTCTATGTACAATAAAACATAATAAAATAATGGATGTCATGACAACCATGACGATCATGACCCACAATTGCATATCCACAGAGTCTTGAGGAAGAAAATCATTAATGAAAATCATGAAATTTTATAAACAAAGAAGAAATGCGAGCAAAAGACATTCCTGTCAACGATTTCACATAACAGAAAGAATAGCAATACCAGCTCTAAAACCAGCAATACAATATACAATTTTCTGTGACAAATATCTTGTTCAAATTACATATTTGTAAGCACTGACATGGTAGTTTGTCTTTGAAAATACAAACTTTACCAGCTAGAGATTTTTAAAGCAACTACCGCTGGTATCGGTATTCTTTCCATTATTTGACAATGGCCGAAGACACAATCACTCTTGATTCTCACAAACAAAAGCTTTAACTCAGTTGTTTACCACAAGTTCTACAACAAACATGAGCCAGTTTTCTACCCAAAAGCAACCAATTACAGGAAAGCTTAAGTTTTCATCTATATATCTTTCTGACCTAAGGAGAGAGCAGTTCAATCTATCACCATACGCTGCAGGAATAGCATCAAAGCATGATGAGTATCTCACTTTCCTTCTTCAATGTCCAAAATAAGTGTATGGTGTATAATTCCCTAAGATCTTATGCATCTAATTCCTAATACGATACCACCTAAAGAACAGTTATGTATTTGCTGCTGATCTCACATTAAAACAATTTAAAGTGAAAATGCAGTCAAATTCTCACAAAAATTTGTACGAATATCTCAGAAGATCTTTCACAGCATGGTGGAAGAATAGAAGAAATGTCTCATTGTGTTTTGTTGGGGGGGGGGGGGGGGGTGGGTGTGGGGGAACAAATGAATGGTTTTGAAATATGTGCTTACAAATACTCTGGAAATTGACTCAGTGTTTATTAACAACTGAATCTGATAATGCTTGAGTTTTATATTACAAAACAATTATTTGGAACTGATGCAAAGGAATGAACAAAATAATCAAAGGGACAGAAGTACTTTTTCTGAACACTGTAATGAAATTCTGAAATGATACATAAATGCTTCAAAAGCACTCTGGATAAACAAGTCAGATGGACACACATAAAATGGGTTTTGCTTTACCTGTAACCCAAAGCACATCTTTATTTAGTCACATCTAACTTTCAATTTGACTGAACTCACTAACATACATCCTTGTGCGGGAATTACATTTAACCATGTCTTCCTTTCAAAGTTTGTACAAGCACCAGCTTTGCATGAAAATGGGAGATAAGATACACTAAAGGTGCTTTGAAAGAGATGGCAACTATAATGAAAACTCTCTTATAAATAAATCTCACATTCATAAATCAATTTATCACTTGTAAAAATCATTATTTTATGTATACCCCAATTCATAGATACATTCATTCATCTCTTTATTGTGATTATATTCCATTAACAAACAAATGTATGATACCTAAGCTAGAGATGGACACATTATCTACACATTGGTGGACTACAAGGCCGTATCTGACATGTTTAATGTAAATGCACTCTCTCTATACACACTTGTGACCTTCCCGTCCTCAATATGTCTCATTCAATGCAATACAATGTAAAATCACTCAAAGCTTAGTAAGCAGGGGGGAATGGCTCTGTTGTTCATTCTCCAGGAGCCAAGTGGTAGAGCTTGCCCTAAAATTATTTGGTTTATTATTTGTTATAGAATATTTTTATCGCTAACAATGTATAATTTTGAAAGTAATATGGATTGGAGAAAGGCAAAAACATTGATTGAAATATTAAATCTAAGGAAGCTGAAAGATGAGAATGAAAAAGAAATCAGACAGAAAACAAATAAGATGAGAAAATGATTGAAGGTAGACTCATCTGAAGACCTAAGCACAAAGGCAAGAAAGAGAACAGATTTGCCCATCAGAAATCAAAATTACAATCCTTGTAACAAAAAATGATACCGGACAAAAAGGAAAAGCTGACTAGCTGGAGACATAGTGTGTAGAGTCGGTCACATGACAAGGTATAAAAAGCCTTCCTTGTCCGAGGAATGTGTACAGCAAGTATCCCACGAACTGGACTGTAAATGGTTTGGTGTAGAAAAGACATGGAGAACTAAAGGTGTGACAGTCCTCAAAACTGTGAGAAAAAAGGGAAGAGACAAACAGAAAGAGGGAGGTAAGTAATAATATTTGTTTGTATTACTGTTATTCATGTGGCAAAATATATAAGTACTTTCACAGAACAGCAGAATACCAGATATATACTTGCATCATATAAGATTCATGAATGTTCAATACATCATAATGCAATATGTCACGGGCTTGTTTCATACATTTTACTATAATATAGTGGGGAGGGGGGGGGGGGGAGGGGGGTAGTGCCGTGACTGTCCTTACCCCCTGTGTATTTCCACCAACCATGGCCCAGAGAAGACACATTAAACATTTACCCAGCACTCCAGACACATTTGGCGCCTCTTCGACTCACCTTCTTGAGGAACTCCTCTGCAACGATTCTAGCGCGGGAGTTGACGCACAACTTCATCTCGCTGATCTCCTTGTCGATCTCCTCCATGAACTGGATGATGAAGTCCACCAGCTTGTGCTTCAGCATCTGCTCTGTGTGGAAGTTGGTCACCAGGAAGCTGATGTCGTAGCCCTGGGCGAAGATGGGAAACCATAAGCAATTAAAGTATAGTGAAAGCTGTAAGTACAGAACGCTCAGGGGAAAAGAAGTGGGGTCTTTATGAGCAGGTTACTTTAAAGGGTTACTAAATTAGAAAATCAAGTTCCCACTAATCTATGTAAAATTATCCACTGAAAACAAAATTCACATTTGTTTGCCACAATAAAGTCTCATTTTGACGAACATTTGAAAAAACGCACACCTCCAGTGATGTCAGAAAAGTCAAAATGCCAAATGCCAACGGCGTGTATGCAAGTCAACAATAAACCATTTTCATTATGTATTCACAACTTTCACCCTAACTGTGTAGTAACGCGTTATTGCATTCACCTGTGTCTTGTCATTCATATTCAATGGATGGAATGAACTTTGAATCTATTAGTTGTTGCTACTCGGACAAACCTCGGACAAGCTTTGGGGTTCCCATCGGTAATGTATTATTTGAAAATATTTTATTCACGCCATTGGCATTTTTGGCATTTTGACATTTCTGACGTCACTGCAGGTGTGCGTTTTTTCAAATTTTTCTCAAAATGAGACTTAATTGTGGCAAACGAATGTGAAATTCGTTTTTAGTGGATAATTTTACAGAGATTAGTGGGAACTTATTTTTCTAATTTTCGTAACCTTTAATATGTAAAATATTAATATTTCCATGAAAATAACTTTTACAGGGGAAACAATAAATTAAATCTTTATGAGCAGGTGGTCTTTTTATTCAGGTGGTCTCTAACCCAGATGTCACTGTAATTAAGTCAAAATGAAGAAAAAAAATACCTTGTAATTATGAAAATAATGACAATAGTAATGATATTGCCATCTGCCCACTTCATGGATGGAGAAAAAACAATAATATCAATTAATGATATAACTGATATTAACAATTATAATAATAATAATAATGATATTAATCTAAGGCATATAAATAACAACCATTATCATTAACACTTTTTTAGTTCTTTCATTATCATGTGACAAAACTTTCACTCTTTCTTTTCAGATTTTTAATCAATATGCTTTTTGTAGAGGGAGTAACACTCATGTTATTAGGTTTAGTATACATACTAAATCTCCCATTTGGTATGGAAATGGGTTTTTTATGTAAATGTAATGTAAAGGTCAAACCACCATTGAAAATATAGGCCTTACCATTTCTAACACAAATTAATACTAAATAATATGAAATCATACAGGTCCACATGTCTTTGATACAAATTGCAAAAGATGCATAAATTCAGAATGCAGAAGGGACGCCTTACCTCGACGGGCTTTCTTCTGAGGATGAAGAAGTTCTCCGCCCTAAGCATCATGAAGCGGGTGAATTTGTGACAAAGGATCTTCTCGATTTCATCCGCCTGTGACACAATACAAGTGAAGGTGTTAGCGCTATGTCAGCAATACGACCTACAATGATGACTAACGAATGTAGGAGCGCTATCTCTTACATGTATACAGGCTGACAAGAAATATCCCTGATCACAACATTGATCTCATCGAGTTGCGTAGATAGACCATTTCGTAATTACACCATGGTCGGACAATCCACTGAATACACACTACTTGACTGCTGACTGAGATTTTTTTCATGAAGCTGTTTTGGATGATGGATGTAAAGGAATTTTAAAGTGTGCCCGGAACAACAATAGAAGCAGGTACTCATGGTGGAATGTTCTTTCACTGCCTCCTCAGAGCTGAATAGCTGTTGCCATATTTGCATGATAATAAATTGATATGTGGTCGATTACCTAATGAATTCCCAATATACTCTGTGAGTAATAAAAAATAACCAATGAGATCATTTTCTACCAGCAACAATCTGCTCATGCATAGATTGCAATTACAAAGTGCCTGATTGTGATGAGACAATTATTTTCCCAGTGCAAGGGTCTGCAAATACTAGACTAGATTTTCAGCCTCCCCAACAAATTCCAGATGAAATGCAATGGTCAGTAAAAAAACATTCAAAATCACTTTTAAATTCCTATATATTAAGGCATGTTCTTGACAGCATTTTCTTCCTTTTAGCATGCTATATACACAACATTATTTGTTGACCTGCAACACCAGTGCTTTTAAAAATAGTGCAGTATCCACAACCTAAATGTTTTTCTTGTGATTATGTCATCAGAATTTGAAAATGCCTAAAGGGATAAACTACCATTCAGCCGAACCCACCTGCTTGATGGCAATGCTTATTCTGAGTGAGTTGATGGAGCCCTCTATCAGCACCTTTTCCCTCTCGTTTCTGCTGATTACTACTGGCGTCAACAATAATTCTTTACTACTCCTGAAGGGGAAAACGGGGAAGAAACACACAAAAAGTAGAATGTGAGCAGGGAGGTTTTGACATGGTGGTGTATTGAATTGTGTTATTAATTTTTGCTAGAAAATTTAATTTAAAGAGAGATATTATTCCCAGTCATGCGTGTTCCACAACTATTAAGATTAGAAAAGATATGTCAGCTTATACGCACTAATAAAAATTGTTTGTTTGATCTTTTCAGTGAATAAATATGCAAATCATTCATTTTACGTGCAATCGAGCAAGCGATCTTTCTGACAGTGTTTAAGCCAAAATTCCTCGCAAATGGAAATTCATTTTTACAAAGCCTCACTAAATGTTTGAGATGAGGATAGAGGATATGATAATAAAGGCAAAATTTTGAGCTGATCTCAAAATATCAATGACTGGATAACATGAATAACAAATCTCTATCATGTGGGTAGATTACCATGAGAAAACATGATGTAAATTTTTCTGAATTGTTTTTTTATAACTTCACTTCAAGACAAAGAACATTGAACGGCTGTCACTGAACATTCCTGAATTAGGATAATCATAATGAAAATAATTACGACCTTTAAACAGTATGATAGACTTGGCTGATGTGTAAAATAGAAACAGGTACAATGTGCATGCATGAACATGTGTACATTGTACTAATAAGACAACACTTCAACCGTTCAAGATGGACAAAGTCCTGTCATTCGATTTTTACTTTCTGTCTTTACAAGGCTTCTACTGTACATTTATGAACTAGGCCTTGATGGCTATAAAATCAATAATCGATAATCACTACCATTGAATGTATGGGAATGTAAAAAAGAAATTAGGACAATGTTAATTTAAGAAATGTCCAGAAATACTACCCCTAGTAAAACCACGAGATTCCAGAACAGTGCTCTCCCTTATTTTATTTACATTTTAAATGAATTTTAATGTTTTATATTTGTCTGTCATGATCATAAAAACATTCGTGTATTTACTAATAGATGTCACCTTTCATTTGATCTTTTTACATGTTACATATATGTTAACATAAATTTTTCATTGTATCTATTTACACGGTATAACTGCTACAATTTCAATGTTTGTAAACCGTACATGAACATGATATAAATGAATGCAGCCACAGCTGCTGAAAGTCATACCAATAAACCTTTCTTGAATTGAATACTACTTGTAACACAACAACTCAAGATGGACAAAGTCCCATCATGCCCACCTGACTTCAACCTCTGGTTTGTTGTGTCTTTCCACCACTTGTGAGGAGAAGTTTTCTAGGCACATCGCAGCGGTCAAGGTTGACCTCACAGCATTTAGATATGGTCTCAACGTCGCAGCCTGTGGACAGAGAAGGAAGCAAAAGAAGATGTGTACAGGAGCTATTCAAATTGTTAGTTTCACTATCAGAAGTCATGCATGTTATTAATGAGTCAATGACACACATATTATGGATGGGAGCATGATAGCTTCATAATGTACATGTACTCAGAAAATTAAACCAAAAAAAAGCAGTACAATTGTGCAAATACAGAGCACGGTTTACTGTGTTGGATTCATAACGTAGGGCTCAACACAAGCTGGCAGCCAGTCAACATGGGCATGCAAAGCAAAACTCTTGTTTCAAATCTAGAAAATTTAACAGGGGCCACACAGACCCATTAAAAGAATGCCTGGAGCTACTTGGAAAACAATTGGTATGTGGCCCTGCATAGCATAAGGCTAATAAACATACCATCGAATTTAAGATTGTAGTAAATTTGCAATGATGAACTTGTGCAGCACAATAGTACAAGTATCCATATATATCATGTACATGTACATCAACAGGGTACAACAGGATACAAGATACACAAGATACAACAGGAAAATGTGCACACAGAAACACTGACTTCAATGAGACTTCCTGCACAAAGCTCTTACAAAAACAAGAATATGATTGCTTTGAGCAGACAGCTTTAATGTATGGAAGAGTCTCAAGGGTTCAGGATATTATGTTCAGGATACATTCAGGTTATACATTATCCTTGCCATTAAACATGTACAATTCAGTCATTGCCTGCAAAACATGCTTTTAATAAAAACATGTATTTACATGTACATTGCATTGAATGGAATGGGGACACTGAACAGTATCTACATGTACACACAGTGGAGCCTTTCCAGTGTGAGTGCAAATGATAGTACATAAATGCAGTCAGCTCCATGCAAAATTCAGTAAGCTTAATGCATTTTGTAAAGTGAATGACTGAAATAAATTGCAGTCAGGTAAAAAGTTGATGTAACACGTAGGTGCCACTGTAAGCTACATGTACAGTGTAGAATATAATAAAGCGTACAATAAAGGGGCAAAGGTAGAAATAATATAAGTAAAAAGTACTGTTTTCAAACAATTATAGATTTGAGCATCTTTTGAACATATCATTCAACAACCGGGAGGCATTCTTGCCATTACACAAACAGTGTAAACCTATCACAGGTTATTTTAACCCTTACACTACAGCTCAAAGGAATTGGCATAGGGAAAGGGAAAGGGAAGAAAGGGAAGGAGCCACAATTTTAAGCAGCTGTATATTTTGTCCAGTTCAGCATGAAACATGATACTTTAGCCTAAAAGGCATCGAGTTTCATGCTGAACTGGACAAAATATACTGCGGTTTAAAACTGCGACTCCTTCCCTTTCTTCCCATTCCCTTTCCCTATGTCAATTCCTTTGAGCTGTAGTGTAGATTACCAGGCATTGACAACCCCATTGGTTTACTTCATAGCTTCATGCTAATGGTAATGAGAGAGTTAACAATTCGAGGTAATTTCAATCACAGTTACTTAAATCATGCCAGCCCTGGCTACCCTCAGTCAGTACACTGAGTACAGTATTGAATACTGCCATGGCTTGTAGCATATTTCCTTATACCCCAACATGCAGTGTAAATCTATGGATATGATCTGGTTATTTAAACAATTTGAGCTAATTCAAATCAGTGATTTGAGTCATGCCTTCTCTGGCTACATGTAGTCCAGTATTCAAGAACTGCAAATTTCTACAAATGTTCTTCATTTCCTTTTACCCGAGTATGCAGGAAACCAGGTGAATTCCTATTGTTGTCATGGATTTCTGGGCATTATGGCTGGACTACGTGTTGGTACTTCCTCATTTCTACTATCATTCACATTCACTGATAATCACAATTGACAAATATGTGAAAAATTATGCTGGGACGCAAGACAATTTTTGCCCCAGCAGTGCAAGAAAGAGCTGTCATAGCTAAAAAGAGAACCCCTGTTGAAAAAATATTTTGCATCTAATAGGGTACAATGTATAAGGCACAGCATTGTGTAGCTTGTTCAGATGAAGTGATGCAAAAGTAGCCTTATCATTACATTTCTTTTTTCCCCTAATACAAACTTGGCTAGAGTTCTCTTGTACAGTGTGTATGCCAGGATTGGTTAGACATATACGTGGTAAAAATAGTTCATTGGCACAAAAAGGACAGATTTACACATATTGTGCGGTAATTGCACAAAAATGCACATTGCTTACAAAACTTGACAGTGTTATATTTGCTTTGCCAAGAAAAGTTTGCACATGGTGTTCATACCACATCAAATCAACATTGGCAAGGTCTACCATACATATCCGCTACATAAAAAGTAACAAGTTTGGCTCAGGGGGAAAATTGGTAGGGGAAGGAAAGGAAAGGGGGGAGGGGGGCAACATGGGCATGGCCCTTACCAGCATTGGTATGATAAAAAAAAAAAAACACTTGTTGACTCATGTGCTATTGTCTCATGTTTCCACATAAACATTGCTAAAAATGTTTGCAGCTGTTGTTTTGTTTGTGTGTAAAACAAAATTTGCACATAGTTGTCAATACTCAGACCACATAAACTGACACTGATAAGCGTCCAATCCAGGGCCAATTATTAAAAAGCGCTTTTCCCCTCTTTTCAAGGTGGAGACTATGAAGAGCAGAACTGTGCCAGGTGTATTCTTTTATTGTGGATACTGCCATGGCAACCTTTCTAAAACTGCAATGCTGTACAATTTTGCACCAAAATAGATTTCTTTTTTAAATTCCAATGTGAGTTAGATATATTTTTAAACATGAAAAATAAGGATTAAGACATTTCAAATGCGTTCAAGTCTATGAATTTTGTCAAAACTCTGTTTCAAAATCAATTTATATTTCAGTGCAACAAATCTCTTTTTTTGTTTGTTTTAATATTGAGTGTTTTACTATCTAAAGTGCACTGTACACTAGGGAGAGAGACATACGCAGTAATCAATGACTAATCAAAGGAACCTACTGTTTCCCTAACTGGAATGCAGTCTCATCTGAAAACTAATGACACAAATTTTGCTGAGTATTACAAAGTTGACCTGATTGAACAGAGGCAGCACATACTGTGGAATTTTGCCAAGAATAATGAACTAAAAACAGTATATATGGAATTCTAAAGAAATTAAAATATTTTATTTTGTGTTTAAAACCCTAGTACAGCTTTTGCCACATGGAAATTTAAAAACTATTTATAAGTCACCCCTAAGCAAAATAGCATAACTTTTTATCAAAGAGGTTTTGGGCAAAATAATTTGGCAGGATTGTTCCCTAACTTATGTGTGAAAATCATATTAATCCAATTAGTCATACATGAATGGAAGTGTAAAGGATTCTAGATTTATGAACAAAAAATCAAAATCTCAGCAATGTTCATTGATCATATTACACGCCAGGCAAATTAACATATTTCAGGCTCAAACTTTAAAGCTACACCAAATTGTTTGGTATCATTAAGCTTTTGATTTCTTGTCCTTTCGATAAAACTTTTAAAACATAAACTTTACATGATTAAGTTTCAATTTAGTTGTTGACACAAAGTCTCAATATTAATAAACAACTTTCCACTCTTTTTATCATAAATCCCTCAAAAGCATTTTAAAATGATTATGGTGAGAAGTATGGTAATGTTGGCAATGGGATGAACAAGGCTAACTTGAACAAGTGTAACAGGGTGCTAGGGAAGTGTCTCTGCATAGAACAGTAGAATGAGCAGTGTAGCCATAATATTTTTATTAAGTTTTCGACTCGGTTGTGAAGTGGCAATGAGTTTCTTCCACTGTACCAGATTATTCAATATCCTGAACTAGAAATGTAATTGTTAATATCATGATCAAATAAGTACTTATTCTTCAGAACCTGTATGCCCTATATCTTTACAATTATAATAAACTTAGAATTCATCTATTCAAGTGACACCTTATCAATGCTATAACCGGAAGTGGCATCATGTTAGCACGCATGTAAGTAGCGGCATCATGATCATCAGCTGCGAAGTGCTAGGCCACTAGGGTCCCGTGACGCGACGGTGCCATTACCGCTCGGTTCATGTTGAACGACCTGCTTTTCCGCGTTCAATTTCCTCAGTATGTGAGGTAAGGACGGGATTGTACGGAACAACAAAATAGTTACACACATAACATATAGTATTATGTACATACTAAAAGTAATGATTATCATCAAAAAGTAAGAAATATATATTTACTTACCATTTTGGTTAATACTTCCTACACGCTCAGTGTCGGAAACGCCCGGTCATCTGCATCACTTGCCTAGATAATTTTCATCGCGGATGGCGCTAGAGCAAAAATCACTTTGAAAATTGAGAGCGCCTGCGCCTGCAATGCCCACTGCATTGAGAGTGTCGGCTGAGCATGAATGTCGTTGAGTTCAGGTTCATTATTTGTACTGTCAGGAAGAATATGAAGATGATATATTCACATTATTTATTCACCCCCTATGATTACTATTGCTGCTAGTTTGCTACGTACATCAGTGATCACAGCTCTCTAACCACGCCCCCTATGTTCTGCAGCTCGTAAAAAGTTTAAGATGCTAAGCTAGTTTTAGACATTTAGGCTAGGTTATTAAAGTTTATAAGGAAATGACTCTTCAGTCTTTAACTTCCTTTTCCCGGAATCTTCTGTTCCACGTCATCGTAATCTGCTACATGTGAAGCCTGTATCATTCTCTCTGAATGTGATACATGTATATACATGTATATCATTTTTTTTGCGTTACGGAGGAATAGTACTTTTTGTCTTCTTCTTCATTTGATTCCCGTCTTTCTAAAAACAACTATGTAGCCTTTGGTCGTTGTTCAAAACAAAATTGATAAAAAAAAACAGATAAAAAAATATACAATATAAATATCCTATGGCTAAAACATGGATGTCGTTGTTTTACAAATGTTAGTATAAAAAAAATCCTTTTCATACTGCATTTACCCTGACTGGTATCATGAGTCCGTTTTGATGTCATGCAAGCCTTTTTAATTCCATGAAAAAAGACCAAAATACATCTTATATTCTCTCTCGCTTTTATTTTTAATCTTCTCTCTGCTCCCCTCTCTGTACCCCCCCCCCCTCCCCACTCCAACCTCTCCCTTATATTCTCTCTCCGGTTTCCTTCTCCCCCCCCCCCCCCCCCAGCTCTCTCTCTCTCTCTCCTTCTCTGCCTTTAAATTTATATCTTTTTCGTCATCTCTCTGTCTGTCTCTCTCAAGCTATTCTCTTCTCTATGGGCGTGTCGCCTCAGTCTCGATATCGTTTCATTTTAAATACAAAAGTACGTTCTGAAAATAACTATTAACCTCGCAAAATCAAAGGCAAATAGCAACACTGGCGATTTAATTTAACCGTTCTTAATGCTACAAAGTAAACAAACAAGACATCATGACAAGTGATTTCAAGTTAAACGTATACTATGCTTTAGGCCATAGCTGCCCACGAGGGGTGGGGGGGGGGGGGGGTTCAGCGTATAAACTAAATCAAAACTGTCAACAGGATCTAGGAGGGGTAAGCACCTTGAGAATCAAATGAACCGACCTCCCCCCGCCTTTCCAAAATATGCTGTTTTATGGGGATTTGCGTGTATTGACTTGTGCAAAGAAAGGATTATTATTGCACAATCAGATATACGAGTAGCAGTATTCTAAAATGAATATCCAACATTTTTGACGAGAGCAAGGGAGGTGGGCAAAAATAAAAGTTTACACATAAATAAAGCATGAAGTTGATACAATAGTGCCATTCTCATTGGGCTTAAACATCGCGAAGTTAGAAAAATCGCGAAGTTAGGGTGAAAGTTGCCTAGCAACCGTACCAAAAGCCGAACGGTCCTATTGTCAAGGTCCCCTAACTTCGCATTTTTAAAGCCCAATGAGAATGGCACTATAGTAACATCCTTGAGAATTCCACTTAACATTAATTATTATGATTACGGTTTCACTGTTTCAGCCCTAGTACATGTATTATGAATTCAACAATAATTGTAGGGCTTTAAGCTAATACATGTACCTCATTCTTATATATTCCCAATGATGGGAGTAGTTATGCCTAATATGATTTGTCAGCTACAGTACATATAGTCTTGTAAATGGTGGTTGATCCACTATAAAAAAAAATTATATCAATATCATACGATTCTGGTCAGCTCAGACTATGTCGCCATACTCCTAAATGTAACCCAGCAGGGGGGTGTTTCACCAAGCTGCTACAAACGACTTTACGAATGACTGGTTATCCCTTCTTGTGCTAAATGGGATACCACACTTTCTTCCTGTTGTAACATATTGGGAGTAAATTTCCATCAATCCTCATAAATTTGACAAATCATAAGCTTTGTATCCAGACAAAGCCTTGTTCAGTAAAATTTTCATTTATAAACATTAGATTTAACTTAAGCTGACGGGAATCAAAATCATTGAGAATGTAACTTAGCACAAGAAGGGATCACCAGTCGTTCGTAGCTTAAGAACAGCTTGGTGACCCCCCCCCCCCCCCCAGAATGTGTTTCACCAAGCTGTTCGTAAGCTACGAACGACTGGTGATCCCTTCTTGTGCTATGCGATACCACACCTTGTTATTTCCAACAATCCTAATAAAATTTGACAAATCATAAGCTTTGTATTCAGACATGTCTTGTTTACAACAATAATTTTCATTTATATACATCAGATTTGAACTTAAGCTGATGGGAATCAAAATCATTGAGAATGTGATTTAGCACACGAAGGGGTCACCAGTCGTTCATAAAGTCGTTCGTAACTGACGAACAGCTAGGTGAAACACCCCCCCCCCCCCCGATCAGTATTGCCTTAACAATCAATACACACTAATGTTAGTGAGAAGTATGTGTTTTTGACCATTTTTGTTGTACATTTACAACTCAAGTCTAATGTCGTATTCTTTCAAATAATGTTTGATGTTAATTTTAAGCGCTATATAGTCTGACACACGATCATCGTAAACGTTCTGATCTGTTACCGATACAGAAAATGTCTTGCTATCATACCGATAGACGTTAGTCTCTTGTGTCTGAATATTCAACTTCATGATGATAAAAGTATTTTTTTCTCTCTCTCTTCCTCTTCCTTATCATCTTCTGTTCACGTCCACGGTCCAGTATCCACGTCTACCCCATGAGTAGCTAGTTCTTTCTTAACCTGACACTCCGTCTTAAACTAATGTTCGTCTCATCAGTCATAGATCCAACATTAATCTTGTCCTCAGTATGCCGATTCTTCTTTCGACAATTTTTGTCAGCACTTAACTCATGTCCCTCGTTTTCTTTCACGATGTCTCTTTCAACACCTGCAAGTACTGTTGTATCATCTGAAGGGTCTCGCTTTTTCTTCTTCCTTTTCTTCCGTGGAGGTTGCGATTCATCATTGCCGATTACGGCAAGAAAGTTGTTTTCCACGTTAACCACGTCTTCTGGAGAATCTCTTGGTTCGGGATGTGATGACCGACCTCTGTTTTGTTTCACATGCATTTTCGTTCTACTTTCAGGAGCCATTTTGTGTTTGTTATTTTTTGGTGGACTTTTCTTGAAGATTCTCAATGACTTTCCGTCTGGAAGTTGTCCCGAGACAAAATCGTCGTCGTCTTCGGCATCAAATTCTTTCTCAAATTGAATGCTATTCTTCTTAACCATTGCAGAATCAGCAGAGTCTTTTCCAGCCACCTGAGTTTTTGTTTTCTGATCGTCTTTCCGTCTCTTCTTAGATTGCTCCTTATGAATTGGTTCGTCCTTAGGGACATCAACAACTTTACCGAGAGGATTTTTCTTTCTCTTCGACGTGCTTTCTCTTAAGCGTTCGCCTTTCTTTTTCTTTGACACCTGTCCTGATTCGAATTCCTCATCTTCGTCTCTCCTGTTGCCCTGTTTACCAACTCGCGTGGTTTTCTTCACCTTCCCCACATATTCCAGCTCACTTTTGGAAATGTCGCTCTCCACCCTCAAGGGTTGACACTCAGGACACCACGTCGTCATCCTCTTCAGATCATTCCCGAACCACCCTCTTATCGTTTTATGTCCGTTGGGACATTTGAACTTCCAATACATCTCCAGCCACGATCCGAATCTCTGATACCCAGATGATTCCGCTTCCCACTTTAGCCAATTTTGCGTAAATGACACGACTTCTGTCGCCAGCTCTGTGGCTTTATCTTGAGTCAGGTTGCTCCCAAGCTCGAGAGGGTGGATGCGACAGGCGTACAGGACCTCGTTCTTGACGATGTTCCCAGCTCCGGCAAAGTGCGTCTGGTCCATGATGGTGTAACACACTGGAGAGGGTTCCATCAACGCTGCTGTAGCCTTAGCGATGTTGAAGGTCGATGAAAGAACATCGGTCCCTTCGTCCTCACACGGGCCGTCAACGACTCGGATGCTGCCACCGTAGAAGACGAGGAAACTCTCGTCTTCGAAATGAAGCTCCACCATCGGATTCGGCGCCTTCTGCGTTTTGGATCTCTTCGATGGTCCTTTGTACTCGTTTTCCCTGAGACTTCCCCACATGAGAAAGTGGTATCTATACCAGATTGAAAGATCCACCGCCGAATTAGTATCTGCTTCCAAACTAATTGTCTTCTTCTCTTGGCCGGGAGATTTCTTCCGTTTACGATTCTCAAGACGATCGACGGGACAACTTTTGACAAGCTGAAAGAAAAGCTGCTTGCCGTACACATACACCTCGTTAATACAAGCACCTGTCCATCCATCGTGATCGATGATCTTGCTGCAGCCTTTGACCTCCGTGATAATCTTGTGAATGTACCGGCGAGCGATGTCACCCCATCTTCGGACACTGGGACCCTCAGGCATTTTGCTGGGATACCGCAATAGTTCTGAAACAACAACAGGAAACAAAGAAAATACATCAACACATCGAGATGAAAGCCAATATTGATTCAGCTTCAGATTGAATTTAGTAGGATTTATTTAGGATTAATCATATTGGAGATCTTTGCATAAAATAGTGTGAACAAGCGATGAATCATAATACAGTATAGCCATGGGTCTGAGCCTTGGAGTCTGCTTCCTGTTGACGCAATGCTGTCACAATGACCCATATTCACAACGGCCATTTAACTTAAACCTCGTACTAAACGTAGACTTACTTTACGGGGTGCAAAATAAATCACCTGCATGCTGTCACAAAATAATTGATTTCCATCACACAATTACAACACTGGGTGATTTCAGTTATTCGCTGTAATCATTATGTGGACATACACTGTACCATAATGATTCCGAGGACAAAATCAATTATATATTGAATGATTTGAATCAATAATAATGTTTCCTGTTGTGGCATGCGTCCCATAATGGGTAGTACATTGTTTGCATTTAATGTCTGAAGACGTGTCAATAAATCTGCATGGCCGTGTAAACTAAATTCATTCACTGCCCCCCCCCCCCCCCCTAAAAGCGTAGAGCATCGACTACACTAGCAATATTTAGGGTATACACTTTTGTCGACCATAACAAACCATGCACCTTCATCTGGGTTGTATTGTTGTATTGTAGTGTCATCGATGAGTTTTCTTTGATTTTTCTGCAATAAATGTCTATAAGCTGTCATCTGGAGGGCGTTTCATGAACGTTGTCAGCACCGACCATTTGGTCAGTGCTGACAACTTCAGTGAAATCCTCGGTTTTGATTGGCTGAGAGGCACTAGCCTCTGACTACTACTATGGTAACTGTCGGAAAAAGACAGCTTGTCAGACAAAAAGTGTTGATAAAACGCCCTCCTGCAGACACGCCCATGCACATTGTTCGCACGCCTTCTCCCCCCCCCCCTCTCTCTCTCTCTCTCTCTCTCCCTCTCTCTCTCTCTCTCTCTCTCCCTCTCTCTCTCTCTCTCTCTCTCCTTCTTCCCTCTATCATATTTTAGAATAATTCCGGAGGATTATGTCGACGATATAAAATACAAGGTAATGAAAACGCACTAATACTTAAATCCTTAAAAGTTCAACAACGCGTACATGTGCTAGCTGTCTACCCAACCGGAAACCTTGTTCGAGCTATATACGCAACAGTATACAATGTTTTTGTCGCTCGATCATGTACACGTGCGTATATAGCTCGAACAAGGACAGAGCAAAAAAGAAAAAAAATAGACAAACGAACAAATGTGGATGTGTTTTGTCAATATCATTCCAAAAAAAAAAATGGTATACTGAGGTCTACGTTACATTGCACCCGGATCAAAGATGGACAACTGAAATACTGAATGTACAGGAGTGTCCAGAGGGAGCCTGACTTATTGGATGCAGAGCCATCTATAAACAGAGTTTGGCCAACTCGGTTTCAATAGGACACAACATATGGCGCGTGTTGCTTTGTTGGGCAAGTAAACAACAAAAGAATATGCGCCATGTTGTAACCGAATGGAATCGAGTTGGCCAAACTTTGTAAATAGATGGCTCTGATTGGATGCCCTAGATACACCCCACATCGGTGCATGGGAACACGCCCGTCCCATTCGGCACTTCGGGGAGAGCTCGAATCACTCCCGATCTGCAGCCATGGTCTCCGTAAAGAGTACGGAACTGTGGCGTCATTATGGGCATGTTGTCAAGAAAAATGGTTCTAGGTACATAAATGCATATGGGTAGAGCACACAGTGGTTATCATCATCAGAGTGGTGATAGCCCGCTATACAATGTCGGACCACTGAAACTCTCACTTGAGTGACGTTGCATAACGATAATTACGCTTATCATGGTCACAACCCTGCACGGTCGCCGCTAGAATTTAGTCGAGCAGGCTGTAGAACCCCAGTAACTGTGCCCGGGCGAAATTTGCTTAAACAAACAAAAAAAAAAAAAAACAAACAAACAAAAACAGTAACTGTGCCCGGGCGAAATTTGCAAAAAACTCACCGCCCGGCCGCCGAGCAGGCTACTTTGGGAGGGTCGTGGTTATAGCTTTACATCGGTACTCTATAGCAGTCCGCGCGGAGTTGTCAGTCGGCATCCTCAATATAAAATTATTGTCAATATATAACACTATATAAACGATAGGTGGTATACTCACACGCACACCAACCAGCAACTGTTTGAATGATTCCAGAATACAATGTGCACACAAAATGCCTATCTGCAGCTTCAACATGTACGTGACTCACATAACGATTCCTGTCGCCCATATGGCTAATATGTTTGGCCCGTTCAATATGCAGCCCTGTATGATCACTGCCTACCATGGTCCCGACACAGGGTCGATGGTCGATGCAAACAATAATAGTTTCTGAGAGCGTGTAAGGCAAGAACGAGGGCTTTACATGTGTTTGTGCGAATTCTCGCTGATGTTACGCAATATTCTCACACAGCTCCGGCCACGCGTTATGAATGCGTGCAGTGGCGTATGCGACCAAGGAGTCATAAAGCTCCTTAACCCGCTGAGTCTCATAGGCAGGAAACGGAGATGTTCTTGATATGGAGCTGTCAGTGATTGGTACTGAGAGATGTAGTGATACCAACGTGATGGGTCCAACGCCAACCGTCCCCACAGAAATCTTCCCGGCACTATATATGCAGCTACATCTTGATCATACAGAAGTTATCATACAACTCCCCCCCCCCCCGCCCCCCCCCCACACCCCCCCCCCCCCCCCAAAAAAAAAAGGCACTCTCCGCAACCATGACTTTAAAGATATTAAATCAATCAGAATTTCAGGGTATCAAACTATAATTTATTACCTTCATTTTGCAAAAAAAAAAAACAGATTTAAGTTGTTCTAGTGGTCATGGTCGAATGGGGATCTTTGTCAAACATAAGTCCGATGTCCCTTCCCTCCAGATTTTGTACGGATCGAGACGTGTTGTCCATTGTGTTTACGCTTTATGATCTCTTATTTTCAATGATTTATTTCCACACCTTGCGACTGTTTCCATATTATTTTCTTTAACTTTTTATTTAGTTCATTATCTATATCGACAGACTGAAATAAAAAGAAACTTGCTTTCGATCATAAAGCGGAAAGAGGACTCAGACATGATTGACGACAGATCCCCATTCTCCATGACCACTCAAGCAAATCGAATAGGATTTTTGTAAGATGAAGGTAACAATCAAATTATGGTTTCATACCCTGAAATATCATTCTGATTGATTTAATATCTTTAAAGTTGTGGAAAGTGCCGTTGTAATCTTTACTTTGTTTTCTAGTTTTAACGATAAAGGCAGATTCACACCGGATCTGGCATCCGACATGCCGACACGACGTACCGTGAGTCTCCGACATTGGATATGGTGCGAAAGAAAATCAAAACGGTGCAAATTCAGTGTACCCATTCACACTAATGCAACACGGCAACAAAACAGTGTCTGACACATTTTGTCGTATTAAAAAATCGGATCATGTAGCGATTTTTTTGAGGACGACAATTTATCTTTTTGCCATAATCACATCTTCCTCTTTTCATTCCATGAAATGCAAATTACAATCGAGGCGAAAGTTCATCGCCTTGTTGCCTGATTACTGAATATTGTAGCGAAGAGAGTCATTCGAGGAGGAATATTTTAGACTTGCCCTTTTCATGTACGGTTAATATTTTCAGCAATTTTAGAAAGATATTACCAGAGCCTAAATTGTTGCAGCGTCGGAAAACAGTCTCGCAGCTTTTTGCATCCACGAACTTAATGTGCAATCTACGTATAATAAGATTCGCATGATGATAGTTAGACAAGACTCTTAGTAACACTAATTTACAAGAGTGTATATCCGATTCAAGAAGTCAATCCCATGGATACGGGCGTAAGGAGAAAGGGGAGAGAAATAACGCAATAAAGGCAAGGTATATAGAGTGACGATGCTGAATAAAAATATATGAAGCACGCCATCTCTTTGGATAGTAATGTGTGTGATAGTGTATGATGTCAAGAGAGGTGTGAGTTCTTCCTGGGTATGTCGATGTGCGTGAGTGTGTGTGTGTGTGTGTGTGTGTGTGTGTGTGTATGTGTGTGTGTGTGAGAGAGGGAGAGATAGATAGATAGAGAGGGAGAGAAAGAAAGAGAGATATA
Organism: Arbacia lixula; assembly: GCA_963669155.1. Classification (NCBI taxonomy): domain Eukaryota; kingdom Metazoa; phylum Echinodermata; class Echinoidea; order Arbacioida; family Arbaciidae; genus Arbacia; species Arbacia lixula. The sequence continues at coordinate 31,047,453 of OZ022576.1, forward strand.
TAGAGATACAAATAGATAGACACAGAGAGAGAGAGGGGGGAGAGAGATAGAGAGAGAGAAAGGGAAAGAGAGAGAGAGAGAGAGAGAGAGAGAGAGAGAGAGAGAGAGAGAGAGAGAGAGAGAGAGAGAGAGAGGGAGAGAGAGAGAGAGAGAGTGAGAGAGAGCGAGAGATAATAGAGAGAGAAAGAGAAAGAGAGAGAGAGAGAGAGAGAGAGAGAGAGAGAGAGAGAGAAAGATGGGGGTGGGGTGGGGGAGGGGAGGGGAAATTAATTATGATCATTGCTAATGTATCTTTGTACAGGTACCCTCAGATTTGTGCTTTCTTTTTATGCCTACAGATTGAATCAATCAGAAGACAAGCTGGGTAATTGAATTGGTCAAGATCCCCTTTCTTTTAATTGAGGCCAGTATTCAAGCCTGCTTGAGGTCCATGGTCTAAATAAGGGGAGAGGAGAAGATATAGCTGGTAAGCCTGGGTAATGTTTTTCTGTGATTTGGTTGAATTCATATTTGTTACGAATTGGATCATAAACACTTACGTTCAAAGTTCTAGTATTCTAAAGAGAGGTTTTACTTGGTGGTGGTCATTGGAAGTGGCGGTAGTGTGTGTGTGTGTGTGTGTGTGTGTGTGTGTGTGTGTGTGTGTGTGTGTGTGTGTGTGTGTGTGTGTGTGTGTGTGTGTATGTGTGTGTGTGTATATGTATGTATGTGTGTGTGTGTTTGTTTGTGTGTGTGTGGGGGGGGGGGGGGCTGCTTTGGCACCACCCAATATCCGCTGGTTTGGACATCCACGGTGCCAAACATCGGTCGACAGATATGGTTATTATGTTTGTTTGATTGTGAGTGTGTGTGTTTGGATTATCACCCCCCCCCCCTTGCCACCCACACACACATACTCAATCACAAAAAATGTTATACAATAGGCCTGTGAATCATTAGGCCATTGCAACCAGGGAGATGTAGGGCCTACACTCACATCTCCCTGCATGATCCTACTCAAATATCCGAATCATTTTAGTTTAACGAATGCAAATACATCGTCCCAGACGTTTAAATAGTTCCTGAAGCCAAAATCTGTATAATGGTGGATGCCTTTCATCTTGCACCACCCCCAACCTCCACCACCCCACCCCCTGCCCCTTACAAAGATACCCTACCCCACGTCACGTCAATAATGCAGGTCCCTTTAAATCGAGCACGTGGTTAACTTTTTGTTTGTGTACGTTGTGCATGCGAAATCCCCCATCGTACCCATCCAGCGAGCGAGGTCGCCTGGGCCAGGCCGGGCTGTATGGCACACACGGCTGATTGCGTGCATCTAGCTCGCAGCTCGAACTACGGCAACAACAAAGAAACTCGACCGAGTCTGAGCTGATCCAGTGTGTAGTGAATAACTTGTGCATTCTTGTGGGGACCCTTGAAGGAATTAAATGTGTTAAGGCGTAGTGGGAGTGATTTTTATTGTGCAGATTATCTCGTACCTCAAACAGGATACTAAGGAGGATCACTGGGACTTTGGTGGGCAGGGGAAAAGTAACATTTTTCCGAGAAGAGCTGAATTGTCTGAAGGAGCCCTTGAGACTGAATCAAGGCAAAATGGCTGACGCATCTGCAGCGGTCGAGGGAAGCGGAGAGCCGGTGAAGAGAGGCCGGGGGAGGCCGCGAAAGCCCAAGACAGAAGAGGTATGTATCATTTCTAGCCTCTGTGTTGATAATAATTCTGCTTTCATAACCTATACAAAGAACTGTTGCCCTGTGCTTTTTTCAATTTGTTAAATCATGCGACAATTACAATACCTCTTTCATAAAGTAGAATCTAGTCATGTCTGGTCATGCTAGTTATTGTGTTTAGTTATGACTTGACTAGTATTGTAAGTAATTTGAGTAATGTCGCATAGAATGATGTTATGACAGGGACAGGTCTATTTTCCTTTGTTCAGAATATGATGAATGTTAACGGATTTGGAATTATATGGCAACAATACAGTTAAAGTTGTGTAGTATTCATATATTTGACAGGCCAACCATGTTTATGTAATAAATCACAAGATCAAAGAGGGGAATGGAATTTAAATAAAACAAAATAAGTGGAAGGGATGGCTGGGAGTTTAAGGGAGACTGCAGACATAGTAAAATTTGTGGATGGAGATGGAAAGGGCCTTGGAGAAACTGTCAAACTCAAAGCTAACAAAAGACTTTGTCTTGAGGGGTAGTAAAATCACAGTGCACAAGCAATGCTCCCTTGGGAGTGGAGATGGTGCACACATTGTCCTGACTTAATTTGCTGTACTCTGTGATCAAAGGTGATTGTAATTACTTTGGTCTTATGAAAGGCAAGAACAAAATCGATGTAGGGAAGGAACATTGAGGAAAGGGGGTGGAGGAGGGGGGCGGTTGGAGTTGGGGAGGGGGGAGCTGGAGTTGGGGAGGGGGGGGATTGGGGTGGGGAGGAATTGGGATGTGAGGTAATTGGGATGGGGAGGAATTGGGGTGGGGAGTGATTGGGGTGGGGATAGATTGGGGTGGGGATAGATTGGGGTGGGGATGGATTAAGAGATGATAGAAGAATGTACTTTTCCTCAGAAGATAGAAACAGAAGATCGAGATCTTAACCCTGATCTGAAACTTTAGGAAGTTTTGCTCTGTCAAATTGATGTACTAATGTTGTTCATTTTCTATCAGGATTTGTTGTTGTTTGTTGTTGTTCTTGTGGTGTGTTTTTGTTGGGAGGGGTGAGAGGGTTGGTCTTCTGAGCAAGACCTTTTTGGTACATGTGTAGTTTCACACAAGCCACTGTATCATGTACAGAAGTACAACCTCTTGGGAGTTTTCTGGAAACTCTTGTTGCAAATGAATGTACATGTTATAAACACAACAAAAAAGTAAGTGCCCCCTTTTTCTCAACTGCATAACTTTTTAACCAGAAGGTTATGGACAAAATAATTTGGCAGGGGTGTTGCTACACTCATTGGCTAACTTTCATGTGAAAATAATATTGATCGCTCCAGTCATGCATGAGTGAGCAAACATTAAAGGCAAAAATATGACTTTTCAAAAGTCTTAAGGGTGATTGTTTATTCCATTTTAACAGTACATTTTGGCATTTCTTGTGTGATTTTTAAAGTGTATTCACTCAACCATGACACATAAATGACTTCTTATGTTCATATAACAGGTCATTTTACATCTTCGTCAAAATATCCAGAGTTTTATTTTTTCACAAAAATAAACGTTTTTTAAAAGTTTCAAACTCAAGAGGGATGAGTAATTTTTAAATGGTGCTCTCTCAACCAGAACAATGGGTTTAGTGTCGGGATATGTGTTAGTGTGTCGAGAGATGGATGATAAACATTAAAAGGACATAAATTATGCACTAGAAATGGAATTCATTAAAACTTTATATGACAGAATCCAAAAATTACCCTTCTGACTTTTGAAAAGTGACAATTTTCCTTCAATGTGTGCTCACTCATGTGATTTTCACACGGAAGTTAGTCAATAGGTGAAGAAACAATTCTGCCAAGTTATGTTGCTCAAAACCTCTTCAATGAAAAGTTATGCTATTTTACTTAGGGGGGGGGGGGGGGGGTTGGACTTCCTTTTTTGTGTGTGTTTAGTTTATATTGTATAAGCACAAATTTGATGACTTTGTTGCTTATCGGGCAAGTTTCAAGCAACACAGGCTAAATGATACCTTGGGGCCACTCAACTGTGCTGCTGTCATGTACTTAAATATCATTCTTGTTTAGTAGCCCAGGCATTTATTTGACCGTTATTTGTTTGTAAATCAGTCTACTTAAGATTCATTTGAATAGATTATGATTTAATGATGTAATATTTTTGTTCTGGTTGAAGGATTCAGAACCTCGTGAGAAAAGGCCACGTGGAAGACCTAAGGGAAGCACAAACAAGAAAACAAAGAAACCTCAGCCACAGGTGAGAATATGCTCTTGCATTTTATCTCTCCTTCTTTTCTTCCTTCTTTCTTTCCTTTCCTCCCCCTTCCACCCTTAAAATTGCTTTCTTCACCTCCAAGCCCATCCTTCCCAACGCTGCACAGATTATTGTGACACCCTCGAAACAAAAAAGTCAGTTCAATTCAATTCTGTCCATCACTTTCCCTTTCTCTTTTCACCATCCCACCATTCTTCTCCCTACCTCTCCTCTTTTTCTTTCTCTCTCTCACTCTTTCTCTCTCACTAATTCTCTTCCCCCTCTCTCTCTCTCTCTCTCTCTCTCTCTCTCTCTCTCTCTCTCTCAATAACTCTCTCTCTCTCTCTCACTCTCCTTCTCACTCTTTCTCTCTCTCTCTCTCTCTCTCTCTCTCTCTCTCTCTCTCTCTCACTCTCTCTCCCTCTCTCAACTTGTTAGTTTTGTTTGTGTGTTCAAACACACTTGTATCATCTATTCACCATGCATTCAGAAAGTTCAATTGATATGAATACTATCTATATTTCTTTTATAGCCCAATTGTTTGTTCAGGTTAAGTAATTGCCTTACTCTTATTTTCTGAAATACATTGATAAGTGAAAAATTAGTCAGTTTTAACTAATCAAGTATTATTCTAATGGTGCTTCGAATAAATGCAGATGGATATTTGGTCCTTGGATAAACATTTTGAATTCAATGTTTAAATGATTTGGTCATGGAGAAGCCATGTTATCATGATGTGTGTGTGTAACTAATCATCATGCATCTATATTGAAAATGAAACAAGCAAGCATTTTTCTTGTCGGTATCATCCCAAAATAACACTGATTTACTAACTAAGAAAAGTCAGGAATTTTGACTCCTGCAAAGAATGTGAATTCTAAAAACAGGATGAAATGAAAGCATTTAAGTGCATTACAAGAGACTGAAAGGTATGTGCTCTTATTAATGTTTTTGTTATTCTTATGAGGTCGTTTGTCACTATTGGAATGTTTAAGACTTGTTATTATTCACTCATTATTGTCACATGATTGCTGATTTCTATCTTATTCTTATAATGCAGTGTGAGTGTAAAAAAGTTGTAGGACTTCATGTTCTGCTTTTCAAAACCTGTTTCACTTCTTTTTTTTTTTCTTAAAGTGGGACCAAGAGGGGTTTCTTGGGCCACATAGATAGATAATAGGAATAAAATACATTCCAAAACCTTGGAATTCCTTGCCTGTGTACAGTTTCGCTTTTGTTTGAAAAGAATGCTGAGACAAGATCCTTCATACAAGCCAACTGTGTGTGGAAAGCTAATAGCTTATGTATACAACTTGGTTTAACTTGTTGCAAGGTTGTTTCGTTTTCTTTCTAGTCTACTATTTAAGTTCGTCCTGCTATTTGTGGGTGTGCTGTACGCCTACACAAAGGCTGTAAAGTTTGTGCACTTGTTCTCTGCATACCAAAGGGCAGGCTTTTTATCAAAGTTCATGCTGTAAAGCTGTGCTTATAAATGTAGTTTGAAAAGCATTGCTATAACTGAAGGATAGACACAAGTCAGAACTCTACTTCTGATGTTCATTGTAAGACAAGAGTACACTGCATAGCTCAACCATCTGCAGAACATTTTCTTAAATGACATGTGAAAAGGAAATGAAACTTGTCTAATGGTACATGATAAGCCTACATAAAATGTCTAAGCGGGAAATAAACACCAGTGAGACAATTGACTAGAAATCCAGGCAAATCTACTAGCCCTGGTATTTCAACCGCAAACTGATGGGCATACATGTTCATGTATAGTCGTAAATACAGGAGCCAGCCCAAGGTTGTGAGCCTTCATGTTCATGTGTATATTGTAGGTCAATCCTATAAACTACTGTAGAGTCTCGGTTGGCTTATAATGGTGGCCACAATTTGTGTTTTCTGAGATTCTGACAAGCAATCGCCAGTAGATGATTTATATTCATAAACTGCAATATTTTGGCTTTGTTTTGGGTACACTGTTGTACAGGTTAAGTTTTTCTTTGTTATATACTAGTGCAAGAAAGCATAGTTCTGTATTTCAAGAAATTGTTGTGTTGAACTCTGCATCATCTAGAAATCTGAAAATGAAAGGAAACGTTAATTACATGTTTTCATTCCAATAGGTTTTTTATTATGATGTCTTCATTACAGTATTAGGGTGAGGTAGCCTACATCAACTTACAACTACAACATAAACCACTACATGCATCCAGGTCTTGGATTATTGGGAGTCTCTTGAGGGAATATAGAGCGGCTGGCTTGGGTATAGCAGCTAGGAGGGGGTGTGGGTGTGGGTGAGGGGAGTGGGCTAGGGTAGGTTTTGTGTAGGTTTTGTGTTAGGGAGTGATTGGGTAGTGGATGGGTAGGAGTTGGATGGGTAAAGTAGGGATGTGGAGTGGGGTGTGCTTTAGGGAGTGGAAGAAAGGGGAATAGGGAGCTGTGGTTGGTGGGGGTAAAAGGGGAGGGGGGTAGGTTGGAAGAATGGGGAAGTAGAGAGTGGGTTGATTGTGGATATGTGGGAGAGGATGGGTAAAGTAGTGATGTGGAATAAGGTGTGGTTTAGGGTAAAGGGGGGAGGGGGGGAGGTAGGTGGGTGGGAGGAATGGGAGTTATGTAGATACACTGTAGGTGGGAGGAATGGGGGAGTAGGGGTGGGTTGGGTGGATGTGCATTAGAGCCAGAAAGATTGGACACGGTAGTGGGGGAGGGGTATGGGGAGTGGGCTGGTTGGATTAATGTGAGTAGAGGAAGGCGAGTGGGTGGGAGTTGGAGGGGTTACATGCAGGTAGCTCTGGGGAGTTTTGTCAAGGGACTCTTTCATATCTCCCTGGCAGGGATACTGATTTTCTGTTAAGTAGAAAGCTGAATTTACCACCTACAGGATACATCCTGTACTTCTATCTGTTGTACATACAGTACACGCAATGTATAAAGGCTGGTGATTATTTTACAAAATGATAAATACAATCATGTTTAAAATTAAAAGTGTAAAAACAACCTTAGTAAAAGCAAATTGGTGAAAAATTATGTAAGCTCATAATTTGAACAATTGAGTTATTTGGTGATTTTTATTGACGCATGCATCAACTTAAATCTTAAGGCCATTCCAAAGTTGCTAGGCAACTACCCCCAAACACTGCCCTAATTTTTTTTTTAAACATCCCTCTCCAGGGTGTGATTTTTCTAACAGTTTTTAAAACATCACAATTGTTTGCACATGACTCATTCCTTGCATACCCACACTACTTGCCAAGAAATCTCTTTCTAGAGTTTTGCTGCCAGTTAACTCCATGGCTTCTTCAGCTAGTATAAAAAGTAGTTCAAAAATAAAAATTGTTTTATAGTAAATAAGCCTTGTGTGTTAGTCTTTTTTTTTTATTAACACTTAAATCCCAATGAACCATTTGAAAGTGTACAGTATGTGTATCACTGAACAGATGGAATGTTGTTGTTGCTTTTGTTGTTTTGAGAGTTCTGTTTCTAAAAGGATGAACATTAAATGGAAACAGTTCATTTAGGATCAATTTGATATCAATTATTGTTTTTGCTGAAAAAAGCAACAAATGTTTGTATTATGTTTTTCAGAAAGAAACTGGGGGTGTCAAGAAGGGAAGGGGAAGACCAAGGAAACGACCGGTAAGTGGAATATTCATTTGTACCCTTTATCCTTATTAATTTTTTTTCTTACAATGAATTAATATTTTATATGTAGGCCCTACCATGATATGAAATACATCAATCATTGTGAAAAAGCATATACTGCGCCTTCCTCTCAGCATGCTCACAATATCACCTGTGCATTTCACCACTATCCCTCCTCTCATCCCCTTACCCCCCCCCCCCCCCCCCCCACACACACACACACATACACACATCTCTCCATTGGCAGGAATTCTTTGAATATTTTAGCAGGTCACTTCCAATCCTGGAATCTGGAAATGTGATGAAGGGAGTAAAATGGAAAGGTGTACAGATTTATGCCAGTTTATGCACAAGCATGGGGCTTCACATCATGGAGCGAGCTGCGTGGTAGTGAAGATTATTCACATCAGACTGCATTAGATTTCCACATGGAGTAGGCTTTCGGGGCATAGACATGTTTGTAGTACATGGCATGCATCATGTAGAGTATATTGTAAGATCTATGTGTGTGATAACTGCGGAGGAGAGCAGCTAGCTAGTGTACGTGTAGCAGACCTAAATGTGTTGCCCCTCTCCTCCTCGCACAAGCCGCGGATGCGTCGTCGTCGTGTGTGCGACTGACGGCCCGCAATCCCTTCACCTGCGCTGCGAGTTACAGGGGAGCGAGAGCAAGCGGCAACCAGAATGGATCATGGGGCTGGAGGAATGAGGCATATTAAATCTCCCCACCAAAGCTGTCCTTTCCTTGAACCCAGCCCAGTGCAGTGTCAAGTCAAGACAGTGTCATTGCCCCAACCATGCCCCAATGCAACCCCTCTGCCATGTACACAAACACACTGCACAAGCCCTGCTCTGTGTGTGTGTGTGTATGTGTGTGTGTGTGTGTGTGTGTGTGTGTGTGTGTGTGTGTGTGTGTGTGCCTGTAAGCAGGAATAAAAAGAGGAATTATTATTTACATCATCCACATTTGTGTACTGGTAGTCTCTATGTAAAGATTGAATTTTTACTGTGTTGCTCTTTAGTGTGGGAAACGTAAAAAAATGTCCAAATATGGGTGTGCTGATAATTGTCCAAATGTCATTGAATTGCTGTAGGAATGCAGATTCAAATACTGATATCAATTTTCAAAGTATACTGAAGGTCCTATGTATGTAATACATCTGCTTTTCCATGTAAGTCTGTTATTGTTTTTTTTGGAGGGATGTTTTTGCATGTTTGTTTTATCACCTGCTTTTTTTAAAAGATATGATAATTTGAGGAGAATACCACTTTTAGTTAAAGGAACTGTCACAGTATTTATATATCTAGATGACCATGCATATGTGAATAGTGATTACCACATCATTGATATTTGCACATAATCTCACCTGGAGCATTGTAAAGTTGATGACTGTTAAGCTTCTTCCAAATATGGCTTCATCATCCGCTTGATTTAGAAGTGTCCCTTTTGTCGTTGTTTAAAAATTTAATCAACTTAATACATGATAACTCCAGTCTATAAATTGATTTCTCTTATTCAAAGGAAAAAATCTGAGGAAAATTTCTAGACAATGATCAAATTCTGTTTTTTTTTTAAATTTAAAAATGTGATGGATTTTGAGGGAGGAGGTATACCAGTTGTCTGCATGCACACAGTCAGATTTCTCTGGGTTCTTCTGCAATCAATAAAAAACAGATAAAGATCATTTATTTGATCAAAATGACCAGTAATTATATAATACCCCTAATTATTTTTTTTTCTTTTGTTTGTGTCTCTGTGATTTAGCTCCCTGAGGAACAGCCAGAGGAGGAAGAAGAAGAGGTAATGGATTTAATTATGATAGCACTTGAAATGCATGAATTGTTTTCAAGTGATTAAATTTATTATTTCAGATATAACACATATATTTTTAGAGGTCTTCATAAACACATTTTTCAATGCAATATTTATGAGACACTGAGGAATGATGGCGTCCTGTACTTGAAATTACAATTTTAATGTTGTAGTGTAGGTACAGGTACATGCATGTATGCTGTACATCTGTATGTATACATGCACCAGAATGGTATTTTCATGATTTTACTTCATTTCATGCTCATTCATTATAAAGTGCTGTACATATTTTTACACATTGTATAAACTTGTTTCTATAAAATATTTCATTTGGCTTCGATGATTGTATTCCAAATTGTATCTCCACGTTAATTTGTTTATGGATGGTTTCTGCATGGCATCCTCATTAGTACAGGAAGAAGAGGAAGTTTGCTTATCTATCAAATTTATGTTAAACAGAGTTTTCATGAAGTCACATTCTAAGTATTTGATATTTCATTTGGCTTCGATAATTGTATTTCAAATTGTACTTCCACAGTAATTTGTTTCTGTATGGCTTCTGCATGACATCCTCATTAGCACAGGAAGAAGAGGAAGTTTGTTTATCTGTCAAATTTATTTCAAACAGAGTTTTCTTTTATGATTATATGAAGTTACATTCTAAGTATTTAATATTTCTCTCCCTTCTATTCCTTTGCCTCAATCTGGCTTCTTACCCTCTTTTATCTGTCTCTCACTTGCTCTCCCTCACTCTATCTTCTTTATTACTTTATCTCTGAGCCTCTCTGTCACCATCTTCCTCTATCATTGTCTCTGTTTGTCACTATCCCTTTGTTCTCCTCCCCCAATCTTCCTCCTCCTTTTTATTCCTTCCTTTCTACTCTATCCTAATCCTTACCATCTTTCTACCACATCTCATTCTTATCCTGATCCCCTTTCTGACACATCTTCCTTCCTGTACCTCTCTCTTTCTCCTTCCTGTCTACTCCATTCTTATCCTTCCACTTTTACTCACACATCTTCCCCCACTTGCTCTCTCTCCCCTCTTCTTTATCTTTCTCCCACTACCTCTCTCCTTCTACCTCTCCCCTACCCCTCTCCCCTACCTCTCCCCTACCTCTCCCCTACCTCTCCCCTACCTCTCCCCTACCTCTCCCCTTCTTCCTCTCCATGTTCCCCCACTTCCTCTACCCCCTCTTCTTCTCCATGTTCTCCCACTTCCTCTCTCCCTCTCTTCTTCTCCATCTTACTCCCACTTCCTCTCTGCCCTTTTTCTCCATCTTACTCCCACTTCCTCTCTGCCCTTTTTTCTCCATCTTTGTCCTACTACCTCTCCCTTTTCCTCTTCTTGATCTTCCTCCCACTACCTCTCCCTTTTCCTCTTCTTGATCTTCCTCCCACAACCTCTCTCTTTTCCTCTTCTCCATCTTCCCCACTTCCCCTCTCCCCCTCTTCTTCTCCATCTTCCTCCCACTACCGCTCCCCTCCTCCTCTGCATCTTCCTCCCACGTCCTCTCTCCACTCCTCTTCCCCATCTTTCGCCCACATCTTCCCCCACTTCCTCTCTCCAATCCTCTTCTTCTCCATCTTAATCCCTCATCTTCCCCCACTTCCTCTCTCCCTCTCTTTTTTCCACCTTCCTCCCACTTCCTGTCTCCCCTCTTCTTCTTCTCCATCGTACTCTCATATCTTCCTCCCACTTCTTCTCTCCCCTCTTCTTTTCCACCTTCCTCCCACTTCCTCTCTTCCCTCCTCTTCTTCTCCATCTTACTTCCACATTTTCCTTCTACCACCTCTCTCCCCCCTTTCCCCATCTTCATCATATGACCTCTCTCCCTCTTCCCCATCTTTCTCCCACTACCTCTCTCCTCCTCCTCCTCCTCCTCTCCATCTTTATTCCACATCTTCCTCCCGCTACCTCTCTCCTCCTCCTCTTCTCCATCTTTCTCCCACATCTTCCCCCCTTTTCCTCTCTCCTCTTCCTTCTCCCCCTCCTCTCCATCTTTCTCCCACATCTTCCTCCGACTACCTCTCTCCTCCTCCTCCTCCTCCTCCTCCTCCTCCTCCTCCTCCTCCTCCTCCTCTCCATCTTTCTCCTATATCTTCCTCCCACTTCCTCTCTCCTCTTCCTTCTCCTCTTCTCCATCTTTCTCCCACATCTTCCTCCGACTACCGCTCTCCTCCTCCTCTCCATCTTCCTCCCACGATTTCTCTCCTCCTCCTCTTCCTCCTCCTCCTCTCCATCTTTCTCCTACATCTTCCTCCCACTCCCTTCTCCTCCTCTTCTCCATCTTTCTCCCACATCTTCCTCTGACTACCTCTCTCCTCCTCCTCCTCCTCTCCATCTTCCTCCCACTACCTCTCTCCTCCTCCTCCTCCTCTCCATCTTTCTCCTACATCTTCCTCCCACTTCCTCTCTCCTCCTCCACCTCCTCTCTCCTCCTCTCCGTCTTCCTCCCACTACCTCTCTCTTCTTCCTCCTCCTCCTCCTCCTCCTCCTCCTCCTCCTCTCCATCTTTATCCCACATCTTCCTCCCACTTCCTCTCTCGTCTTCTCCTCCTCTTCTCCCTTTTTCTCCCGCATCTTCCTCCCACTCCCTCTCTTCTCCTCCTTATTCTCTTATCATCTTCTGCCCACATCTCACACTCACTACCTCTCTCCCACCTCCTCTTCCCTATCTAACTCCCACATTTTCCTCCCCTTTTCTGTCTCTTTCTCCTTGTCTTGTTCTGCTCATCTTCATATTCCCTCTCTTTCCTTCCTTCTTCATCCTGTTCCTCCCCCTGTCCTGTCTCCTCACCCCCCCCCCCCCTTCCCTCTGCAGGAGACAGGAGATGGAGATGCTGAGTAGACCTCCAGTCAGCTAGTCTTCATTACCAGTCACCAAACTGAGTTCCGGAGCAGCTTGAGAATTCTTGAAGCAAACTTGTAAATGTTTTCTTCTATTAATCCCACCAGAGTTGTTTAGACCCCTGGGATCAAGTCTATCCAGATAGTATTACTCCACTCTCCCCCTTTCTCTGTGGTGATTTGTGTTTTTGTATTTAAAAAAAGCGGAACAATTTTCTTTGGGTAAATAACCCTCAAGTGGGTGATTTTCTCTTTTCCCTGTGCTTTCTGAGGTTCCTTTATTATTTTTTTTTTCCAGATGTGAAATTTGTTGATATTTCTATTCTGTAAACATGAACAAGTGTAGTTGGATTTTAACAAGGTAACTACAGCTCGGAGCACCATTGATTTCACCTCATTTGTAACTATTACAGTGAACTTTCCTAGATTTTCTGCACTATGCACACTCTGATTAACCATATGAATAACAATGCTGCATAGGTTAGCTGGACAAGCAAATATTTCACATAACAGCTTTATATGTAGTAGAAAAAGAACTTTTGAAGTGACACATAATGCTCTTCAATTTTTGCCTTCATGCCTATGACTTTGATCTCAAATTTCATTTACAATGTACATATGCAACAAACTTTGAAGGATGATTGTGCATATACAAGTATTTCACAATATTCTGTGTTGAATGGAAAAACTGTGATGGGATTTTCAACATTATGTTATTGTGATTTGATGTGATGAAAAAATACATGCAACAAGAAAGATTACTCATTTGAAACATTTGACTGACATCTCATAGTCTAATGAAGTTCCATTCAAGCTTGTATACTTTTTGTACATTGTGTGTCTTGTGTAGTTTTTCTTATGCAAACGTTAATGTCATTGAATTGAGACAAAATTGAATTCATATTTTGTGGAATCAATTGTTCAAAGGAAATGCAGTTTCTGTGTAAATAATTAGGGTGTTTCATGAAAACGATTTCAGTATTTGTATTTTTATGCTCCTCTTTTTATTTTTTGTGTACACACAGCATATTTTTCAAATCTTTTTAGATGTACATGCCAGTGTTTCCCTTTCAGAAATGTGTTTATAAGATTCAGAAAGAATTTGCGCCAGGTCACAACACTATTCAAAATTCTGAAACTTACACCAAGCTTTAAACCCAACACTTGAGTCTAACTAAACCCAGCCTTTGGTTTTATGTGAGTCCTGGGTAGTTTGTGCTTCTAGTAACGAAGTGGACTTAGACTTGGGTTTAAGGGTGGGTTAACATTAAATATGTCTTAAATATTCTGGACTGTCATCTGGTTCCATGGCACACTTGACATTGAGTCGGCCCTATGAACTGGGCATGGTGGCTACGCAACTATTGATAAATCACGCAAATCATATATAAGCAATGTCTCTGCACAGCTGGTTGATATTACATGCATACTCGACTGCTACATGTACAACAGCAACACAAAAGTTTAATCCAAGCTTTAACTTCCCCATTGGGTGGGCAAAAGGAACATCTGGTTTAACTTCAGTAGTTGAATACCAATATAATTAATCCACCTTAAATCAACATTAAACCCAAACAGAAAATAGACATTGTGTACAACTTTGTTGGAAGTGAACAATTCAATGCGTTGTGATGGATGCAACCATCAGTTTATTGGACAGCTCCACTGTATGCATTCGTGAAGTACTAATGTTGACCTATTGGACAACAGAAAGGTCACCATGTACCAAATTATTTTAAAGAGCATCCCATATTTGGACTTGATTGTACAAAGTATATACTGTATGCTTAATAAGGTGAAGAAATATTGCCTGTACAACAGAGGATACAGGGGGTTTGTTGGCGTACTGTGTGTAATATATGTAATATTATACTTAGTGGTAGTCTTCTTTTGTGGTGATGATTTTTTAGTATTTGTTTGTATAAGGAAAGAGATATGCCCCTTTTCAGAGACCCTGCAATTCTTCTTCAATTTTCCTTTAGAAGGTTTTCACAACTGTGATGAATTACACCAAAGTTTATGTACATGTAGTAGAAAGATGTTTGTACTTTGATTTGATAATTATTGTGTCATTTTGTGGTAGTCGTTTGCTTGGGGAGGGGGAGGGGGAGGGGGAGGGGGATGAATTTAGGTGAACTAACAACTCAGAAAGTGTACTTGAACAAGATATTTACAAGGGGGCTATTCGCCCAGGTGTAAGCAATCTGTATTATGTCGTATTCACGATGTTGATAGTGTTGACACCGGTACCTCATGCTCACAAACAGGATTGACTCACAAGTTGGTTTTAGCAATGATCGATGTAATGTGAAGAACAAGTCTACCTCACTTGGATATGGGGTGCTTCGTGTCGACCTCCTTGCAGGATGCAACATGCAATAGTTGTGCTGGAACACAGAAGAAAAAAAAAGAAGAAAACATGAAACATGAGACCTGAAAACTAAGCTTTTGATGACATGTGTGGGAAATTCTAAGCTCTGTAGCATTTTCTTATGTCAGTTTCTAAACAATGCAAGCTTTTTTTAGATTTGTAATATGCATCATTTTTGTCATATCTATAAAAGTTTGTGGTGTTCAGTATAGTTGTGTGTTGCACACCAGTACATTGCTGGACTGGTCCCCATACCTCTAGCTTACAACAAATGGCGGGGGGGGGGGAGGGGTGTTTTGAAAATTGTTTGAACATATCTGTCAACTAGGGCGGTGAGAATGGGGGATGAGAAGGTGTAGCAGCCCGAAACATAGTGCCCCTGTAATTGAATAAATGAACAGAATGAAACTATTCGGATTGCTTGCCATAATTAGGAATGTCTGAATTTGCTGTTCATTTGTGTTTATTTAAATCAAGCTTGATCACACTAATTGTACTTGGGCTCTCTCATGCTGTACTATAACCTTTGTTACTTGATACAATAAGTATCCGTAATTTGTACCCCCAAAAGTTGTAGGATAGAATGTTACATCATGACTTATACAAGTTCTAACTCCATTCATTGGGCAAGACTGAGGGGGCACTCTGTAATGTGTGCATATTTCGAGCCCACTACGCAGTGTACTAGGAAAAAGCATCAATTCAGTTATTCACCCATACCATGAAGAACATTTTCTTGGACAGTTCCCTGGCCTGAGTGGATTTTTATTCTCTGTGGCGTGAAGTTTATTTTAAAGCCGTTCACAGGTTGTGGACAACATGGTTGTAAAGAGTCTGATATCATAAGACATTGGCCTATGTCTTAAGGAAGACAGCATACAATATTTCTTGAAAGATTAATCTGCAAATTTAGACCACATCGCGACTATTTCCCAAGAAACACTTTGTGGTACATTATTTCAGAGCCATACTTGCCATATGGCCCTACAGTTTTTGTGATTATGTTCTTCATAGCATGCCATCTGTGTGTTACAAACAACACTGCAAATCTATTGCTATATCGTGCTCTGGTGAAGTTAAACTCTTTCTCTGCTAGAATGCCATACTTCCCAAGGGATATGTTTTTTTTTATACCAGTGCAAAATGCCTTAATGGCGAATAAAGAGTTGAGACTTGAAATGACAATAAACTCCATTGCATAGTGATTCGTTCTACTCACTGGAATCTAGTTTTGCATTTTGCATGTTGAAGTGTCCTTTAGACATTAGACAGGGATTTTTAGTTTTTGCTTGTGTCATGTATGTATCACAGGTGCGACAAGTATCACTACTATATAGCTGATGAGTTGACAAGTCGGATAACCTAAATTCCTTAGATTTGCTGAAGATAATTACATGACAATTCATTTTATGAACCCCCAGTGATAATGAACTTTGAGCTTAAAGATGGGGCAATGGTAGGAACGGTGCTGATCGACAAATGAAAAATGACCTCTTCGGGTTTTACTGCCAGAACATGAAGAAAAAACAAAATAATGTAGAATTGCATGTAAATGTTTAACAGCTTATTAAACTTGGTAGTTTTTGTATGAGCATACTATTGTAGGAATGTTTTGCATTTTTTGTGTACCGTTTTGTACTAGGACTTTGTTATTAATGTAACATCTTCCGTGTATAGTGCTTGTGAACAGCTTTTACATTTAATGTTTTGTGACGATGCTAATTTTTCCATGTTTTTGAAAAATAAATGTGTACTGTTATCAGTATGTTGACAGTCAGACTTGGCTTCTATAGTGTCAGTAGTGACCACAGTGTATGAGTGGTGAGTGTTTGGTTTGTACAAACAAATCAACTAGTGTTGTGAGTAGATATTAAAGGGTGCAAGCGTGCATCAAAAATGCGGAATGAAGTATAGCGAGAGAAATGTCATGTTGGCATACATGTGCTTTTGAATCCAGGCAAATTTTTGTTAATGCAACAAAGGAGATACAGGCAGAAGCTCCGTAACTTTTTGTAAAAAACTTTTTGGAAATATGTAAGGAGGCTCTTTATTGTGGAAAATATGTACATTCAATGAAGAGACAAAGTGGGAAAGAGATGGGGGAGACGGAGTGAGGGAACGCAGGAATATTTAAGAACAGAAAATGCGTCTTTGTGTGTAAGTGTAGGGGAGAAAGAAAAATGGAAAATCACAGGAAATGTGTGTGAGGAAGAGATGCAATGAATGGGGAAATGATTGAGAGGCATGAGACATGAAGATTCTAATAGGAAAACAACTGTTTACAAAGTCTTTTCACATTGCATAGTTTTATGCTAGGTGGCATTACGTTTTCGGGTTGGCCCTCCATCCGGATCTTGTTCACGTGATAACTCAAAAAATAATCAACCAAATTTGATTAAACTTGGTACAACGGTAATATATGACCGGGCGATTAATTAGATTTTGCCATTATGTAAGTATAAGGTTAGAGGTCGCAGGTCAAGGTCAAATCTTAATATTTGTTGCCGTAATGTGATCAATTGTGAAATATTTTACCTACTGAAATCATGCAATGTGAGTTGATTCTCATTTTTACTGTTACAATATAATTTGTGAAATATTGGCTTTACACCATCACTCTAACCACATGTAAAATCAAACATCTGACAAGCACCCATGATATTTGGCAATCAATTGAATTTAATACATGTATAGCATGATGCTAGCAATGTGTCATCATAAAGTGTTCTCACAAGAAAATGCAATTGAATGCTTTACATGAACAATACCTAGCAACGCGATTGCAACCACGCCAAAGCCGGAATCAAATCACTTTGGTACATGTACATAATTGACGTTCATTAATAAAATAATTTTGTACTTGACTTGCATGGCTACACTTGTGGATACCACTTTAAATGTCTCTCACTTTCCAATGAATGCATCTCTGCTATTAAAGCTATGTGCAGATTTGATCCATGATAAGCGATAAAAAATATACCTTGATATTACACATTTTCACATGAGAATGGCCCATATCTATGAAACCACAGCAGCTTACCACCACACTTGATGTAACCCATTACAGGTAGGTGCCAAACTACTGCCCTAAGTGACTTGTGTGTTTGACTTGTGCCAAAATGCACCAATGGCACACCAAGGGTTCAACAGCATGCTATTTTATGATGCATATCATTTGCAAATTTCTCAACTTCAGGAATATTTTGGGATCATTGGCACAACTGCTCATCCAGTTGTAGGCGGTGGAGTGCGGACTGTCTTGTTAACCCGTTCAGTCCCACAGGCAAGAAACTTTGAGTTGTTATTGATATGGGGCTACCACTCCTTGGTCCTGAGCAGGTTAATGCACTGCAATTACCATTACAGCAAAGTCAAAATAGATATTTGCACAATCATTTTGCACAATACATGCAAAAAATAAAGATGGATTCCCGCTTAATCTTATTTAGAGGTTTTTGCGCAATAGCTGGAAGATAAACAATTACTCATCCTCCAACAATTGGAAGCTCAAGCTTCAAATCAGTCACGTAGTATAAGAATGGAATCTTTTATCTTGCAGTTCAAAATGGAAACCACTGACGGATGTTGAATATATATTTTGACGCACAAATCAGAACTACATTTTCCCACAGAATTAGCAACCTGCCAATTTCTTTTGTCAAACTGGGAGAGAGATACAGAGGAGAGAAAGATATGAAAGGCGAGGAAGATGGATGTAGGAAGGGAGACAGAGGTAGCAAGAAAGAGGGAGGGGGTAGGAGAGAGAAGAAGAGATAGAGGGAGAGAGAGATAGATGGAGGGAAAGAGAGATAGATGGAGAGAAAGAGAGGTATATGGAGGGAAAGAGAGATAGAGGAAGAGAGAGAGATAGAGGAAGAGAGAGAGATAGAGGAAGAGAGAGAGAGAAATAGATGAAGAGAGACACATAGGGGGAGAGAGACAGAGAGATACAGACGGAGAGAGAGATGGAAGAGAGATGTAGAGGGAAAAGAGATGTAGAGGGAAAAGAAATGTAGAAAGAAGAGGGAGAGGAGAAAGCGGCCAGAAACTATGGCTACTTCTCCTTTAAACCGCAAACTGACGTTGGTGTTGCGCTTCTGTTCTGTGCTCAGATTTTATTTGTTCAAGAAATATTTTATATCATCTCATGATATTCCCCACATAATCTTTTAGAAACTATAGTACTACTTAAAAACAAAAGTACTTCAATCAATGCACTGTAGCAGTAATTATACAAGGTAAAGGTTTAAGGTCGTGGGACGGAATGGTCATGATTACAGGCTATAGTAAGTGCAGAACTGATCTGCTGACAACATCCAGTCTGGATTCATTTTAATTTCAACAATTTCACCATTTTGAGAAGATTCCTTCCTCGTGTTCTGAAATCAAACAAGAGTACGGCCCATTGTCATGGCAACATGTCTAGACCACTTCTACCCCGTATCTTTAAAACGGTAGAACTAAGATATCCAGCGGAAGCATTTGTAAATTCTTTGGAATGATCTTTACAACGAGGAAAAATATTGGACAGGTTCTGAATTCTTAGTTCCTCTTCGACTTGCTTCATAGATATGGGCCAGTGAGCTGCATGACAAGGCAAGAAGGGTGGAATGACAACAGAATAATGGAAAGGCAATAAACATATTATGTACATTCAGATAAGAGTAAAGGTAGAGAAACTTAATATTACAGTTATATATCATTTTTTTGTACACTTGCACATAATATCAATGCCACCACATATTCACATTTGCAACATGTTCTTATTGAATAAAGTGCATAATGATAGCTTGGCAAGAGAGAGAAGTGTCCATTCAGACAAGAAAGTACTTCATGTGTAGATCTACACTAGTACACATAACAAATTAACACTTACACAAATTTGAGAATCATGACAAAACACACATGACATGTAATAATCATACCATATTCATATGATGAATATACATCACACAGTGACCTCGCCTTGACAAGAAATACTCAGTCTGGGTTTCACACAATCTCACACTGACCCATTTTCTTGATGCAATGAAATGTGTTTCTCTCTCATATGTTTGATTAGAAATTGATGACTTATCGTAGCAATCTGTAACATAAAGAATACCCCAAGGTCCCATCTTATAAGGAGTTGCAATAGATATGAATCAATCGCAAGTCCGATTCCCTATCTCTGTTGTAAAGAGTTGTGAGCAATTCTTTATAAGACAGGGGCTGGACCAGTATGATATACATGTAATATCAAAACTTCAATCAGTGAGCACTTGTCTTATGACAGTTTTCTATTCTAAACCAGAAGCATTTCAACCTTTGAGAGAAACCTTTGAGAGCATGACATGAATGTGTGGCAAGAGATTCCGAGAAAAGTTTGTTATCCAATTTTGTTTGTCCAATTAGAAGGTACTTCATCTCAGAGTGTGGGGATTCAATCATAGTCTCCATGACAACGCATACATAGCTACGGGTATCTTTCATAACGATGAATTCAGGAAAGAGATATAAATTACGCTTGTGTTTATGTACTAAGAATCTTAGTAAGCAAGCATTAGCAAGTGATGAGCAATATACATTTCATTTTTAACTTCACTTTGAACCTTTTTCTGACATCACCATACTGCATGATTGTCAACTATATAATATGTAATTACAATTGAGAACTTTGGATCTCTATTGCTGTAACATCACACAGATGAGCATTATATGAAATGGGAATTCTGTTATCATATTTGATCCTGTTCCAAACTGCCCCATCATTGAAGAGCACTACAATGTTAAATATTGTTTAGACTCAATGGGGACAGATCATTGATATACCGCAAACAACTTTTTTTTTATCAATTGATGATGATAACTTTTTCATGAGAATTAAATGAATACAGTACTCAGAATATTGGCAGAGAATCTCCACATCTTGCAGCTAGATGCCACAGAATAAATATATATTTCTTTATATTTCAAATTTTAAATTGCACACACATTTTGTTTTTCTTCCGACTTGCACATTACATTTCATACAGTTATCTAAGCCATTCTGCTCATTAACTACCGAACAACTATTTCTTACAAAAAATTATTTGCCATTTCTTGCTTTTCAATTTGGTTTTAAATTTGACAAAAGTACATTTATAAACAATGTTAAATGATGAATTCTTTCATTAAGATATTGAAGTGAGATTTAAAAGAGGAGGATGTAAAGCAGATGGGATAGCAGAAGGCAATGAAGGAAACTGACAAGAGAAATTGCACCCCTATATTAGCAATAGGATAGCCCATTTGCGAAAGTCATCAAACTCGGCAGGAATAAGCACAACTGCATGAAATCTCACAATCATGAACCTTTTCATGAAAAGTGAAACACTAAATTTCAAACCGACTTTTTCGTACTACGAAAAAAGTATTAGTCTTTGTTACAGTATCTATGTGATTGTTATACATGTGTGAAATCCTAATTTTATGAGTAATTACCAAACTTTGGAGATGATTCCTTCTACAGAACAATCTATTTTCATAATGCGTTTTATAATTCAATAAACAGATTAATAAAAAAAGCAGATATTTCAACACAAACAGCTAAGAGCCTGAGGTAAAGACTATTATTCAGATGTTGTTTATGTGCATTATTTGAATTTTACACTAAGTATCAGTTTCAAATTATGAATATACAGCTTGCTAACATTTCTCTATATGTTTTGCTAATGTTTCGATGGTTTTGTGGTGATCGTAAAAAGGGACGGGCTGTCTTTAAGGGTCAGTATCCAGTTCTATTATTGGGAGGGAGGTTCTTACACACTATTTTCTTCAATTTTCTGTGGTTTTTACAAAATTTCACTTTTTTTGACCTACAAAAAGGCTACCCTGTCTTTAGAGAGTGGGAAAGCTACTGGTATGCAAAAGGATACAGTTGAGAGCAATGTCAAAAGAAGTTTAACACTTCTACATCGTAATGAAAGAATGCACCAATTTGAACAGAGTGTGATGAACACATTGTTTAACAAGAGCTTGTCATACTTCAATATCTAATGTAATTAGCTGATATAGTCAGCATACACTATTCAAAGCCTGAACATACTTCTTGCTTGCTCGCATGCTTATATTTACTGCTGCAACATTGTTCCAACTATACAATAGGATTATATTATATGAAGCACACAATCCCCCCCCCCCAATTTATAGTACATTGGCAATGCCCAAGATAATCACGTTTTCAACAGTACTGTTCAAAATTGTCAAAGCGAGCCAGAGACATACATAATTGCAAATTAGCAGAATGTGTTGGATATAATATCACAGCATCTTTAGTTGGCTATGGTAACATCAATATCTGTTTTCTAGCATTTGCTGGTGATGAAGATAATTTGCTAATATCAATAATTCTCTATCTTCCACCTGTGAAAGAATGGCAGAATGAGATTCGTCATTCCTCTTGTTTCTTTCCTATCTTAAACCTCTAAATCCTGTTATTATCAAAAGAATTTAGAGTTATCACCACTTCCACTGGTACCCCTTTCCTTCGAATGGGTAGCTCATTGCAAATAGAACTTAAATTCCTGCAACAAGAAATGAAGAACAGTTAGCTGCTATGCAATCACAGGATACATCCCATTCTGATCAAGCTATACCGTCACATTTTCCTGACGTAAGTTCTTATCTGCCTTCTAATGCAGTGGAAAGGGATTTTAAAGGGAAAATTTGCATTGAATTTAAATTGGTTTTATTTATAGCAGAAAAATGAGAGCAACATATTAGAGAAAGTTTGCAGAAAATCTCATACAGGATAAGAAAGTTTTGACTTTTTTTAAAATTTTAACTTTTAATCTTGTGTTTGTATTCATTATCAATTTCAGACCATTTGTGGGTAAAATTTATTGTCCTTTAAATTTGAACCACAAAATAATCTGACCTAAATAGTACACAGTTCACTGGTCCCTTGAAATACATATACGTAAGTTATTTAAATCTAATTTCTTCTTGAGACATTGCGCAAATGGATGGGGGACAGACGGATGGATGGACAACCACAAAACATGCATCTGGCCACTTTGTGGAGGCATACAAAAAAAATGCTAATGAAGTAAAAATCATCAATCGTGCCATTCTCATTGGGCTTAAAAAATCGCGAAAACAGAAAAATCGCGAAGTTAGGGTGAAAGTTGCCTAGCAACCGTACCAAAAACCGAGTGGTCCTATTGTCCCGGTCCCCTAACTTCGCGATTTTTCTAACTTCGCGATTTCTTAAAGCCCAATGAGAATGACACTTATAATAAAAGAGGAGGTAAATACAAAAGTAATTCTGGTTCAGTACACACTACACAGTATTCTTTTTTTTAAAGACACTATTGTCTATATTGTCCTTTTCTGCCACTGCGTATCTGCATGACTACAGTACTTGAACATGATGGAGTACTGATATAAAGGGCTAACTTCAGCCTGGTTCTATTTATCCAATATTGAAAAGCCAATACGCATTTTCATTGTTTGGTCTCAGAAATTCATTTGGCACATTCATAGTACATATCTCTTCACAGCTTTTCAGGCAGCAAAAGAAACGAGAATTCACACTGCATGTGTATGCAATAAATCCCTTTGCATGTCCAGTGATAAGTTCTGTGGGGACAAAATACTCACTGAATAATCACAAACACCCCATGAGTGAAGCTGAACATGAAAGCTTGCATTATCGTTTATCATACAGGTAACACATTTAATTTACCTGTAATAATTACCCCTCTGTCCACCCTGTTTTTAAAATAATGTCCCTGCATATATTGCATCATACCAGGCACCCCCACCCCAACCCCTTCTTTTTTTCATAAATTTGCCTATCAGAATGTGAATTCACAAAGTTAAATGTAAAGCTCTGATAAAATCAAAGACCATGGCCCATACAACATAGTAGGTAACATTTTCTGCTATATGAAACTGTTGCAGTGGCGCAATATCAACATGTAGGCATATTGAGTGCATTTCATAATGCTCAAAAAGTTAAACACACATATTGACCAAAGCAGGGATCTTTGATCACCCAATGCTCATGCATGTTATTTTTATCATCCATGATAATATTGTCACATTCAATAAAAGTCTGCGAGATAAGACTAATACCTTGCATACCACATGTCTCAAGAGGCATGTACACACATATTAAGGATATAGCCTCTTACATTTCAGACTCATTAATTCTGCTTCACTGACTGACTTACAGGGGAAAGTGCCAATGAAAACTCATACCTGCACGACAGCCAAGTAAGAATGCAGTCATGCATATACAATACATATATGTCCATGTATGTAAGGTTATTATGCAAGATGGCTTTCTTCCAAGATGCCAACACAAAGGAGTCAAGGGTGCTCACAGCAACACATACATGTACAGCTCAAAGGAATTGGCAAAGGGAAAGGGAAAGGGAAGAAAGGGAAGGAGCCACAGTTTTATATTTTGTCCAGTTCAGCATGAAACACGATGCTTTAGCCTAAAAAGCATCATGTTTCATGCTGAACTGGACAAAATATACCGTGGATCAAAACTGCAGCTCCTTCCCTTTCTTCCCTTTCCCTTTACCCGTTCCAATTCCTTTGAGCTGTAGTGTACATCTAGGGCCCATATCACAAATAGGCACAATCGAAAGTACAATCCATAGATCAATCATATGACTGATCATCTATCGATTGTACCATTGATATTGATTGTATATTACAAAGAACCTATGATTGATATCGATCAGAACTTGTGCCTGATATTGATCATAGCTTATGTGGATCAATCGTAACTATACGACTGATTGCAAAATCATGCACAGACTCGGACGTGCAATACATAGCAGTGATGTTTTGTGATGGTGACTTGCAACAGATAGCAACTCATTCTTTATGATAGGGGCCCCTGTTTTATATAATCTTTTGCGTGAATGGATTCCTTCCATCAACATGTGATTCAAGGTTTGTCTGATACAAACAATCAATCACGACACACACACAGTAATGATGTGGGCCAATTCTGGAAAAGACAGTGTACACACATCCATCTCAAATTGGAACCCATAACACACAAGGATGCTAGGTCACATCTATGGCCCGAAAATTATGTAGAACCGGAGCCATCTGTACACCGGATTTGGCCAAGTCGGTTTCAATAGGTAGCAAAATTGCGCATACTCTTTGCTTGCTTGCCCAACAAAGCAACACATGCCACATTGCTACCTACACTACAGCTCAAAGGAATTGGCACGGGTAAAGGGAAAGGGAAGAAAGGGAAGGAGCCGCAGGTTTAAACCGTGGTATATTTTATTCCAGTTCAGCATGAAACACGCTGCTTTAGCCTAAAAAGCATCATGCTTCATGCTGAACTAGACAAAATATACCGCGGTTTAAAGCTGCGGCTCCTTCCCTTTCTTCTCTTTCCCTTTCCTTGTGCCAATTCCTTTGAGCTTTGGTGGATATACCTATGTGTATAAATGGCTCTGCTTAGAACTACATATATTAGTTAACAAGACAAATATGAGTTGTATCGGGGGCTTACGATTCAGGATTGAACTTTTGATGTGCCATTGAAACACACGAATACCACAGAGCAGGATGTTGTCTACCACACAATGGGATAGAAACCGGCAGACTGGCACCTCTGTACAAAGCGATGAGACGCCGTCTGTCTTGAAACTCCTCCAGAAGGTCCTTGCATTGCACTGCATATGTAACTCCTCCCAGCTCATGAAGAGCGCCCTCATACATCAGCCACAGGGGGAGTGAACTTCAACTGTGGAACTTCTGTTGTTCCAGTAGGCTGTGAGTACAAATATGTAAGAATAAGGAAAATGAAAACAGATAAAAAAAAAGTTAGTGCTTTGAATGTTTTGAAAACGTACAAATATACTTTATGTCAATGTGCCATTATGTTTATAATATTGGTAGTATATTATTTTAATAGGCGTTAGATGATAACATGATAGCTGTTTAAGCAATTCAAATCATTATGCTGTGAATTTCAGCAACTTTCAATCTCTTTAGTTATTCGCTTGGGTGTGGGGTCAAAAACTCAACTCCTAATATATTCAACTTCTCCTTCAAGAGCTATGCACACATGCACCTACATTGGTATTAATACCAGATTTCTGAGAAGGAAAAGAACTTTGCTGTCTTGCATTCCTATAAATGAGACTAATAACAAACTTTCTTTTGTAAGCACATTTTAAATAGGTTCCATTGGCACATGCTTGATAATACTCATATGTTTACAGCACTTACATGTAGAAGCTCATCATCATAAACTTTGTGATAAGGACGGCCTGCTCAATGCCATAGAGATGAACAAGTCCGACACAAAATTGGCTATTTATGAATACCACTAAGCTTTAAATCTAACATACAGTAGTTTTTAATCCCATGTGGATTCATTGTTTTCTTGAACTATAATGTCAACTTCTTTTATTTCATATTTATGTAACTCAAATAAGCAAAACTATTTTTTTACTAGTTACTAAAGCATATAAGCTAAAGTTAATCCGTGACCATATTGGTTTTGCAATAGTATGATTAGTGGAATGGTACAGTTGACACTTCATTTTTACTTAGAAAGGTAGGCAATTTTAATTCCCTAATGGATTCCTTTTCATGATCTAAACCAACATTAAATTTGGGCCAATGTTTTCTAGCTACTGAACCCTGTGACTTATTGTTAGGTTTTAAACCTAGGTTAAATTTAGAATTCCTTTGTTAATTTGGCTACTGGTTCATAGCCACTGACCCTTGACGTTGTGTCTGCAGGGGTGGCCTGTGAGTTGGTCTGTGTTCTTGGGTCTGTGAGTAGTTCCGTCTCCCAGTCCTCCCCTTCGGCTGGGTCAAAGTTGTACATGGGCATCAGCTGGTGGCGGAGCTTGTCTAGTCTGTAGCAGAGAAAAAGTTAGTAAATAACAATATTTGCAGGGGCTTATTTCTGTTGTTGAAAGGTGCAGGGGATCTATCCAATTTTGCAGTCCAAAGACTGACTTGAGAGGGACGTTACAATTAAAGTCCTGGTCGCTAAATGATCAAATCTTCAACTGATGTCTAGAAGCAGGACACCCTGGACTATATTATGCAATATATTGTTTAAATTTAAAAAAGGGGGGCGTTTTTTGCTTGAAACCCATTTAACAGTATTCCCTGGTCTGTGGTGAATGAGTGAGAAAAGAAGAAAACAACTCATGTCTTCAAAATAAGGGAACTAATTGTTTGTGGCCAGGAATACACAGAGTGAGAGAGACAGAAACAGAGAAACAGAGAATGTTAGCGACAGATATCTTGTTAAATGCATGTCTCCAAAATATATCAAAATTGTTGTGTCCAGAGCATTACAGAATAGGATTAAATATAGCAATTCTTTTCTGGTGAGTGAGGGAACATACATGTGCATGAGAAGAATCCTCAGGAATAAAAGAGTCAGAAAAAACATCAGCAGAAGAGGATGGATTCTTCATTGCAGACTACCGGTATGCACATACTAAGATTGGTACACACAATTTTCCACATCTTCTCTCTACAGTGAAACTTTATTTACAAACATATCACAGATTCATACAATATTCAAGTATGGAATATGAGTGATAATGTAGCAGGCAGTAAATAAAAAAAAAAATAGCGATCATGAAATATATGACACCGTCAGTTCATCTAACAATGTCTGGCTCATACTACATAGAGGTGGTAAGTCATAAAAAAATCATGCTTTGATTTCGTCTTTACCTCAGCTTCTTGCGGCAGTATTTTCCAAACAGGATGAAGACAGAAATGAGCAGCCCGATACAAACTGGCACCACCAGAAAAACAGCCAGACTGACGTGCCTGTGTCCTCCCTTCTCATGCTCATCGACTGTCACGGCCGAAACAGTTGAATCTGATTTTGTTGTCTTCGGCGTTGGACTGGAGGTTGACGGCTGTGGCGATGTAGACTTAGGTTGGATGGATGATGTACTGGTAGTATGCTTTAGTGACTGATCAGCAGGGTTAGATGTCATTGGCATCTGAGTGTCTATCGTGGTTGATGCCTGCGTCCCACCAATAGGGGTGGCACTGGTTGCTACAGGAGTGGAGTTTGTTGTTGCTGTTGTGTTTGTCTGGTTTGTCGCCGTTACAATGGGTCGGTTGTCGTCAATGATGGGGGGAGGGACACTGCTGAAGCTATTGCCAACAGGGGGAGCGATGTTCGGGGGCGGGCTCAGCTCAGGGTCAGACACGTTGAACGGGGCCCACGTGATGGTCCCCGGCGATGGAGGCGGACTCACTTTAAGGAGAGGGTCCAAGCCTTCAGGGTCTGTCTCGTTGTTGGCTTGGCTGAAGATTGAAGCCACGGAAATGATGGTGCAGAATCGCAGCAGCAGCTGGAAGTTTGTACCCACCACCATTGTGGTGCTGATGCTTCAAACCAGCTAATCCTGCAGACACTAAAACAAATGAGATGAGAAGCAAATCCTCCCAAATATATATGAAATCAATCATTTACCGTTAATCGTACTGCAAGCATGCTTCTGTAATAATAAAAAAAAAATATAGGGTTGATCAATGTTGAATATGATACTCTTGGTGAAGATCAGTTGGATCCATTTTCTGTCATTCTTAATCTTTTATCCAGTCAGGAACTAATGTTGGTATTAGGCTTACTCTGTAGCTGCAGCCTGGGAAAACTTGCTCTGCACTGTATGTCTCACATCTCAAAGCTACATGAACCATCAAGTTTTGTACGTCTCATAGTTGCAATCTCAGCGGATCCAACATCCTACAGAGACTGATTTTTCGGTCTAGGGTAGTAGGTACTACCTTTTCTGTCATATTTAACCAATTTTATTGTTTGATATGTAAAGGGCCTATATCGTTAGCCCTCAAAATCTAACAGTTATGTTGCACTCAATATCAAATCATTTATGAATGTGACAAGTGACATGTTCGCATGTATACTGCACAACGCACATCATCACTGATATGATTGTCCATGGCCATGAGGTATGACCAAGGATTTGGTATTTTATATGCATGCCATTGGCCTGGCGTCCTGCAAGCAGTCGTGTTTACAATCTAAGTTAGATAATACTGGCACTAGTAGTACTGGATATATACATTAACGCTTCCGTAACGTAACAACATTAGAGTAATGTTGCTTACCCTCCGCATGCCACTTGATTTAACTTCCAGAGTATTCGATATGAAGAAATATCTTCTTTCCTCTTTACCTTTGGTCTTCAATTTCATTCAAACGTTGATTGTACAACTTCAGCTAACAATGCATTTTAGCTTCTTTCGTTGTTGATCCTGGCCCTCCTGATGCTCCTGCTAACTAACCCGGACAGCACAGAGTACGGCTCTTTTTAATCCGACTCTAAAAATGGGGGCGGATGATTGTGGATTGGAAATACACACAACGATACCTGGGAGTTTGTTTTCATAGGATAGCAAAGGCAGGAGTGTACGGGTACGTTTGCTATTGAATGTTGATGGTGGGTTACCACGTCTAGCACGTAGCTAGCGTGCATGCACAGCTGGCACTGGGCCTATCCTGCCGACCCCGACCCTTGCCTTCGACCCGACCGCGCCGCACTGTGTGATTTGCGTGTCAAAGACTCATTCACGTTTAAAATGTATGCATTCATATAGCGGAACGGTACGGGCAGATGTTGAAAGTTTCGGCTTATTTCGCCAAGTTAGAATCAAACAGGTGCTGAGCTCATGGTTGGTGATCATCGTACCCCAGTCATAGAGCAACAAATGAGAAAGAGACATTCTGATACTGAAACAAGAGCTATGTACCGTTCAAAGGTAAGTTTAGTCTAGACGACTAGATTCTACTTGACATGACTTGATGAAGTTCTGGTCAAGTTCTATGCAATGCCAATGATAATCCAGGCCAGGAAAGGCCGAAATGGAACTGGTTTGTTAGTAGATCTGGGAAATCTGTCCCATAATACTATCCAGGTTTAATATTGTGAAGAGAGCTTTGACATTGGGACTCTGTGGCCTTGTGGGTGTGAGTCACTGAGCAACTTTTAATTGTTTGACTCTTCGAGGTTAAACTTAACAGTTATGTTTATATTATAGACTGTCCTTTTAATTTTTATGGATAATATTTTATGGCCATTGCATGGATCCACTTACTTAGCCCCGGGATTGCACTCGCACAGCGGGAACACTGCATCAGAGAGAGCTGGTTGCAGAGTAAGGATCCATTGAGATTGCATCTGGTAACTTAAATAGGTCTAGTAAATTGGATCTCTGCCCCAAATATTAAAAAAAAAAGACCTTCAGGCTTCAGCCTGAAATACAACAGTTTTCCTTGTATTTGTAAGAATTGGCTACTGTATTAAGATCTTTCCCAGTGAAATTAATGTCTCCTTTTTATTGACTTGTCATGCTTGTGCAACGGGCACGCACTATGCAGGTTTGGGTGCATAGACAGGAAAAACTGTCTCATTCGGGGCATTCTTTAATCAAAATTACACTTTTGGACATACCCCCGAATAGATAGGGCATTCAGGGGGGCCCGATGCAATCTCAGCAGATCCAACGTCCTACAGAGACTGATTTTTTGGTCTAATTTAGGTGCATCCGTGCTACCCCAGCTTGGCCTTCACCAGGAGAGGGGAACCTTAAAGATTGTCTGTCCCTTTTGCAAGTTAAAAATTTGAAATCGTCTATCACGATCGTAAATTGAAGAAAGTGTGATTCAAGACCATTTCTAAGAATATAGCATGTTGAAGCTTTCTGTATATTGTATGTAAAAAATTTCAGCCGTTAAATTTCAAACCAACTTTTTTCGTACTATGAAAAAAGTATTAGTCTTTGTTACAGTATCTATGTGGTTATTATGCATGTGTGAAATCCTAATTTTATGAGTAATTACCAAACTTTGGAGATGATTCCTTCTATAGAACAATTTTTTTCATAATGCATTTTATAATTCATAATTTATAAACAGATTAATCAAGAAAGCAGATATTTCAACACAAACTGCTAAGAGCATGAGGTAAAGACTATTAATCAGACATTGTTTATGTGCATTATTTGAATTGTACACTATGTATCAGTTTCAAATTATGAATATACAGCTTGCTAACACTTCTCTATCTGTTTTTCCAATGTTTCGATGGTTTTGTGGTGATCTGAAAAAGGGACGGGCTGTCTTTAACTGGTGGAGGTTTAAGTACCAGTGAAATGACTATCTCCTATTCATTGACTTGTGGCTGTTTCAGTACCCTGATGACCCGGGCATGCACAATGCTGGCTTGGGTGCGTCCGTGCTACCCTCGGCGTACAGCAGGAAGGGGGAGACCACGTTTGTGGAGCGCGTCAGCAACAGCTTCACCGGCTCCCTGCTTGGGATAGGCCTCGTCGTCATGGGGCTGTTCAGTGTGGTCCTCAATGAGGTATGTCTGCCAGTGACATCATGAATATGATATATTATGTTGATGTATCCCTCTGTGTAGTAGGGAGATGACTAATTCATCTAATCAACTTGAATTTTAAAGACAGAGTTGCCCTTTGGCAGGACATGAGTGTGAGATTTCATATACGTTATCATGAGGTAGACTGCTGTTTCCTGCCAAATTTCATGAGAATTGCAAATATGCTACTCTGTCATTGTACCAAGGCGTGAATAGACCATTGACGTAAAACACAAGTGAATGAGCCATGGTAATAAGAGGGTTAAGTTTAATATGGTATTGCATCAGAGAAAACAAATTACAAGCATGGAAATCAGACTGTACATAGAGAAAATGAAAATAGAAGCCTTGTAGAACTTGTGCAAGAATATACTTAACTCTAAAATAGCTTACACCTCATGTTAGGATAGCAGTCTACTCCTTTAAGTGAATGATGGACAATGATAAACAGCAGCAAAAATTAAAAAAAAAAAAAAACAATTGGAACTGGAGGGATTCAACCTCTTTCATTTACAGCATTATATCCTTAATACTTACATCAGTAATATCTTTTGGCGCATTGTTCATTGTGATAGCATGGTCAATTCTGGTGAAAGCTTTCAATAAAATCTGTTTTCACAACAAGATATTGTAATATCGTTTCTTTCTTGCACTAATAACTAGGTAGTGGAGTATGTAAATAAGGAAATATAGTGCAACAACAACAACAACAAAATTTCTCATATGATACTCTTGCACTAATAACTAGGTAGTGGAGTATGTAAATAAGGAAATATAGTGCAACAACAACAACAAAATTTCTCATATGATACTCTTGGGGGTTATATTATTGCATTGAAGGAGTTTAATTGTCTTGAGCTCCTCTGTAATTAATGCACTTATGTCCTGTACTTATAATGTGTGTGGCCACAGGGTATGGCTGCTCACGTCTCTTGGCGGCTGGAGGAAGGCTTGCGCAACGTTGTTCCCCTGGAAACCAGTCAGGTGATCTTCACAGAACATAACAACAAGCTGGTGCATCTCACTGGGAAGCTCAGAACAACAGAGGTCAGTCTTGGAAATTGACTTTTTCTTGCCATCTTTTTGGTCATAGTTTGATTTGAACAAAACTTGATATGTTAGTGAATTATGAATTTTTATGAATTTTTAATTATGAAGATTTTTGAAAAAATGCAAAAATCAGATTGGCAGTTTGACAGTTTGCAAGAGATCAGCCACATTTTTAGAAATTTTGATTTTTGATTAAAAGCCTTCATAGTTAAAAGATACAGAAGATAACACAATAAAAGACAAACTTTAGATTGAATGTTATTTGAACGTTATTATTCCTTCTATATACAGCCCTTAGTTGACCCCTCGTTTGGAGTCTCTGTGAGGGCAGTCAAGCTGCGACGCCACGTCCAGATGTACCAGTGGGTAGAGCATAGGAGAAACGGATTTGATGATGACATCCAGTACACATACAGTGAGTTGAACCTAGGAGTTGCATATTATTAAAGACTAAAATGCCATATGGGAGGACACCAACTGCTGTAGCTATTGGTCCAGATTTCTTTGTGTACAACACTTTTTTTATGCCTCCGCCACGAAGTGGCCGGAGGCATTATGTTTTCGGGTTGTCCGTCCGTCCGTCCGTCCGTCCGTCCGTCCGTCCGTCCGTCCGTCCCGTCCGTCCCGAATCCGTTTAGGCAATATCTTCAGAACCGTTAAGCAGATTTGCTTCAAACTTGGTACATGTATGTATTGCATGAAACTAATGAAGTGTGTAAAATTGGGGTCAAATCTGAGTGAGGTCAAAGGTCAAAGGTCAATGAACTTTGTAAAAATTGCCCCAAAATGACCTTTTCCACAATAAATCCAAATCCAAGGATGCAATTCTCATTAAACATGGTACAAAGATGGATCACTACTTTGGGATAGACTTGTGACACTTTTGGTAAAATTCCTGAAAGTTCAGAGGTCAAAGGTCAATGAACTTTGCCAAAATTGACTAGAAATTGCCCCAAACTTTCAAATTTTCACAATAAATCAAAATCCAATGGTGCAATTCCAACCAAACATAGTGAAACGATGGATCACTACTTGGGGGTAGACTGGTGACATTGTTGGTGAAATTGCTGGAAGGTCAGAGGTCAAAGGTCAATGAACTTTGCAAAAATTGATATTTTTCACAATAAACCCAAATCCAAATCCAATGGCGCAATTCTAACCAAACATGATACAGGGATGTATCAACTCATGGAGGTAGACTGGTGAAAGTTTGGGTAAAACTCCTGAGAGTTCAAAGGTCAAAGGTTAATGAACTTTTGCCAAAAATTATCTAAAAATTGCATTGAATACAATACTAATGATTCAATTCAAACCAAACATAGTACAGAGATGTATCACTTCATGGAGGTAGACTGGTGAAGTTTGGGTAAAATTCCTGAAAGGTCAAAGGTCAATGAACTTCACCTCACATTGGCTAATTTTAAACAAACTTGATACAAGGATGGATTTAGACAGACTGGTTAGATTGGAAGTCAAAGAAGTAAGAGGTCAAAAGTCAATGAACATTGCCAAACTTGGCTAAACTTGAAAAAACAGAATGTGATATTTTCATTTCACATAGGAGCAATGGTATATTGCCCATCAAACATACACATTTTCTGAGAATAGCAAAGAGGCGGAGGCATATTTATCGACTGCGTGGCAGTCGAATTGCTCTAGTTTTGATATGTTTTGCAGACTTTATTTTCCATATCATCCAAATCTAATGGCACAATTCTAACCAAACATGGTACAGAGATGTATCACTTCATGGAGGAAGACTGGTGAAAATTTGGGTAAAACTCCTGAGAGTTCAAAGGTCAAAGGTTAATGAACTTTTGCCAAAAATTATCTAAAAATTGCCCCCAAAGTGATATTTTTCAAAATATATCCAAATCCAGTGGAGCAATACCAACCAAACATGGTGCAAAGATGGATCACTACTAGACTGATTTTTTGGTGAAATTTCTCAAAGGTCAGGGATCAAAGGTCAATGAACTTTGCCAAAATTGGCTAAAACTTGCCCCCAAATAGATATTTTTCACATTGAATCCAATACTAATGATTCAATTCAAACCAAACGTACTACAGAGATTTATCATTTCATGGAGGTAGACTGGTGAAGTTTGGGTAAATTTCTTAAAGGTCAAAGGTCAATGATCTTCACCCAAAATTGGCTAATTTTAAACAAACTTGATACAATGATGGATTGAGACAGACTGGTTACATTGGAAGTCAAAGAAGTAAGAGGTCAAAAGTCAATGAACATTTCCAAACTTGGCTAAACTTGAAAAAACAGAATGTGATATTTTCATTTCACATAGGAGCAATGGTACATTGCCCACCAAACATACACATTTTCTGAGAATAGCAAAGAGGCGGAGGCATATTTATCGACTGCTTGGCAGTCAAATTGCTCTAGTTCAATTGGGTGATTAATTATTTTGTGTGGATTTTGTAATTGCTAGCAGTAATTGTTCATCCAAATTAAAATAAATTTTGTCCATGTCTCTACTTTAGTTATAACACACACATCATTATATTCCATTATACAACAGACCTGAGCAACTCTCTTCACCCCATTTAGCCCTTCCAGTGATAAATTAAATGCTGCGCAATAAATTTACAAGTATGTGTATTATTGGTGACAGAGTGCATATCTGGCACACAACAGTTAATAGATAGAGTTTATTCATGTCTACACACTTCATAAAACACACACCCAGTATGTATGAAATTATTTTATTCCAGGTGGGTGCCTACTGAATAATTTCAATGATTTTTTGTGGTTGATTATATGTCATCAGCTTTTTGTTTTCTCTTTTATCCTCTTGTTTGATTTCAGCCAAGGAGTGGAGGGCTGAGATAATAGACAGTGACACATTTGCAAATGCAGCCAGGCACACAAATAAAAAGTAAGATTAATATGTTGAATTGTTTTTTCTTTAGGAATCTAAATTGTTGCTTCCTTGTGATGCTAAAAAAGGGTTGCCATTGTCAGCAAGGTATTGCTACTCTATACCCTAAATAGACAGTTTTCACACCATAAATTTAGATGCTGAATTGAATTTGGGCAGATTCATTTCAATTTTCAGTACACTTTATCCATGTGTTTATTTGTCCCAGCACCCTCTATCTACTCCCCACTATTGTCCCCATTTGTTCAAATTGGGGAGTTCTGTACCTCTGTGCAAGCAACCACACATCTTTGCATGCTGTTGTCTCACTACTGTCCTATAGTAGGACAACCAAAGTCTTGCTACACATTAACCATTTGAAACATGACAAGATGAAGCATCGCAGACTCACATCTCTGTCCTTGTGGTCAAGTACAGGCCAATGAACATGTCTTAACCCAGTGTGCTTATGATATGGCCATACTCTTCACTAGCCCACATTGAAGACCCCCAACTAGTGACATACGGTACTTCACCAACTGCCAATTTTGACTGCTTAGTTGACATATACAAGATGATAAAAAACATTTAAATGCCGAGGGGGAGCTCATCCCTCTATGTGGACTACCTTGTGCTTACCTGGACCTTACCTTGACTAATTTTTTTCCAGATTTTGACCTCCACTGTACTTGTACTGTATCAATGACATTCCACAGCATGGGTATAAGATTATCAATGCATATCACAAACAGAAATATCACATCCTAACTTCTCTTATAATACAGATAATGATAATTATAACCTGATTTTATATAATGCATTTTTGTTATGTGTTGCCATCCGGATGGCTTGTTTGTTGCCATGGCTTTAGCTGTAGTCAGGGATACGAGCTATTGAGCAGAAATATATATTCCTGCCAGCTAACCATTATCTACCGGTAGACATAGGTTAAGAAGGGCATGTATGAGCCAAACAGCTTGTCCAATGATGTACGCAACAGGCCGGGATCGAACCAAGATCTTTCTGTGAGAGTCAAGAGCTCTAACTACAATGCTACACTGTTATCATTGCCAATCTATTTTAACTGCTCTTATGATACACATCAGACTCATTTAACCCTTTCAGGGGCAGGTTTAATGAAGCCCTATGGGATTTGTGTGAATTACTCATGAATAAATTCACACATGACACATGAAGTGTCAGATCCACTTTAATAGGCAAGGGATCAGTAACAGCTTATGCATGCATTTTTCTCGCCAGGCATTTGTCTGTGATGGGTACAACGTTTGTGGCCATCAGGGCATACCTGGGGAACTTCCAGCTGAAGGAGGCCCTCAAGGAGAAGATAGAGAACTTTGAGCCCTACATCCCAGAGAATCCATCCCCGGATGCCAAGATCAAGTACCACAACGGCTTCTTCTACTCCTCTGTAGAGCCCACCAGGCCAATGGTATGTCCTGTGCATGTGATCATTCTGGTTTATCTTAAATAGATTACAGATGC
The DNA here is from genome assembly GCA_963669155.1 of Arbacia lixula. Taxonomy (NCBI): domain Eukaryota; kingdom Metazoa; phylum Echinodermata; class Echinoidea; order Arbacioida; family Arbaciidae; genus Arbacia; species Arbacia lixula. The sequence goes on from OZ022576.1 coordinate 31,083,895, forward strand.
ATGACGTCATTTGAGCATGTTGTCAAGACGACTGGTTCTAAATTATGTAGATAAAGCAACTAGTGGTGATCATAGCGTGAGCTCTCATTAGAAGTACCAGATATGCGCTTGCTGGACAATGTTTGACAATGAAATTTTCGCTTGATTGATGATGTATAGAACCAGAAGTCTGGATTTGGTTGAATTTCAGTGATTTTACAATTTTGAGATGATGCCTTCCTGATATCCCAACATCCAGCTAGAATGGAATCAATGGTCATGGCAGAACTGTGCTCCATTGAGATAAGGTCGAGCAGTCTTTGCTAGTACTACCCCTCATGTTGAATGCATAGCGTGGTAAACTTTTTTCTTTTATTTGCTTTTTACTGACTTCATGTTCATGTTCTTTGTATAGATTGGAGATGTGAGAGTCACATTCAGCTATGCTGGTGTGAGTGGACCAGATGATGATCCACTTGGCCCACCTAACAAGGTAAGCAAGATTTTATTTGTCTTATATGTTGGTATCATGTACCCAGGGTAGCTCCCTCAATGATTGAACTCTTAGGTTCCAGAGGGCACCGTGTTGACATTTTGACAAGATAAAGAAACAAATAAAAATCTATGTCAAGATGAATTTACAAGATAATTATGAAAACAGCACATTGATACATCCTTTTAAAAAATCAAAAGACTCATAATTATACCTAGGTGTCTACAAATATGCAAATATTGGAAAAGATAAAAATGATTAAATTGAATTGAAACAAAATGTTATGTGATCTTTCTGATAGCTGAACTGTAGATCCTTGCCAACTTGTGTGTGGCACAGACACCGTCTTCTCTTAAATGAAATCCTTTTATGTGTTTTCCCTTTTCCGGCGACAGGTCAGCATTATTGCCAAACAGGCTGGCGCCATCTTGACTGGCTATACAGACCCCAGGGGGGACACCAGGGAGATGGTGCAAATAGGGGAGCGATCCGCAGAGGTAAGGTCCTTGACTCATTTGTGACACCTTGGAGCATCAACCTATTATGATGTCACCAATAAAGGTGTGTAGAGCTCTCTTCAGGAATGGCTTTGTATGTGGGGAAAAAGGAGACTACCGGATATTTGGCAGGGAAAGATCTCATTTGCATGCGCTTTTGTAGGCAGACAAATGTTTGTTGCTTATAAAGTTCGCACATAATATTATGTTCTCTGGAAGTTTGCACATGGTCTCCATACCACCTGAAATCAACACTGATGAGAGCGGTGGAGATATGTAAAAAAAAAAAAATAATGATAATAAGCAGGGTTGGGGGGGGGGGGGGGGGCTTCCTATCATTTGAATAAAGAAAACAATGAAGGTGGTCTGTTTCTTCATTGAACCCAAATCATGGTGTGTTGTTTTGACAGTCTTTGTTTTGTCACTATTTTGTTGCCTGTAACCTTTGATGTACTAAGATGCTGCTCTTTGGGATTTGTGTACATTTATTATTTGTGCCAGAATACATCAGCAGCACTTAAAGAATTGAATGACTGTATAAATATAAGGAAAACGGCTAGAAAACAGGGAACGTTATAGGAAAAGGCTCTTGAGGTTGACTATGGAAAGCTACCTTGAAGAATTACTCTCCCAAAAGCGCGAACGCTGTCCTGGAGAGGGCTGTGCTGTGGTGCGTGCTGTTGGTGATGTGCTGCTGGTGAAGTGATGGTGGTTGTTCGCCGTGCACTAAGTACAATGTGCAGGGTGCAGTGTGCAGGTGGTGCATGCAAAGTAGTTAGGACTCTATGAAAAGATGAGTGTCTGTTTTTGCAAAAACAGATACAAAAGGACTGTTTTGAAACTCACAGTAGGAGGAAGTGTGATTCATGCCTTCTGGATACCAGATATCATTACAAATAACATTGCTTTTATACTATGCCAGCTCTTCATTATTAAACTGACCACCACCATGAGCTAGATCATAAACCAACCAACAAACCATTCAAATATCCATGTTGGAATTCACAAGGTGGATATCTGGGTCTTAATCTTACAGTATAAAGAGAATGTGAGTACTCAACTAAAGACTCTGCTTGCTACTTTCTGAATGGTACACAATGGCTCATTATATCGTCCATTCAATAGCAGATCACTGCTTATCAATGGTTATCAGCCTGTCCAGTTGATGTCAAAGAAACAGGATGTACAGGTTCAATAGCTAGTTACTTGAACCACTAGGATACAACTTCGTACAACAATGTAGATCCACTAGCTATCAAATGTGTATATTCTGTTGCTAGTAAGCTCTTTCTGGCCACGCTTTAGCTGAACACTTTGCTAAACATAACAAAAAACGTGACTGAAAAATGGACGTCTTTCCTACTAAGTCATTATGGATGGATACTTTGCATTTTTTTTTTTTTTTTATAATATATTAGGAAATCTGTCAATCAAAGTATGGTCTGGAGATAATATTAATGAACTAGTAAAACCTTCCCTTGATTTTGCTGATGACTCAAGAGTACTGTGTATGTTCCTTTTACTGTCTTGCTTCTATTACTGTTGGTACTTTGTTTCATTATGTCTTCATCTCTTCAATGTATTTTAGGTACATTTATAGAAACATGAATAAGATTTATTGGATCTAAATGACTCCCAAGCCCTGTGCATGTTTGTAAGGCAGTGTAGATTCCTTTGCTCATAATACTTGCCATGTTTGTGTATTAGGACATGATTCTAAAACACCTGAATCTGACTGAATCTCTGCTGGCTGCCTGGATCTGAATAACTTCATATTACCATGTATGTTTTCAGGTTATTTTATGTCTAGATTCCTCTGCTTATAATACTTGAATTTGCGCTGTGTGTGCATTTGTAGGCCATGATTCTGAAGCACCTGAATCTGACTGAATCTCTGACGTGGTCTCTCAGGATTGGTGGCTGGCTGATGATGTTTCTGGGCTTCTCTTTCATGAGACTCATTGTCTTCTACATGAGTAAGTGTTCAATCCACAAACTGTCATGGTATACATGTTACCTTGCTATTTGATCAAATGTTCATGTTGTCTGCAAGGAAAAGCCGATATGGGGCTAATTTACTCTAGAAAATTCACTCTAAACAGCATTTTTGGAAAATAATGATTTGTCATTCCACCATTTACACTTGTCTAAAAAAAGATGTGAAGTTTGACTTTCTGGTGTTGTCATATATCCATTGTTACGCCCGCTAAAGCAACCTCACTTTAATGAGACCTTCACTGGTCTGACACTGTCTAGCAGGCTGGTGTCAGACACTCCTAATGAGAGTCCTCGTTATGATCACTGCTGTTTGCTCTACCCTCATGATTCAGAAGCACATCATGTCTTAGCAACATGCATATCAATCCAATTCAATAATGGTTTATTAATTAAAACATGCATGACTGAAAATGCAAGCTGAAATGTACATGACTTTGACATTGTAAATGCATTAATAATGTTAACCTCTATTTTAAAAAAAGTGCAGTTACTACTATCTTCATGATGACATTAATGAGGTTACAAGATGCTCATTAGCTGATGAATTCTTTTAATTTTTGTTTTCTTTACTTTTCTTTCCCCAACAGTGGACTTGATACCGCCACTCCGGCAGATCGCAGCCTTTGGCCTGACCAACTTCAGCCTCTGTATCTCGTTCTCCCTGGCTTTATTCTCTGCCTCATTATTATACTTAGTCATTAATCCATTTAAAATGTGTGTAATGATGACAGTTGCATTGCTCCCTCTAATCATCATTTCCCTAAGACAAAGACTATCAAGGAAAAGCGATTTAAAGTTATAAATATAACTATATAACACCATTCCTCCAGTAGACTTTTGATTTGTATTCAAGTATGTTTTGTCAGTATTTATTTTTCTAATTCTTTCTAATTCTAATTTTTCTTCTGATTCTTTGGTGAAAGCTTATTTTGTCCTGAATTTTTGTAGCAAAGGGTTTCATTAACATTGTTAAATCATATCATATTTTGGAGAGAACCGATAGCTTCATGTTTTTAAGTTGCTATAGATATTTTCAATCTAAAAGTCATATTTTTCTAGAACAGTAAAGAATAGTAAGAGCTTACAATTGGAACTGTTTTTGTGTGTTGCAAGGATGAAGCAAGTCATTCACGAGGAATGTGTATGGCAATGAGACTGTTCAGTGTGGAAAAAATCACAAACTATCACGATCTCTTGTAAAGAAAAAGAGACAAATTATGTTCACTTCCCCAGTACATCATAGTGGATTAATTTCTTTCTCGTAATTCGTTTTCCTTGAACTGTCTTTGATTGTTGTCCAAAAGGCCAAAGGTTGAAAATTTGTCCTTTGAATTATGTGTGTCCATTTTCTGCATGGATCACCCGCACACCTTGAGTTTTTACTGGTATATATAGAACTTTAAACCACACTCAACACCGTTGTGTAAGACTGCCCTCTTGTGCCAAAGGATGTAACAATGCTGTCGGTTCACAACTGCTCTACGTGCCTTTATAATTTACCCTTGATGTGTCATTGAGGCACCAGAAATATACAGCATTCCCACAAAGCAAAGGTTGATCTTGGAGAAAATGAGTTTCATGCAGAATATAAGAACAATACATGTAGCTGCAAAAACTTTCTTCTCGATTTCAATTCCCCAAAACAGAGAGGAAAGATTCCTCGTTAATCCTTCAGATAAATAATAATTGTTCTGCACAGATCATATCCCTTCTGAAAGCAACCCTGTCACTTGAAAGGTAATGACTCATACAGATACTTGTAGGACTAGTGAAGATTGCAGATTGTTCAGTTATTCCCATTTATCTTTCAATGTCTTCCAAAAGCAAAGTTATTTGATTTTTTATGTATAGTGTGAGCAATATTTTTGTCTAAGAGAGCTTTTCATTTTACACTTGTATGCATGTGCCATATTTCAAATGGTGACACTTAGAATGCAGCATGTTTCATTTTCACGCAATTGTGTTTTCCAAAAACTTCAATTACATTTAATACAATATTTTATCCAGCATGGTGCTGCATGTATCTTTAATTTTGAGCAGAATGAAAACCATGCTGACTCACGGAATCAGTTTGAAATAGAAAATCCAGAGAGTATGAGAACAATCTGACATACCTGTTTAATGGGGAGTTTGTGACTTCTTTGGAAAATCATGAATCATAGCACTGAATACTGATCATGAACCTTCATGTGCAATGCATAAATGAAACAATAGCCAGTCTATGTTGAATTGACAGAGCAAGATTCTAGGTTCAGTAACTTAAGTTCTTCAGTTCAAATGTTTTTTCTTTGTATTATATATGATGATATAGGCTGATTACATTGTACAACATGGACATCAATTTTCCTTATTTTGATCGTTTCTTTCAAGAATTCAGTTTTAATTCTATAATCGTAGGTTAGGTTTAGGATCAGGGCTAAAAAATGGTTAGGATTAGGGAAGGGAAGTGTTTAGTGAGGCAAGTATGTGATTTTATGGCCCAAAAGTTGAAAAGTAAAAATGATCTTGCAAGGCAACTGTCAGCTACAACGCAGGCTGTTAAGTATATGTCTCCAGTGAAGTATAAATTTCCTCAAACGTTTCATACTCTGTTCTTTGATTTTCTCCCTTCTCTGTCAACCCAACATGATCATGTGACTGGATGGACATTTTAGCATTAAAAATATTTGTACTCCCATAGGAATGCCTTGATTAATTTATCAAACAAATATTCATTTTACAAAGAAATTTTAGGCATACACCCAGTAGTAAGGATAGCGTGCTCCATCCTGTAAATGAACGAAAAAACAAGTCAGACAAAAATCTTGGAACCAGACGGGATTTGAACCTGCAGTCTACTGCTTACCGGGCAGCGACTTAACCACGCAAGCTATTTCTAGTTCACGGGTCAAGACACGACAACATGGAAACAAATACCCGAAAGAGTCTCATTTCATCTGACTCATTAATATTCATGAGTAGTCCGCCATAGGGACAATTCGGCTCAATTTTAGTGAAAGGGCTTTCTGGGGTAATTTCAATTTACAAAGAAATTTTAGGCATACACCCAGTATTAAGGATAGCGTGCTCCATCCTGTAAATGAACGAAAAACAAGTCAGACAAAAATCTTGGAACCAGACGGGATTTGAATATATTCATTTGTATTATGAATCTTGTCTTTTATTATTGATAAAGATGTAGTATGTTTATATGTGTGGAAGTATCTACAGAAACAGGACATTGCTTGTAACCAAACTCACAAAGTGTTGTGATCCCTGAAGCACTTTTATAGAAAAGACATTACCTTTTTCATGGACTGGTAACCTTAAAGATATGGTATCTCTCTTGTAGGTAAAAAAAGAAGAAGATATTTTGCGAAAAGTAAAAAACACAGAAAATGGAAGAAGATACTGTACCAGAACTTCCCTCCCCAAATTAGAATTGGAAACTGGCTTTCAGTGAAATTAAAGCAATCGCTGGAGTTTGGGGAGGTGTTGGGCGGGTCGGAAGAAATTTTCAGCCTAGAGACCAAAGACCGCTGTGCGCTATGGTCCACATTGATGCGCTCTACAGTGCATGTGTTCAATGGGAGCATCGCGCGCTGACAGGGACAATACAATTATGAATGTAGGCTATGGTTGGTGCGTTTCAAATGTAAACAAGCATAGCTTTTCACTTTTCCTGGAGATGTTCGTGAAGTTATGACTGAGATTGCATACAAATTCATGTTATCGTTAGGGTTCACTGCGAATTCCCTCCGAGTTTCACGAATTTTGCAAATGGGACACCCTGTCTTTAATAGGAGCCAATATTGATATACTTTCTTTTTGCTTATGAATTGATACCCATAAAGCTACAGTGTACACAACTTGATTATTTTTGTATTGGCTTCATCACTGTGATGAAAGCTGAAGTTGTATTGTAGGTGAACATGCTACATTGATACTGCGTGAAGAAAATCAAAACTGAAATATTTCTCCATTGCTCAGATTTGACATGCACACATCAGTATTAACAATTAGTTCAGTGCTTTGCCTCAAACTTTGGTTTTATGGATTAAGGAATCTCACTCCCATGTGGAAAGAAAAGGGAACATTTTGTTAGGTGGGTCGCTTGAAAAATGAACTCCGTTACCAATGGAGAGGATAGTGCCTTTATACCACATGCAACCTTTCATGCAGTGAGTACTTCAGTGTGACTCTCTTGCTATGTGTCACTTTACTGGGTTCCTATGCAGTATGCTGAGTAGGAAGACGGGAAATTGCTGCTTCCTATGTGGGGGTTTCGAGGCCTGAAATTTGTGAGATCGCATCTGTGCAATCATATTTAGCTAGTTCTGTTTAAAATCAGAAATATTAGTATGATGCATGATTGTACAACCATACAATGGACAGTATGTACAGCAAATCAGGTTTGAGTTAAAATCACAGTTTCAACGTTGATGCTTGTTTGCAGGAAAATGATTGCTTCTCTCTTTAAGTAGCAGAGGTCCAAGTAAAAGTATCGATGCTGTCTTTTCAAGTTTAGGAGACTTTGACATTTTCAGTGCCTCCACTTCACTTTATTTGTGGATTGTTTATATAGTTTCTTTAATATGATAGATACATGTATCATGTGAGGTTTCTGATTGTTTATACTTTATTTTGTATAGGTTGATTGTGAACCACCGTCCTGAGACGACCACCTTACATTATCATTTTGTGCAATGCTTAGAAGGCTGACAATTAGATTACCATAACACATGCTCAGATGACAATTGTTCTGTGGTTGAGCTTGTACACAAGTCCAGGGTCCTGTTGCATAAAATTTACCATTAATGGTAACTCCCATGGTGACGGTGCCTACCATGGTAACATCGCTTGACAGCCAATCAAATTCAAGGTTGCCATAGAGGTTGCCATTGGTAGCATAGATTCCATCAATGGTATTAGTTTTATGCAACAGGGCCCCATTCCTATCTTCAACCCTGGACCTAACTCAACCTAACCCTATAACTAAAAAAAACAATGGGGAGCAAATGTCACCAGGGCATATGTTGGATTAACAGTTTTTAATCTCAGTCAATAAGAATTAAAATCAAATAGTGTATAAGGCTTTGAAGGGAATATAAACACTGGGTCCAATTTCATCGACAGATAGCTGCAATAATGGTCTTTTAAGACTGTATTATCATATTGTCAATGAGTTATTGTGAATAAGAGGAACATGCATTTGACCTCATACAAATCTTTTGCCTTATTGAAGTTCTGATACACTAAAAGTATGAATCATGACCACATGTAAAATCAAATGGCTGCAATCAAAGACTACCGGTTGCTTTCCTGCAGAGAGCATGTACATGTATGTACATTGTATGACTTGTTTGTGTTCACCTTGCTAGTCTCAATGTAGACTTGTCATGAATTGTGGACCAGAAATGTGGCAATTAATGGTGGAATGTTTGTTTGTTTTTACTGTGGAAGTGGGCAAGAGGGATGCTAATTTTTGTGAATATGTCAAACTTTTGCTTAAGAAAGGTTCTTTTTCTTCTTGGCAATTCCTCACAGTGAAGTGAAGTTTCAAGCTTGTATGTATGTACAACTCATTCCTCCCTATCCTCTAAAAGAATGCAATGCAAGCTTGATGTGATGCATTCTAAAATATTGACCATGTGAGTCTTGTCAGTGTAATAAGATTACACTGTATCTGATGAAGATGTGTTTTTAGAATGAACACATGAGTAAAATCCATTTCTTATGTAGTACATGTGTATAATACAGCCATTTACAAAAGGTCGTCGCAAAGGTCATCCACCTAATGTAGATCTAACAGTGACTATAAAAGAACTCCTTGAAAATCATAAGATGTAAAATATTTGGGTGCACATAGTATTAACATAATTTCCAAATTGATTAAGTTTTGTATTGTATCAACCTTGGTAGTCGAGTTTGTGTATTACTGTACACATTTACTATTAAAAGATCACTGATAATACATGTAATTGTTATTTTGTTGTTTACTTTGTGTATAATGTTCATCTATAATGTACAAATACTGGAACAACAGGAAATAAGAGCAGGACACAAATATAAAATTACATTTTCCATTTAATATTTACAGATTATACATTTGCTTCTATAGCAACATTAATATCAACTCCATGATTTGTCAAAATATACAAAATATAGTCTCACAATGTATCATTTTAAAGCCCATTAAAAATATGTTTTATCATTCAGCCTTGATTAACATTACAAAATGAATATGTAATTTGACCTTTGATTGCTTCTACAACCTAATGATGTTCGGTTATGAAAATATCCTCATTTGCATAGATGTTTCAATACATATTTGGTTCAGCGTTATTAAAACATTCATGTGTCAGCTTGATGCAAGATCATATCAAAAGAAGTTGTTTTCCACCAGCAATAAATTCAGCATATGATGCATGATTTTTGTTGTGCATTCTCACTCAATGTCAGTTAACATGTATGAAATATCTTATTTTGTTGATGAACTGCTAATTTTTAAAGGAATGTATATTTCTACAGAAGCAAAATGAAATCACTAAAAGTGCAGCATACTTGACAACTCTACAAGAATGTCTGATTTTTTTTTCTAAAAAGCACAATGCACTAATAACGCAATCCCAAGTACAACAAAACTTTATATGGAGTAAAGGTCAATCTTTGAATGATACAATTGTTTTGATATTCAAGGCTAATTTTGGAATGAAAATTGCCCCGCTCACACTAAAAAGCATGTCAAATGAAAAATGAAATGAAAGAACTTCTTTCTGTGCAGCATTTCCTCCTATAACAATACACCATTTAACTCACAATTCTCTTGACCACATATTGAGGAAAGTCATCTCTTAAAGCACAGCGCAGCGACATCTGGATATTTTTTGGCAATCGTATCCGCTTTTGGTCTCGTCAGTATACTAGTGTGTGAAACCTAAAGCAGCCGTGACTGCAAAGAAAATATGGCTGCGCAGTGCATCATGGGCTGACTCCGCCATATGTGCAGTACAGAGATTTCTGTCATAATTAGTATATACCGGAACAACCTGATCGTCTGGGCACATACACCCAACTATGAAATCATATACAATTACAAATGTGCCTTATAAATATCTTCATTTATATCAAACACAGAATTATACAAACATTACTTTTTCAGACTTTCAATTTGTGCCTTCAAATTTGTGATGTTGTGTTTATTACTTATGGTCGTATACTTCATCTGTGAAAACCCTATCAGCTGTTTGGTTGATGGTGATGCTCATGACGTGTTTTAACGATCCAACTTAAAGCAATCTATAAAACATTAAAAAGTAAAATAGATTGGTCTTCAGTAGTTTTTCTTGCATAAATTATTGGGGACTGCTTGTGCATTCAATTTTGAATGGGGGTTGCATGTTAGACTCGTTTTTGTAAAAAAACATCATGACCACCATTTTCGTGGTGTCGCAATGCTCTTTATATGCATACCTAGTGCAGTGTACATGTATGCAAAAGTGTGTGGGACATTAAAAAACAATGCTGTTTTGAAAAGAAGGCGAGAGTTTTAATCTGGTGAAAAAAATCATAATTAATGGTTCACTGGCTCAAAATTTGTTAGAAAAATGTTCAAACTTATCCCTGGCCTTATACTCATCTACAGGTATATGTCAACATATGAACAAATATCTAGTACCGGTAGTTTATACTTAACTGCTTACACACAGCGTGCATTTCCACAGCAAACATACATGTATATATATTTGGCACTTTCCTTAATTTCAAGATTTCTGCTTCAATCTTGCTTTTTCCAATTCATTTTGATTTCTTTTAACGCTGGCAAACAACATTGCATGATTGTGAAAACACTACACAAACATCTCTTACCAATATATCATGAGCATAAACCCTACAGTCCTGTGCATGATCATTTGATAAAAACATCTTTAAAAATATGTTGCATATTAATGACAAAGTAAGAGCAAAATCAATGATCATGCACTCATATGTGTAGTCCAGTATCAAATATGCAAGTTCTTTGTTAGTATTACTAAGTGCAATTGTTAACATTGTGCACATTATTTGTCTACTTTAAAATAAATGAACTAATTTAAACATTTTGTGCAAATGAGACATACAGCACAGTACCTCCATTTACATGGTGAACATGAATGAGTGACATTGCTCAAGAAGTACATACATGTACATGTATAAGAACAGACAATTCTGTGAACATTTGCATGTATAATTATCTAGACAATATTTTTTATATATGCACGTATAAATATCATAAGAAAATAGGGAATCAAAATATCAACATGTTGTGTAGAGGATTTATGCACAGTACATAGCTTTACCATTTTAAAACTTTAAAAGTATAATTTTGATCTGAACTCAAAAGCAGGAAGCATTTTTGGTCAACTGTGGACGGAATAGTAGTGAAGTAGTGGACACCACACCACGACATAAGCTAACTGACCCTTTGGGTTGTATGACCCAAACAAATAGAATTTTGATCTGAATGAAAAAGCAGGAAGCATTTTGGGTAAATTGTGGATGGAATACCAGTGGAGTAGTGGACACCATACCACAACATAAAACTAAAAAAAAAACATCTCAGAACAAAGAAAAGTCAAACCTATTGTAAGCTTTGAGCAAGAAATACTGTTAGAGCTTGCACTGAGACTTTGCTCAGTACTCTATACCTTACCTTCTCCTTTCTTACATATGCTGCTCTTTGCAAAAGCTTTTTGAATAAGAATTTACCAGATATTCCTCCTCATGCAAGATCTCACACACTTTCCTGTGAAGCATCATTCCTTCCGTGCACCCAAACCTTTGCACTTCAACTTTTCACCACAATAAAAATTGAATCCAAATCTCAAAGCATTCTTCTAATTATGAACTAATCAGGATGTATGTAGATATAGACATACTTTGTACATGTGCAAGCACTACACAAGCACTTCACCACAATTACTCAGCAATGCTCATACCAGTACTGCATACACACATCAGACTCCCAAAAACAAATTAACACAAAACCATTCTGTTTCACTTTTGAATACTTATCTTTGTTCATCTTAAATATGCTGAAAACAAGTTTAACATAGAAGTTACACAAGAAAAAAACACATGGGTATACCTTCAACCAAGCACGGCTCACTCACAGGACACAAGAACATGAACAAGAACATGATATTGCAACTCTTCAAGGACAACACTGATGATTAATCATGAACACCTAACTGCAAATGTATGACTGGCGCGACAAGTACTGCACATACAAAAAGCGACATAAATATGTGGCCCAAGCAGCTGTAGGCTCATGGGACAGAGGGTTTGTTTCTTCATCGCAGCGACTGGCTCCAGTTGATGGGGTTGTAGCGGAGCAGCTCCTGCTCCATCCTGTTGGAGCGGTCCCTGTCCTGCCGGTTGTCCTGCCATCTTTGTTCCATAAGCTGGAGCAACGGGATGGGGAAGAGCAAAGACAAATATTAATTCTTGGGTCACTGTCAAACAAGCCATCAAATGAACATTAATTCACACAAGTCATCAATTTCTGAAGATTAATAACTTTTTTGATTTCAGGCAAGGCCATGTCGAACACAGATTATGATCATTGTAATTTATTGCAACTTAAACTGCATTACGGTACATGAATAACCCATCTGTTTTTAGCAATTACAAAGTTAGAATCAGTTGTAAAGAATAATTAATGCAGAGTGTTGTACCACATGACCTAAATATATTAACTACCCAATAAGTGCACATTGTACATGTACATTGTACATTGTACATGTCTCCTCGATATAAAAAAAAATTGAGACAGACATACATACACTCCAGCTCAAAGGAATTAGCATAGAGAAAGGGAAAGGGAGAAGGGGAAGGAGCCGCAGCTTCAAACCACGGTATAGTTTGTCCAGTTCAGCATGAAACACGATGCTTCAGCATGAAACACAATGTTTTAGCCTAAAAAGCATCGTGTTTCATGCTGAACTGGACAAAATATACTGTGGTTTAAAACTGCGGCTCCTTCCCCTTCTTCCCTTTTCCTTTTTCCTGGAGTGTACATGTAGTGCTGTAACAGCTTTAGAGCTACATGTAGTAGAAACACCCACTCCCCTTTCCAATCAACTCAACCCCTCCAGATCATATACCTACGATGGAATGACGAGCCTATCCAAGAATTATTGGAGAATTTGACAGCTGACTCATTCAATAAATTATCACACCCTAATACCAGTGCACATTCATAAACATTTGAAACATCATCACTCAATCAATTGGCAACATTGCCTTCTTTTTTTTTTCAAATACAAAACCAGTCATAGATAATTGCAAAGAAATACAGTTTACACAACTCTATCCAATCTGCAAAATAGAGCCAACTAGAAAGTACATGTAGGAAACTGTTGCTTAATTCAATGAGATATGTTGTCAAGTTGAGAATGTTAACAGTTTGGCATTTTTCATTTCACATCTGATTATAATCAAACAAATATATGGTGGCATGCCACTCCCCAGGACAGGTTTCAGAATGGTAACCCAAAAGATTTGATGGCACTGGCAACAGTTTGTATGTGATATTTTTGTGCCAAAAGAGTTTGTACATGCTGTTCGTACCACATTAAAATTCACACTGGGTAGAGCTCTGCAATACAGTCATATTTTAGCACACCTACCAGGTACATAGAGTGTAGTTGCCAAAAATGCATACCGGTACATACACTACAGCTCAAAGGAATTGGCATAGGGAAAGGGAAGAAAGGGAATGAGCTGCAGTTTTAAACCGTGGTATATTTTGTCCAGTTCAGCATGAAACATGATGCATTTTAGGCTAAAGCATTGTGTTTCATGCTGAACTGGACTAACGCATCATGTTTCATGCTGAACTGGACAAAATATACTGCGCAGTTTAAAACTGCAGCTCCTTTCCTTTCTTCGCTTTCCCTTTCCCTATGCCAATTCCTTTGATCTGTAGTGTACATGTGTACAGTACATGTAGCTCAATGCACTTTAGTGATTTGCTACATTTGTAAACTTATAGTGTTTCATGAATATTTATGTTTGTGATTGGCATGTACATTCTTTCAGGTTAAATGTGATATAGTTGAGCTCTACAACAAATTAAAAAGTGTTAGTAGATACAAAGTATCACCTACACCTTACATTTTCAAAATACATGTGTCCTCATCATCATTACCCCAGGACAACTACATTGTGTTATACGGACACACATAATGTAAGTTGCAACGTTTTTCTAGTGGCTACTGAAAAAATATCCTTGGCATGTATTTTGTAATCAGAGCTCTTGATAAGCCAGTTGCGTTCTGCAAACATTCTCAGCAATCTTATCTCCTGATTAAATACTTAGTACACAAAAGAATACATGAACACATCGCTATGTCTGATAGCATAATTTGGATACAGAAGTAGAGCATTAAACTCTGCTTGCACGTTCACACAATTCACACATATGACTTGAATTGTTGAATTGAATTAGCAATATTTGTTCTTTCATTCAACTAGAAAAGTAGTGTTGTCTCCAGGTGATTCATACAACCAGCATTTTCAGAACAATAAGCCATCATTTGTGAGATTTGTAAACCATGCAAGTAAGCATGGAAACTCTTCATAAACACAAGAAACTATATCTGTTTTACCCTTTTGGTCTTATCTCTGAACTTATATGTCCATGGATTGACTTATTAATCACATCGTGTGTTAACAATTTCCCCTCATATCTGAAGTCTTCTTTATCACAACAAGTCTTACCTTCTTGTCCTTATCTCTGAAATTATGTACTTGTTCATATTGACTTCTTTATTGCAACTAATCTCAACCTTTTGTTCTCATATCTGAAAGTTATAGATCAACCTTTTTTTTTATCACAGTCTTACCTTCATGTCCTCTATCTCTGAAGTTACAGAGCCGGAATGTTTAAGGTGAAGATTACCTTCTTTATTGCAACAAGTTTTAACTTTTGTTCTCATCTCTGAAATTCAAGATCGACTTCTGAATCGCAATTACAGTCTCTGAATTAACCTTATTCAAAACAAATCTAAAGCAGCATCTTATATCTAAATATCACTGACGCACACCTATATATTCATTCTGTGTTATGCAAGCATATCTCGTATTCAAACTCATATTCTGTCAGTTTGTCATTTTACATGTTTTTTGTTTTTCTTGTTGTTGTTTCTTCTTGTGTGTGTATAGGTAAAATCTGGTAACAATGTTCTTGGAACTGCGCCTCCACAAGGCCATTTGGCTTTATTTGTAGTTTCCTATATTCATTTTGACTTATACCGTGTATACCTTGAATTATAATTTGTATATATATGTATTGTTTTTAATTGAAATGAAAATGAATGAATAAATGAACAGTGGTCTTACCCTTTTGTTCTCATCTCTGAACTTATGTAAGTAGGTAGACTTCTTTATGGAGGCCTCCTTGTCAGTGTCCAGACACTTCTTATCGTACGCCACCGCAGTCGTGCTCTCGCCAACCCGATCAAGGAGCTGCTTCTTTCGGAGAAGATCTTTCTCTGACATCTGGTCCTTCAGCGAAGATCGAATGTGTTTCCTGGGGAAGAAAGATGAAAAATGGTACTTAACTCTGTATGCGCCAGTGAGACATTTTTGTACTGGGAATATACAGAGTACACCATTCCCTTATAATCAGATTTAAGATTTAAATGTTTAAATATTCTAACAATTATACATGTAGCATTAATCTAATTTCTAGTGAGTAACTGCAGCAGCAACCAGGTCGTCCTGCCCCCCCCCCCCCCCT
Organism: Arbacia lixula; assembly: GCA_963669155.1. Taxonomy (NCBI): domain Eukaryota; kingdom Metazoa; phylum Echinodermata; class Echinoidea; order Arbacioida; family Arbaciidae; genus Arbacia; species Arbacia lixula. The sequence goes on from OZ022576.1 coordinate 31,099,625, forward strand.
CTCGAATATAACAACAAAACAAAAACAAACAATAAGAAAACACACTTAACATCTCAACTTGACACAACAGCATAATGAGAACAAATCTACAGTCAGGTAAACATAGAGAAAGATGCCAAATCAACTACATGTACCAGTGAATGTAGTATTCCTTTCAGATTTCTATCTCACTCTTTTCCATTCCCTCTCATCCACCCCCTCCCCCCACACTTCATATTTGTCTTTTTCTCTCTCTCTCTTCTTTCCCCTCACCCTCCCTCCCTTCTAACATTTGCGTGTGGTATTACTGAACAAACATTTTCCTCCCCCATCTCCTGTTTTGAGAGTAAATCTGGAGACAATGAGACAAACAAACACTAGCAGGCCGATTCCGCAAATAGAACAAGGGGTTTGTGGGCAAACAGAGATATCAGTAGCACTAAAGCACTTGGTATTTGATGTAAGATGTGAAGTTGTGAGCTCTATGTGAGCAGAATCACTACACATGTAGAAGTATGTACTGATGTGTTCTTTGTAGAAAGACAATTCATGACAGTCATGAGAGAGACCCAGAAACGGAGGAGAAAGAATGTGATGGGAAATATGAGAGATATAAGGGGGAAATACAGTAATGATGTAAGTTGTTTTGGATGGATGTAATTGATGCCAGTTAATTCACATCTCAAATGTCAAGTGTCACTTGCATAATAGCAGTGTATGTTTTCTAGTGTTGATGAATGTTACGTAATATCTCTCAGAAAAAGAATGTGCTGCACCTACCTGTAATCTTCCTGCTCCATCTTTGTGCCATAAATCGGTTTCATCCACATTCTGTGAAATTTGTGATATTGTTCTCTTTTCATATGCAGCGACCGCATGTCATTCTGATAGTGTGGGTTAGTGGTCTCTAGGCTCACAGTCCGACTGTACTTCGGAGGGTGCAGGGGCTCAAGACGGGGTAGAGACCTGCCTACTCCGCTGGCTGTGTGGGGGGCGGGCTTGGCATCACAATGGTGGGTAGCGGAACCACCCCAGCTAGCGAACTCCCGGTAACCGATGGAAGAGAAGGCTTTGCGGTCGGGTTCTCCGGTGCTGTAGGTGGGACCTGGGTAGAGGACCGTGGTAATGCTGGTCTCAGGAGGGGCGAGTCGTGGGAGGGTCGTCATCCTAGTTCCTGGCTTGACTCCTTGATCAGGCATGTCAGACTATATAAAGCGAGATGCAAAGGGAGGAACAAAGTGAGGAACATACATGGAGATAAAAGTTCCTTCTTTTTTCATTCAAAGATATTAAAGGAGAGACCTCCAAACATAACGATCTTTACGTATATACAAAGGCTTCAGACATTCAGCTTAAGAGGGCTACTGAAACAATCAAATCATCAAAATCAAAAGTAAAGGTGTGATCAAGAATATAATCTACTGTACTAGATCATAGTTACCCTACAGCTCTTTTTGTGAGAATGTACAATAAGTTCCACTGTTCCAATCATGCCACATGGCGAATCCCTTAGTCATACATATATGTACTAAATGAGATCTTATTCCAAATAAGTGTGTTACTTCAATAAGTGCATTTTTTCCAATCGTAGATGAAATTCATTATATTAAAATTCATATATTAAACATATTAAACATTGTGTTGCTTGAAGTTCTTTTTTTCCACTTCAAATCTAGTTCAAGTTGTGTTGCTTTTAGTCTGTGTTGCATTGGCTTTGGAGGTGCTGGTGTGTACAGCAGCACACACATTTTACATGCTAATTAAGGCTAGACAACATCACAATGCTCATGAGTGAAAAGTTACAAGAATAATAGAAATTACATCCAAAACATACATGTTCAAATTTAGCATGAAATTGAATAAACCAGTCAAATATTGTTGTATTCTAACATAGGAAATCATGAAATGTTAATGTCTGAATATTTGTTTGGTCGCTAAGTGTTTCTTCTGGACTATAAGTAACTTTTTAGAACTTAGTTTAGATCTTAATACATCAGCATAGATATTCTAATAACAATTTTAAAGTTAAATATTTTAATCAACTTTTTTTTTTCACTATAAGTTGTAATAAAGTTTCCTACTGTCACGGTTAGACCAACAGCGTGCAGTAATTACATGTACAATGTAAACTCAAGTCTACTTATAGGCAGGAATAACAGTCTTATTCTGGGCATTCTCTAATCAAAATTACATTTTCAAACATGGCGTTCAGAGGAGCCAGATGCAATCTCTGCAGATTCAATGACTTACTTACACGGACGGAATTTTTTGGTTTACTGTTCGATAGTGCATTTATCTCCAAATGATTTCATCATATTTTTTATACTCTGGACAAGTATAATCAACATGTGGAATTAAATAATTTATACAGGAAAGTCTGACATGTAACATTCTATTTCATGAAATTGTTTGTGAACTTCTGACTTATATTTCAATAATGTACAAAATTCTGCCTGTCAATGCATTCTGATTGTGACACACGTTCGTCCGACGACTGTTGGCAAATAACTTCCAATATTTAACGTTGTTATATGGGAACAGGCAGTGAGAAATAAACTTACCAAGGCTGCTCGTACTTTTAGTTCATTCTGACATTCTTTTAAACAATCATCCGCTTGAAATAAGTATCCGTTTCTGTCACTTTCAAAACTTGTCTTCACTCCGTCAGGCCGCCGTTGCTTTATTTACTGCTGTTTATGTGTTGTGCGTGGAATATTTCCATGTGCGGTTTATCTGTGTGTATGCTATCGCTAGCTACCGGGCTGGGACCGGGGAGACAACAAGGGACGGTCCGGTAGCTACTCAACCAGCGTGAGATTGTTTATCCCATAACGTCACGTGACTCCCAGTCGCTAAGACGACAAAGCCACTCCGAAGTCACGCAAGACGGGTTTTCACTCACGGAGCGTGCAATGAATAGGGCACTCCCGGGTATTGGGTCTTGCATGAACCATTCTCACTTCTTTAAAATATCTTATTAATGTTAGAATGGAATTTCTAGTCATCGTGGTTTCGTTGCGCTGAAAGCAATATAAGTCTGCTGACGTCATTAGGATATGCGGAAATTAATATGATGCTATTTTACTTGAACCATAATAGGCCTAGGTCTAAACCGTGAAAATAACCATTTTGACAAGTGGGCGTGGGATTGGCCTGATCACACCCGACATAGGCCTAATCTGTAAATTAAAAAGAAATGCATACTCATGAAAAGTATACTTTTTGCGGGAGAGATTTAATAATGAGACAGTAGGACCTACCGTGATTTATTTCATAGATGGTGGCACTGTCATGTTTGCGTGTATGAAAATAGTAACGCACAAAAATGAATGAGGAAGCCCCTCATTCCGCCCACTGGCAGTGACTGTATCCAAACTATTTGGGGAGAGTCCACTCCGAAGTTAAGTTGTTTTTTACTGAACTTGAACGAAACATATTAGTGAAGATTTGACGAAATCCGTCTAAGAATAAGAAAGCACTGATTTTGTTAGTTTATAGATTTTGTGACTTCACGTGCAAGTTGCATGCTCTCTCGTTATGCTATGTACAATTTTTCCAATGAATCCCACTTTTGCTGTGTGTTTTTTTTTTCATGATGGAATAAATGTGTTTCGCAGAGGTATACTTGTGTAAAAGGATGTGTATAATGATATATCAAATGCACTATATCACCTTTTGACAATATCAGCATTTTCAAAGAAATGAGTGCACAACACATTTTTTTTATCGGAGAGCATCTCACCGTATTAATGCAGATGGAGCCTGAACGTTCACGAAAGGCCTGTATTCATACTACACACTATTCTATTTTGGCATACACCCAATAATCATGATTGCTCGACTGCTCAATCGTGTATAGAAAGCCTCGATGTCAGATATGATACAGATCGAAATTGCAAGCCAACATCAATTTACTAATTGCAATTCCCCAATAAGATTTCTTAGGCGACAACGCGTAATGAGTAATACGGTTATTAATTTTGCTTTTGTTGAGAAAAGTGTTTCGCGGTTTTTCGTAGGCCTATTTCGTGTTGTCGACAGTAGGCCTATACGGTGTACCGACATAGTTCGATACAATAGCGGCTCTTGGTCGATTAACTCTTCATTTGCCAAGTATATAAATGTTTCACCAAAAATGCACACAAAACCCATAGAGCAGCATTTTGTCTGGCACAAAGATTTAACACGTTATTGATGACTGCATTGTACATTATACGCTTCTCTTCGTCCGCCTAACTGGTATATCATTATTGTGTAATAAGACATTACAAGGTTTTTGTTGTTTCACCCTAAAATTCGAAGAAAGTCCAATAGTGGGTTTGGCTTATAAACTTAAAGGACATTCACAAGGAATACACGGACCTTCGCTCAGTCATGATAAAAAACATGGTTGCTGGAACGTATACAGATAAATGTAAGCTTATTTGTTACATTATACTGAAGGCTGCTAGCAGAGACACAGGCTAGTATGTCCCTCAATGCGTCCATGTTTAATGTTAAAATGTTAAAAATGTTTGATGGTGTGCGTGTGTTTATGTGTACATTGTGTGTGTTGGTGTTGGTTGTGTGTGTATGTATGTGTGTGTATGTGTATGTGTGTATATATTATGTGTGTGTGTGTTTGTGTGTTTGTGTGTGTGTGTGTGTTCTTTGCACTTGTGTTTGGATAGTTTTAGGTGCATGGGGTGAGGGTGATATTTTTGATAAACTGACTTAATTCTTTTTTCTCACTTTGGCATAATTGAGCATGTAATTTTGAATGATTTTTTTTATCATTGAATATGTAATTTTGTTTTCAATTAATTGATAATTGTATATAATTTTAAATGAAATACTTGGTATGCTTCACGTGAAGTCCATGATAGATGTATGAATTTTGTTTCAATGAAATAAAAATATTTAAGAAAAATGTGTAATAGAAGTGTGTGTGCGTGTGCCAAGTCGATTAGGTAAGAGATAGAGAGAAAGAGAGAGAGAGAGAGGGGGGGGGGGGCGGGGTCAGCTGCTTCCTGTAGGGTGGTGTATCTCTTTTGCATGTAGAACTAATTATAAACTTGTGTAAATATTGAAGTAAAGCTCCCTTCACAATGTTGTCGAATGAAGTAACTTTTTAAACCTGAGAGGATAATTACAAAGAATAACAATTTCATATTCATGAAACCAGTCTTGTCGCTGTTCGTGTAATTCGTGCAGTGGTTTGATGAATTATATTTTGTAGTCCAGTGGGATACACTGAGAGGATTACACAATCAATAACATCCGGACACTTTAGGCGTTCGCAATCCACATCCCATACAAGAACGTGGACCAAATATACATACCTGCACTATGGCCTCCAATGACTTGTTGGTTTGCCCTCCCAGTTCTCCAGTAACCTCGGCTACCCCGGCTGGTAACTAGGTACCCCCAACCCCACCTTACCCCCACGAGTGTGATGAGCATATGAGCTGTCATTTTACGTAATATGGAAGTTCACGCTATATGTCGCGTAGTCACCTTTCTATTTACGTTAAGCCCTTCCCACCATTAATAGGCCTACACCTGCCTTCGTCTTTATCACCATAGCTGTTTCTTCTTCTTCTCTTCCTTTCTTCTTCTTCTTCTTCTTCTTCTTCTTCTTCTTCTTATCATTATCTTCCTTCTTGATGAAAGAGGAACTATAAGTAACCATCTGTTGCTTACTTATTACTTACTTCTTTCTTACATGTCATTCATTATCATATCACTTCTCGTTATATTCATACTAATCAATATTCTGATTATGATGATATTTAATATAGTTCTCATCTTGTAAGCCTATAAGGTGAAGTTGCGATACTGCTGATGTTAAATTTGAAAAATATTGAAATCACACGTATGAATGATACACAGTCACACATTGCACACAGACATAACTATGTACGTATGTGTACAGACATTAAAAAATACAGAAGGAATGCAACGCTTTGCAACCTCTCTCGCCAAAATATATTAAATGGAATTATTACATACACACATACACACAAAGACACACACAAACACACACATACACACGCACATACACAAACACTCACACACACACACACACACACATGCACACACATACACCACACACACACACACGCACACACACACACACACGCACACACACACACACACACACACACACACACACACACACACACACACACACACACACACACACACACACATTACATACACCCAAACTCAACAGGGTAGGCCTAAGTCTAAAATTAGTCCTCAAATCCAAGTGCAAAAATAGTGTATGTGAGAGTGTGGCCATTGGATCAGGATGTCTTGATTATAATCATGGAGAACGCTCCCTCGCTGGGGAATGGTCGCGTGATTGTGTGTCGCACTACCGGGCCCGGTCGCCGCGTTCACACTCTCACAAGAAACATGGGGTAGACTGAATTCGTATATGAGTAGCCGCTATTCCCGTAGGACAGTATGGGGTCTGGCAGAGGAGAAGCTAAAGGAGTTGCTTTTTCTCTGCGAACCGGTCTCATGAGAACGTATATCTCTCACTACCGGGATCGCGTTCACATTCTGACGAGAAACACGTCCGGGGCTGGCTGGATTCGGGTAGCTGCAATAATATTTGCTAACTTAGCATAATTATTAACAGAGCTGGGTTATCTCAGCGAACTGGTCTCGTGAGTATGCGTCTCTCTCACTAACAGGATCACGTTCATACTCTCCCAAGACACGCGAGGCAGGCTGGACTCGAGTAGCTGCTATGCGTTTGCTAACTTAGCATAATGATTATTAAAATAGTTGGTTTATCTCAGTTAACTGGTCTCACGAGGATGCGTCTCTCTCACTAACTGGGGCCGCGTTCACACTTTCACAGGAAACTAGGGGACTTATCGCTTGATTGATAATGCAAGATAATAATGAGCCGCATTCATATTTTGTCAATGATTGTTATATTACTTTTCGCATAATTATGTGATCTGGTTATGTTAAATTACCATTCAGAATACTTGATAATGAAATAATTACTGAACCCTGATATCCCGAGCTTCTGTTGACGAGTCTCTCAATCCTAATGTATGTGTTAGTGTGGCAACACTTTCAAAGCACGGCAAAGAAATAAAACGTGCAAGTTGACAGAAGTCGTTTTAAAAAAGAAAGAGGGTGATGCTAGCTGCTGAATCATGGATGACATTTGGGTGGAAATAGTCTGGAAATCAGGAAATGTAGAATTGAACTGCATTTCAACCCAGCTCTGCTCAAGGCAAAACAGTCGCAGAGTGGATCATGTTCGCCCACACCCCGCCCACCCCATCCAAAACAAATATCATAAATTCAATAGTCATATAATAGGGAGATATCAAGATACTGGATACATATTAACAAAGAATCAGATGTGCCCGTCTGAATATGTTTCCAAGGACCATGGATTGATAACCGAATCATTCCCGACAGCATCTCGACTGAGTGCACATTCTTGTGATCACATTAATTTTTCTTCTCGAGGCGATATGTGCAGATGGGTGCCGGTAATTCGCCCCCGGTTCGCACCTCGGGGCCTTCCTTCCACCCACCCGTTTCACTTCCTGTCAAAGCTCTGCGATTGCCTAATCGCCTTGACAAAGGGATCCGCCTTCGTTGTAAGAGACAAGCGATCAACCCTGGCCTCTTTGCTTCAATTAACAAGGGATTAAATGACATTGATCATCATGTGGATGGGTTTGCCAAAAATTACCCTCCTATTAAATGATTGTGCAATTCGATATCATCGGAAAACATCATGCTGAAGACTGTTTCCCGTGTTAATGGATGGAGCGACGGATGAGGAGACACAAGATGAGATAATGACACAAGGGTGTTTTCTTAATCAGTGTATCTTAATTCTTTCATAACGCACCGCCGCAAAAACGCCAATTATATAAGAGTAAAACAATGCCCTGCGAATCTACTGCGGTAACACACACACACACATACCCCCCCCCCCCCGAAACACACACATACACACACACACACACACACACACACACACACACACACACACACACACACACACACACACACACACACACACACACACACACATACGCACACACACATTCACACACATACACAAACACACACACACACACACACAAAACACACACACATTGTCTTCTAAGCCCCTTTTCAGAGTTGTTCGTTTTACGCAAATATCATACGACTTGAATGGTCCAGCGGTACGGTAATGCTGCGAATGTAGCATCAGGTACAGTCCCTGTATTATTTCCACCCATCCTATTCCAATGCCAAGTTTACGGCCTGTGAAAACATCAGTGTTTCAAACCATCCACCCTATGACGAAGTATGTCCATGTTCAAACCATATACGTTCGAGATAGAACGGAGCAACACGGGATCGTTCTTGTAGTGCGTAGAGGGAAAAGAACTTGACACTTCTCCGTGTCCGGAAATGAATCAACCACCACAGTACGGACACTGAGCTCTGTCGCTGTTGAGGAGTTTGGACGGCAATTTTGTGATGCCGATGGTGATTGTTTCTTCGGGTGATGGTCGTTATTCCGAGGATTCGTTATCTTTATCGTATACCTGGATGCTCGTTAATCCAAAAAATGAAATAAGCTTCTTTCACTCTGTCAGACTCTCCTGCCCTATAGGAAGTCTCAAATATGCCTAAATAGTGCAAAATGCGCCTTTTGTAGCAACTATTTTCGGAATTTTCGGAACTATTTTCTTTAGAACAAAGAAACTTTGGAATAACGAACCTTCGTATTGAAGAACCTCCGATAAACGAGTTGTAACCGTTTCCTCTTTATCCTTCTAAATAAAATGGTCGTTGGACTGGGCTGATTACCATTTCTGGGCCTTTGTCCCCATCCATTATAAAGAAAATCATAACAATTATAGCGAATTCGGCTAGTGTGAACACGGTTCCTGGTCTTTTCTTGGATCGTGTGTCATGGTGCACTTTTGATACCCCTAAAGACTGGAAATATATTTTTACAGAAACTTCGCAGAAATATGACTGACATGCATCACCCTGTCTGTTGCTACTATATGGGGTTGTTAAAATGCCATGAACAGAGAGATGAAGAGACTCACGCGAACCTGATTCAGTATTTATTTATTATGAATAAACCAGAAAATGTAGAGGAGTGAAGGGTGAAGGAAAGTTGGACTCCACAAGATCTAATTATGGACACAAAGTTATTTATATAGATCACGTGATCTCTAATGTGTGGACCTTTAAAGGAAGGGACTCCCTTCCACGGGTCAAAAATGAAACTATATAAATATAAAATGGAAGTAACTGGGGAAGTGCTTCCCTTACTATATAGAACTGGAAATTGTCTTTAAGCGGAATTACATTGGTTGCTAGATTTCGAGTGAGTTTTGAACGGGTCGTCCAAAATGCCAGCGGTTCATGCGGCATAGAGGCCAGAGACCGCAGTAGCGCAAATCAAAGCTCTCTATGCAGTGATGTGTTGAGGAGAGCAGCCCCCGCTGACCGAACAACTGACCGGCGCAATTACGACATATGAATGTAGAATATGGTCACTACCGAACGGGTTGTTTCAAGCATTAACAACGATAGTATTTCAGCTTCACTGAAATGGTTGGTAAAGCTATGAATGTGTGATGAAGAGTTTTGAGAAGTTTGTAAAAGGGCTACATTATACCTTAAATGAGCTTGCAAACAATACATCATGTGGAAAGTTTATAATTGTGTTACTCTTTTCAGTTTAGGTGGATCACGTTCCGTAAAAAAAGTCCCATCGCATACGTTAAGTGCACAGAAATGATTAACGACATTCAAACAGGAGAACGTTGTAACTGATTTAAAGAATAACTTCTAAAGGCGCGAGTGAGAAGGTCACCATTGTTACTGCCGTCACACTCTTCTTCAAGATGTTACTTTTTGTTATTCACTGTAAGACATAAATTATAACGTTGAAGACTTTAGGCTAGATTTTAGTGAAAGGGCTTTCTAGGGTAATTTACATTTTTAAAAGAAATTGTAAACACGCGTCCAGTCGTACGGAATGTGCGCTCCATCCTGCAAGAGAATGAAAAAAACTTAATAGCTTAAAAACTTAATACTGAGTGTATATGCATAGATGTTTTAAAAAAGTAGTAGTGTTTGTTGTTGTTGCATTATTGCGTCAGTATTGAGAATAGCATTTGTGCAGTAATGTCGTGTGGAATTTTCATTGGATTTTTGCTAGAGTGCCATTTCAGGATCGATATCGACGACCAGACCTCTTGGAATGATAATATTTGAACACTATTCTCACTCCATGTTGGATAAGCATATCAGAGCAAGGGCATCTGCCCCCCCCCCCCCCCCCCCACCTTTCCCCTCCCCGTCCGCACATATTCCCATCCTTTCCCCGATTTACAAGTCGTTTTCCTCGCGGATTAAAGCTACGTCCAGCTTTAAATATTTTTAGAAGGTGCAGCATCTATTTTAACAACTTCTAAAAATACGGCCAAACCGCATCAGCGGGGGAGGGGGAGGGGGAGGGAGAAGGGGAAGGGGAGTGGGGAAGGGGTAGGCGTGAGTAATAAAACAGCCGTTTGTTGGCAACAGTATACATGGACGGACGAAACTACGTCACGGCGTGGGCGATAACCAGGGAGGAGTGCTGCTCGAGCTGTTTGCTTGACGACGCGCCTGTCACCTGGGGGACCCCTCCTCATAACAGGGGAGGGAAGAGGGGAAACAGAAGGGGATGGTCAGAACAGCCTTGAGAGCAAACAAGGGGAGTGTGATGATATTTGCGACACCGTCGCAAAAAACACGATCGGGTGTGGTGAGATCAAACTACTGGCTGTGTTGAGAGTAGTTCCCTCATCTGGAGGAATGCACCAGTCTCAGGTCCCTGAATGCACACTAGCCGTTCTTAGTCTACATCATCTTCATCTGGAGCTACAGAGCGTTGCAATGATCTTCATAAGAGCACGCCATTCAACTCTGGGCACACATCTCACGCGTCCTTTTGACAGTCTCTTCTTGTCACGAGGAGAGACGCAGAGAGGGTGCAGAGGAAGATGGATAAATCATTATTATTGTTTTGACCATTTCCTAGGTAACTATACTAATTATCCCAGTCGTCTTTATTGTCAGCGATTGTCAGCATTATGATTAGACTGATTATCATCATTTTTATTTTTGTCATTATCGAGCTGACGCATCATTTTCAAGTGTTCCTACAGTGGTACTAAACAAGACAAATTGGGCTACGTGCATGTATGAGAGATAGGGGTGGGGGTCCACGAGGGTAAAGCAAGGGCTGCTGAAACTGGGGTAAGGGGGGGGGGGGAAATAAATAGACTGGTGCGGAAGTCCGAACCACAGAGATGGGAGTCATATAAGTGAGAGAAGGGGAACAGGAGGCACTGAGAACCATAGAACACGAGACATAGAGAGGCAGAGAGAGACTTCTCAGACATGCAAAAGCCGTACAGGAAGAGGCCGCAAGGGGCGACAGGAAAGGAACATGGGAGGGTGGGGTGGGGTGGGGTGGCGGATGCACGTGATAAAACCTCCTGACAACCAAAAAAACCCTACCTAACCACCCACAAGAGTTCAAGTTGTTCAAGTTGACCATAATAACGATATCATTATCACGAGTATAGCGGCGCGAGTTTTCGATATCGAGCGAGGGCCGCGCACCTCCCAACCTGACCGACTTGCTGTGGGAGAGGACATGGGGGTATGATGAGGGGTACAAGAGGCATCTCGGAGGATGAGCGTCACACAAACAGCCCAAAAATAAAACAACCACTGATGCACGTGCTTCTTACGGCGCATCCGACTCTCCAGCAATTAATAAACGTCAAGAGCAATTAATAATACAGCCGTACCCTACAAAGATGAAGTTTGATGTGTCATGACTTTTGTTGGAAGTACTCTTGCTTCCTTGGAAGGTTGTTTAGTTTAATTTCCTGTACGTACTTACATCCGGGGCAGTGTAGGTAGGGTCAGCCATTGTAGAAGACATGAATAAGAAGTGGGAAGGAAAGGGAGGAGGCGTTATGGAATAACTTTCATAAGAAGTCAAGAGTTATAGGAAGAAGAACATGGGGAACATTATTAGCAAAAGAGGAGGAAGAATAAAACTATCGAATAAGATAACGACCAGGTACAATGAGAAGTAGAGAAAGACCAGCCACATGTAAATAAAGAATAGGAGGAAGAACACGTACAAATATAAAATAAGATGAATATATGTTACACACAAAGAAAAAGACTAGAAGGAGACAAGAAAGAGGAAGAAGAAGTGTAATAAAGAACTATAATAAGCATTTATCACGTTTATGAAGAAAATATTCCTCAAGAGAGTGAATCACCAGATGAGGGGGGGGGGGGGCGAAAAAATGACAGGAGTATAAGGAAATATGAATATGTTTGGAGAAGAGAAATATGACACAGGCTTGCGGAAATCGTAAAATCTCGGTTACACATTTAACCTTCGTTATGATTCGTCACATTACGTAGTCGGGTCCATGGTCACACTGTATGCCATGCTGCCATGTGCAAGACCGTGCAAGACAACGCATCGGCCAGCATGGGGAAGGAGGGAGGATGTGAAGAGGTCAGACGATATATTTCCAAGGTGGGGTCAGATATTATCCTTGCTCGTTCATGATGTTCATGTCTATGGCGTCGTCATCCCAGTCGACGACTTCCGATGTGCTAAGCTACCGTTTTGATTATGAACATCCGACCGACCGTGCTACACCTCCCTCTTCTGTAATAGAGCTCAAACTTGACTTTGACTCAGACTCTGGTTTCATGTCACGCTCAAGGGGCGATGGCATTCAGGATGACCATGAGCCCTACTACGTAGTGTGACGACATGGATATGGAGATTATTTACATTCATAATTCATATTATATGTGTACCAGCTGTTTACATTTATGAAAATGTGTGTGCATGTCTCACATGTTTAGTTGTAATACTAATACATGTAGTGGTATTTTTCTTTTTCTTTTTATTGTTCCGTTTCTTCCCTCTTCCTTGTGTTTACTCATCATATTTTTTTAGTTTTTCTCGCTTTAATTATTTTGCCTTTCTCCATTTCTGATTTTGTTCATTTAGATTTAGATTTAGATTCATTGTTGTTTTCCTTTTGTGGTGACGAGGCAGACGGGACTCCACACAGTGCTTCTCTTACACGATTAATATTACAAATTATAGTTATGAAAAACAAATCTCCATTTTGTATTTCTATGAATTATTACTAATGTTTCTCTTGTTGTTGTTGTTCTTCTTCTACGTCGTCTCCTTCCTGTATGTTCTTGTTTGTACACGTGTTAGTCTAATTGTGTTATTATAAGTACTAATAATATCACTATCATTGATCTCCCTTTGGAGGAGGAGGAGGAGGAGGAGGAGGAGGAGGAGGAGGAGGAGGAGGAGGAGGAGGAGGAGGAGGAGGAGGAGGAGGAGGAAGAGGAGGAGGAAGAGGAGGAGGAGGAGGAGGGGGAGGAGGAGGAGGAGGAGGAGGAGGAAGAGGAGGAGGAGGAGGAGGAGGAGGAGGAGGAGGAGGAGAAAGAGGAGGAGATGAAGACGAATGATGAAAAGTAGGTTTAAGGGGACCGAGCTTGAGAAAGTCAATTCATGGGGAGGAAGGAAAATGAAAATACTTTGCAAGTAGTGGGAGAATATTGTTAACTTTATTGCAGTGCTCAAAGTCTAGGTCTACATTATGATTAAAGTATTGCTTTAAAGAAATAACCAAAGACGAAAAGGAAGGGATAGAGATGGGGGGGGGGGGGGGGGGGGGTATAAGGGTCTCATAGTGAGGTGACAAAGAGCAGATAAGCATGATGGGTTGGGTATGGATTAAGACAGGAAGGGGTTGTCACAAAGATTAACATGAACATAATGCATGTGGAGACTTTTAATTTGCAGCGAGATTAAAAATACTCCACATATAATACACCTATCACGCTCAGAAACAGGCGCTGCGTCCAGGGTGCGAGCTCTTGTGATTGCATAGAGAGAGAGAGAGAGAGAGAGGGGGGGGGGGGGGCGGGGGGCGGGGGGAGAGGATGAGTGTGTGTGTGTGTGTAGGGGGGGGGGGGGGCTGGGAGAGAGACCCGCACAAACTTTGGCACCACGTCTTCCGTTAAAAGGATGTCCGGATATCGTGGGGTTGGAGGGGGAGGGGAAAGGGGAAAGGGGAAAGGGGCACGTATCCACACCCCATAGAGACAACATAGCTTCTAAATAAAACCCTCCACATAAACACACGGACCCTAGTGTAACAGTGACGAATTAAGTAATCAAATAGCTTCTTCTGTTCACTTACAGTATCCCATGACTGTCTGTCGTCATGAAGAACGTGACTGGTATAAGCTTTCGGCAAGTCCATAGGTTGATGTCTCCTTCCTCCTCTCCCTCTCTCTGTCAGTCTGTCAGTATGTCTTCTCTGTCCTTGTAATGATTAGCATTCGGGAATTAATGTGCCACGGCTCTCTCTCTCTCTCTCTCTCTCTCTCTCTCTCTCTCTCTTCCATTCCTCGTTTTACCTAACCTCCCTGTCGACATGTTCCCATCACCCCCTACTTCCCCTCTTCAACATGTTTCTTGAGACACCTTGACCCAAATTCGCACTGTGGCAGAGACTTGCACTGGGTGCAGTCATGTCTCTATTAACCCTTCACACGCCAAACAACTGCTACAAGACAATACTTGTGTGCATTAATAGTGAGAAAATACCCATACGGCACACAAAGGGTTGAAAGTGGTGTATTCCATTTACAGACCTAAACAAAATACAGGTGCGTGAATACGACAGTTTATAGAAGACAATGCTGTTAAATAAAGTCCCTCATGGTAAACATGATAAAAAAACTCAAAAGTGATTTTTAAGTGGAGTAATATTAACCATTGCATTTCATGTCATGTGCCATCGAATGTCTATGTTTTAAGTTTACAAATATCGCAATTTGGCCACTGGTCACCCTGGTGCTTCAATTGTCAATACACAGATACATACCATTTTAAACAAACATGTGTGGCACTGTCGTCTGGTATTTGCAGACTAAATTATGTTAAAGCATCACAACGTAAGTGACCCAGATTAATGGTGTTGTCAGAAACATTTCTTGTCAGCTAGCTTTGCTATAAAGGGCGTTCATATAGACTATAGACTAACTGAGGATTACACGGATCACGCCAAAATTATCGTTTGAAAAGGAGACTAAACCCTGGAGGCATACTTCAAAAATATAATATCTTTTTCTTGCTGAATGTGAATCATATGTGTGTCACTTTTTTATATTCCACTTGACCAATATGTTGTACTTGTGGGTCAAGCAATGTGCTAACACATTTGATTATAACGATGTACAAAAAGGCACTCGCTGCCTTAGACGTGACCATGTACTTAGAGTGTGAATTTGCTCGCTACAGTAGCTCTGTTCACGATACGCGATCTCACTCCCGGCGATAACACGCATGCGCGCAAGAAACTTCGGCAGCCTATCAGCTTCTTATAAAACATGGCCAACCCAATCGCGAGCGCGAGTCTTTGTGGTGCGTGGTTGTTGGCAAGAGGAGGAGAGTCCCGGGAGCAGCGGAATAAAGTCGTGATTCTGAAAGAGAGCAACTGATGAGTTGCAATTTTTCTCTTTGTCATTCTTTTCAGCATCCCGTTATTAATCACACAGCACCCGATCCGACGTGGGTGCTTTTGTGGAAACGCGCGCTTTATTCGTTGGTCTTATGGTCTTTACTTGGACCTTGCTGGTTTTTCTCGTGACGTTTGTCATTCCTCCCGTAGCTGCATCGCGCACTGGACCCACTTTATGTAGCTGTCACCCAGCAACCAATCTGAGCCAATCTCTTCTGCTGTGGAAAAGCACGAGTTAACATTTATCAGTTATTTGTTCCTGTTTTGGAGATAATTTTGTTGTTACTTCCCGGAACATTTTCGCGGTCCTCTTGGATACGCTTTTGTCCCCTCGTGACGCGTTGTCGATTTCACCGTGGATCTGCAAGGCGACCCGAGGTACGCGATGTCCAATCGAGACTTCTCGATCAAAGTCGAGGAATCGCCGGCGGACCTCAGTGATTTCCGTGATCTGCCCGACTTTCGGGATTTTCGCAATGGGGATATCGGTAACGCGCGGAACAACGGCAAGGGCCTCAACGGGAACGTCTCTTCAGGCTTTGACCTGAATGGCGGAGTCTCGATGACCGAGGCGACCGACGTCACCCACGGGAGCGTAGGTTACGATAACGTCTACTTTGGGCGGGAAAAAGGCGGCGCCAAGGGGATCAATGTGAAAGGAGGCGGTGGAGGCAGCGGCGGTGGTGGTGGAGGCGGCGGAAACACTGGTGGTGTAAAATTCAGTGGAAGCGATGGCGGCGGTGGAGGAGGAGGGGGAGGTGGTGGCGGAGGCGGTGGTAGCGGGGGAAATGGTAGTCGTCCACCCAGCAACAACAGTGCCCCCGGTGGTCGCCCAAACAGCGAAGGGGATGGTCGTCCCCAACCCTTGAGTCCAGGCAATCTAAGGGTTAACATCGATCGACCGGTTTACACCGTCACCGACTTCAACTCCAAGCATATCCCCAGTGAAGACACCACCACAACCAGGCAGAAAATACAAAAGAAATTCAAACAATTCAAGTAAGTTAGTTAGTGAAACATCACTGAATAGTGGTTCTTGATATGCAAAACAGACAAATAGACTGAGTACTCGTCTATATAACCATAACATCAAAGCACCTTCTTTTGGAGTGCATATCAAAACAACGCTTAATAAGGACAAGCGTTTTACAATACCCATTGTCGAATAAGTTACAGATTTTAGTTATTATTTGCCTTCCTTTCTTCAAACAACAAATCACTCTTTATCACATTATTTCTGTATCTTCAACAACTCAAAGCTAGAACATAACAAAACACATATTTAGCATGATGTTCTTACTTTTTCATAAATTTTTCATCTACAAGACGGTACATGTTTGAATTTAAGAGATTCTTCCTCAGTTACAGACAGTGAAAAGTTTCACAAAACACTCGCCTGTATTATGTTCCGAAAATATAGGCTATAATAGCATTGTGATGTAAGTTATCATTTTTATAAACACGATATACATTCTTGAAAAGTAAAAAAAAATGATAAGTGAAACTCGATGAGAGATGAGATCCAACTTGAGGTTCTTGAGAAATGAACACACTGTTCAATGATTCACTTGAGGTTTTCACGTCTTTAACAGACAACTGACAGACTGATGAAATATATTCTACTGAGTATCGCCATAAATAGATACAATGCACTCACTATTTTTGAG
Source organism: Arbacia lixula (assembly GCA_963669155.1). Classification (NCBI taxonomy): domain Eukaryota; kingdom Metazoa; phylum Echinodermata; class Echinoidea; order Arbacioida; family Arbaciidae; genus Arbacia; species Arbacia lixula. Next base: position 31,116,891 of record OZ022576.1, read on the forward strand.
TGTTTAGACTTGTTTATATTGCGTCTTGATTTTCAGCCAATGTCAATGTCATACTTTGTTGATAGTAAGAAGTCACTGTGATTTCTTGACATGATAAAGCCAATCATTTGTAAGCCAAAAATTGAGCATGAGTAACACGTCTACTACAAATCATTGATTATATCATCGACTTGCTAACAATTTGATTCTGTCATTTGCATTTAATTTCCCATCATTCAGTTAACGTTGATTAATTTATTCTATATACCGGATACAGTGAATGAACTGTCACACATTTGAAATAGTAAACAATTTATATTCACATAATATGAATTGTTGTTGAGCTAGTCAACATGGTCAAAGATAACGTCATGTTTACAGCTTGGATAATACGAAAAGACAGACTGGAGGTCTGAAATGGGGAAGCGAGGAATTAAGACTCGTCGTTGTTATACGCCTGTGTGTAACTCTTTTTATCGCCATGGTGCCTAAACTCATTAAACGAGGCGAAGTGATAATAAGCCTGAACGGAAGGAATAGTCGTGGTAATGACACGGCACCTGTAATTATGGCCGAGTACTACATGTACCAGTACATGATTTCGAGACGATCCCTGAAATCAAACAAAAATGCGACCTGTGGTCACATAACAATGGTTTCTGTGCCTTATCTTTAATAATGATAAAATTTTGATTTTCCTGTTTGATTGTATCGTTTCTGCAGGTGTGGTGAGGTGGCTAAGTCCGGCATCCAGTCCGTCTTCCCAGTCGCAAAATGGATCCCAGCCTACAAGTTCCGAGAATACCTGTCCGCCGACTTCATCGCCGGCATCACCATGGGCATCGTGAACATCCCCCAAGGTAAGTGTCAAGGCATGGGTAGCGTCATATCCCATGGGAGGGCGGTTACGTGATAAAAGAGTTTATATGGACAGCGGTGTTACTGCTGAGGAGGGGGAGAAATTAAAATAATTTGATTTTAATTTTTGGCTACTGTTTCATGTTAAGCGAGCAGCGTACGTGCTCTGACCTTTTCCCCCAAACCCTCATTTGACTATTAGTCTGCCCTCCTGTTTTGCGTGAACATTAAAGGTAAATGGTTGCACTGACAGTGATTACGGGCCGAAATTATGGCAGACCTGCTCTGTCGCCCTCATGTGCTTATCATGTTAAGGTGAATAACATAAATCAAACAAGAATGTGACCCATGGTCATGGCAGAACGGCATTCCAAATGTTATGGTTCATGCCGTCTTTACCACTACTATCCGTTACCTTTGAACACTATCGATGATGTCATTTGAAGAATTGGGAAGGGGTGGGTCAGAGAGTGGGAGGAAAGGAATGGAGATGAAACATTATGAAGTGTGAACATAATGGTGTGAAGGTTAGACGGGAAATTAGTGGTGATGGGAGGGGAAGGCAAGTTATCTTGCCGATCAAACTTGGACTCCGTTTGTATACCCTATACGTAAACAAAATGGTGCTAAATGAGGCTGAGAGTGCATATTGTCATGATCGTGCAATAAACACAACGTTGACTGGAATGAAATCTTTAAAGGAAAAGAGCACGAAATAGCGGAGAATTGGAGAGAAAGAGAGAGAGAGAGAGAGAGAGAGAGAGAGCGAGAGAGAGAAGGGGGGGGGGGTGTAAAGAGAGAGCGCGGGAGAAAGGGGATGTAGTGATAAAGGTGACAACTAGGAGGGGAGAACAACTGAATGATCACGACTTTAAATATGAATATATATATATTTAAAAAAATCTCGACTTTAATGTTGCATACCCATTAGGTTGAATCAGTTTTGTAATGTTATGACTAATATTTAAATACCGCTTTTACACTACATCATGAAATATATGGCGAGGTGTTCCGTCACGTATACCCAACTCCTGAGGAACATTCATGATGCAAACTACTGATACAAACCAATTTAGTCTTTCGGCCTTGCCTACTTCCTGTAAAATAAAATTCCTGCCTTACATCTCGAAAGAAACTTCACTGACTTTTTGCAGCGCCAACGTAAGTTCAGTGGCGAGACACACGATGCAGAGATCTTATTCGACAACGTGTGAAAAGTTTAAGTCGCTTAATATGTTTCACCTTCGAATTGGTATGAATAAGATTACGATGAGGAGCGGGATATAGACTCAAAGCTTCTGTTCATCCGCTGAGTAGGATGAGGGGGACAGGGGCAACCATTTTCGATAATATTTGTGAAACATTAACTATCACCCTGGTTATTCCAGGGTAACATTTACAGAGCTTTCTGTGTTATTCCATCATGATCAGGCGATGTGATGACTACATGGTACGCAACTACAACATTCAGACGAATGTAATCTGGGATGGATTACAAGACAGAAGTAGAATATGCTACATACTTCTTTGACTTTGATACAATCATTATCAATGATTTTGTCTACAGAAACGTCGCATTTTCACGACAGAAATCTATCTTTCTAAGTACGATTTAGCTTGAGCTTGTCTGAATGGCTTTTGGATCTGAGAGTTGTTGGTGTTCTTTAATCATAAGATTGAAAAGGGGCCCTACGTGACAATTTCAACGCAACTCTGATAAAAGACTCTCCGAAGATGCCTTGTAATTAACCATGATAATGGACACACTCAGGATGAGACTCCTCGCGGCGTTCTTCTTGCCAAATAAGGTAATGGTTATCACCTAAGTAAAGAGGTTCAACATTATTGTACAATCATCTATAAATGCAACAAGAAGATGACTCATACTTTTGGCAGTCTTCGGGCAGGAAATTCACTTTGACAGAAGCGTATAAATTTGTCTTACAACCGCAACGCAGAAGAGGAGACTGGCATGTTTTTACATAAGCCTAACGACTAAATTAGAAACATGGATTGCCAAGTTTGATAATCTTGGGGATAGTGGTAGGGGAGGAGGAGGGAGGTGGAAGAGGGGGGGGGGGGAGGGGTGTAGGGGTGCTAGAGGAGAGGGTGAAATAGGAGGTCGGTCTCCGGCGGTTGTTCCCCGCGAGGACGTGACTCAACCCGCCGTGAGGAGGGCCGGAGATACGGGGCAGGATTAGGAGGACAAGGTGTAGAGGCTGGAATGATGGTGCACTATTAATTAGGCTCACAGCACCTTGTAAAGGAGGACCTTTCCCATTGTTCGACACTTTTGAAGGGTGAGAGGGTGGAAGTGGTCAAGAATTAAGGGTCCTAAATCATGGTAGAACCGTTCTGCTGTCATCACGGGTCCAGATCTCGATTGATTTCAACGATTTAATAGTTTTTGAGAGGATCCGTTCCTCTTCTTGATCCCGTATTATCGTTAATCAAATGAGAATGGGACCTGGGGTCACGGCGCAACTTTCTATTATTTGCTTACGGTTCTTGTAATCTCTATCCCAAACGTTTAACCATTCACCTGTCGTGGTCAGTAGTCACTTGACAGTGGACAATGGGTGATTTATGGCTTTTTAACATCGGGTCAGCATGTCGCTAGCACCTTTCCGTCTGCCCTGGCCGAGTTTTCCGAAACAGTGTCAAGGTTGACAAACAATGTTATGACCAGAGAGAGAGAGAGAGAGAGAGAGCTAGAGAGAGCTACATAGGGGAGCACAGATATCTTCTGGATACATCCTCCGCCCAACAGTCATGGCAGTTGCACACGTACGGGATGGGTGACTGTCTGGGGCCCGAGCTCACTCGCATCAACTTCCGATGCGTCTTGATTCGCAAGGGCAAAGTTGATTAATGCTATTAAATCATCATCAGAGAGTCAACTTTTCTCATTTTTATGAGCTCGACAATACTACATGATGCACACCAGGAAGTCTACTCATAGGATACGATGCTTCTTCATTTGTTGGAAGCCTGCCTGCTACGTCCCATGTGGACAAGATGAGCATACATACCCATGCCTGATACCCTCGAAATAAGCAATTTTATTGACAAGAATGCATATCCCTCTATTTATAGTTATATTGAGCTCAGCTGCACTCTTAAAGGGTTTTATTACCGCCTAACTCATGGGTCTCAGCCAAGAATTCTTACTGTGGTTAATAACTATAACCCAGTCCCATTACGAAGTCCACCCTGCAGGCCAGTGGAATTCTACAATGGATACTTCCTATGATGCGGATAATGTCACGCCCTACACACTTCTCAAGACTGGTTAAAACACACGTACTTGACACGTGCTTGTCTATAACAGCTGTTGAGTCGTACAGTCACGTTGTAGGTTCCATCCGGGGCCTCGCCGAACAACGTACCCGGAAAGGCCGTTTTTTGTATCATCAACCACTCTTCATCATGACAAGGCATAATGACGCTGCCATAATTCAAACTAATTAATTACTAAACGAGGCTGGACACTTTGGACCAATCAAGAATGCAGACGTGCGAGACATCCTGTTTCATGAATTCCTTCTGCGCTACGCAGGCTTACATAACTTGGGCTTGTCTGGAATCTGAGAGATGACGCTCCTCATTAACATGATTAAGACTTTATTTTAAAAAGGGGACCTAAGGGACAATTTCGGAAGATGCCACAATTAGCCATGATAATGAAAAGGACAGAGGCGTCTCCTTGTCTTATTTGTAGCCAAGAAGGTTATGACGATCACCTCATAGATTGCCCCTCGACGAGATTTGTGTGTACCATGGGCGAAAAAAATGCGCCCGTGCTTCTTAAATGGTTAAACTTATCACGATAATGTATACAGAAGACCTGGGGGTGTTTCACCAAGCTGTTCCTAAGTTACGAGCGACGACTGGTGATCCCTTCTTGTGCTAAATGCGATACCACACTTTGTTAATTGAGAATCTGATTTAGCACAAGAAGGGATCACCAGTCGTTCGTAAAGTCGTTCGTAACTTACGAACAGCTTGGTGAAGCACCCACAGGTCACTAGTCAATATAACACTTCCACAGTAGGTTGTAGTAGCTAGGACATCGACATAGTTTAACAATGCACACACACCGCGAGGAGACGTCCACGTATTGATCAGCACATACAGGTACATAGTAATTAGCAGCAGGATGTGCGCTGATTTAGACCATCTTCTCAGCTTCTCGCAAGCCTCTCCGCAGGGGTACGTACCTGTAGGATCAAACTCAACAGGCATTATTCACAGTGGGCGAGAGCCCTAGATGAGAGTGAGATAGAGAAAGAGAAAGAGCGACTTGAGAGAGAAGATCAGGGGACCTGTCTACAATCATAAAAGCGAAAATAAGCTGACGAAACTATCTTGATTGCCAAACTCTGTGAATCATTTTTCTTAGATTTCCAAGTGGGCGAGGATCTCTCCGAACATCAACATACAGAAATAACCTTCGAGTTAAAGTCATTAAACACATGTTTATAAAATTAATCCCCAAATGGTGCCATTCGTTCTAGATTTAAATTGTCCTAAGACACTACACGGACAAACGAAACCTCTTCTAATAACATGAAGAAAGTATTGCACAAGCGGATAATGCAATTATGAAGTGGACATGCAGTTCAGCACTACTGTCATGACTGTTGAACTGTAACACGCTTTTTCTTAATCCCGCCTTTAAACATGCGTCAACATGTGCCATGCTGCCGAGGGAACATGTATTTATCGCATAAAGAAAGAAAGAGAAACAACCTGGCAAACTTCCCGATGTGTGACAGGGATTGTATTTCATCTTCTTCAAAAAGTTATAGTGTTAGGTTCTGGTTTACAGGCACAAACCATTGTCCGTCCGTCCGTCAGTCTACATCAACTGGCCTAAAATACAGAGACTAGATATAATATGTTTGTGCATGTCTCCCGACAACGAACACGGCCATCCAGTCAGACTGTAGCCTAAAATCTGGACACATATTATGAGACAGAGTTGCAATAGAGTCTGTTTCTTGAGACTAGTAAGGTTCTATTTTAAGTGACGGTGTGTCACACCTCCTATCATCCGCACAGCCTTTGGTTGTCTTACAACTTGCAGTCTTTCACGGTTCCCCTACAGGACGTCTTGGGGCCAGTTGCGGTATAGGGGGCAAACTTGAGTGAGAGATAGAGAGAGCGAGAGAAAGAGAGAGAGAGAGAGAGAGAGAGAGAGAGAGATAGGGGCACAGAGAGAGAGAGAATCTCGGAGTGTGAGAGAGAATGGGAAAAATTGAAGAAAAACAGTGAGTGGGAAAGAGGAGGGCGCGCAGGAGTCACGTGAAAGAGAAAAATCAATTATAAAAAATTACCGTATTCCTGAGACCCTGGTATCTAAAAATGCAGAAATGAAATCGCAGATGTTATCAATTTATTGGACACATGTGGGCTCATATCACGAACCTGGCAGTAGAAGGGGGATACACATCACAAGGACGGTGCTCAATGGCGAGGTACTGCGATGAGGCCAACCTAACGAGGGATACCCCTTTTTCAGTTTAAAGTCATCAACGAAAACAAGGGATATAGTCCTTTAGAGACGGATGTATGTTATTAAATAGCCAAATACACGTATTAGCCCTCAATCTAGACTTACCTATTAGCTAGTTCATCAATCAAAGTGATCGATGAACTCACCATCTTTTGTCATTTTAAACACAGGGATCACAATAGGAAGGGGGGAAGAAGACACGACTGTGTTGAACCTATCATGTTCAGTTAAAGTTAAATGTTACTCATGCAGTGATTCAGCTCTCGAAGGTCGAATACATCAATAATTATATGGTGTGCAGTCACTTTGTGGGTAAAAGTGCAGGGAGTGGAATTTATAACAGAGGGGGCTATATGCAACACATGCGACCCACAAAGACATGCCCTTGATGGGTACTTAGTCATGCGTATAAAAAGCGTGGTTTCTAACGGATGGACCAGTGTGTTGATATCTAACGGAGATAGCGCACTCCATATAATGCGATAGGTTTAAGTTGTTCGTTACGACCGCGAAGAATAAACGTCTAGTATCGTAGCCTATAGCTTGGTTGGGTTGTTTTTACGGGTGTGCCGGGTTCGTTTGGATTTGTGTACAATGGAGATTACAATCCGTTCTATTAGGGATGTGTTATGGAAGGATACGAAGCAACTTTCTTTTTTTGAACCCATGCGTCGCATCGCCGAATGTGCTTTTCAACAGGGAACAAAAAGGAATTACAGATATTTCTTTCCAAGTTGAGAGCAATTAAATGTCCTTGCTGCGCATGGGACATGAAAGAGTTGTAGTGATTGTGGAATGCTTTGGGAATTCATTAGCACGCTTTAGTATCCATACAGATGTTTGAATATATTATGCTCTAGTTGTTTCTCCTTCCGAATACATCCCTGGTTCAATGGAGAAAAAATGTATCGAATTTCAGTACGGGGTGTTTTACTGTTGTAACGAGATAAATTGTTGTTGATGACGGTCAGTTCCCCAAGAAATTTCTGAAGAAATGAATAACAGATCAACAATTCAAACACCCTATCGTTCATCGTATTGAGGACTACCGGTTCGACTAACGTTGCATCTCCTTTCTTGTACGGTAGTAATTAATTATGAGAGACAGTACCGATGATCTGTTATCAGGCTACCCAAAGCTAATTTTAAAACGTGCAGACGTTAAAGACGTCTTATTGTGGTTGGAAACACTTCCCTGTGGATATCTATTTGCAGCGTCTGCTTAGAATAAATGCATATAAGGATATTTTTTCACAAACCCAAGTGGGACAAGAAAATACATACCTTTAACAAAATTACAAAATCCCCCGGGCCGATGAAGTACGAGTTTTTCATTTGTCTTTATCTGATATACCTTGTGTCGTTATACTAAGATTTAAGCTATATCTTGTCTGTATGGATAGGGCTGCCATTGATCCTTTTTGAGCCAGACACAGTTCCACTCTATGGGATACGTGTATTAAGCAGTTAAGGCTGAAATATTTCACAAGTGGCACGATAAGGGTTAGGCATCCCACATCTACTGAAGTAAAAGCAAACGCTCAAATGTACGGTAGTATAGTACCGGGTGGGATTGCACCTTTTAAACGACCAAACGATGTACACGTGCTGTTTCTAGGTGACAATGTTGGGCAACACAGGCGCGGGCATAAATAATATACTCGAGCATATCGTGATATCCCACACAGAGTTACTGACGTAACATTGTTCTTTCGCTTCTCCCCCGTCTCGCCCCGGGGGGAGATTACATTTCCCCTCCACACGACGTCAAATCAAGTTCATCGGCAGTCACTTCTGGTGGCGGTTTAAATTTAGATCATAAAAGTGTGGCTACTTGAGCCTTAAAAATAGAAACCCACTCACGTGAGGATCCCCCGCCTCCATAGGCCTACCTCTCACAGCACGAGACCCTTGACCGAGAAAATATGGGGTGGCAGTTTGGGGGTCAAAGATGAGTAAAATCACGGTCATAGCCGCGATTATCCGCTCTAATCCAATATCCTGGCGGTTTGTTCTCGAGCTACCAATAGGGAAAAGTCTCATGACTTTACCTGGGCCGTGCGCGCCAACTTCCGGCCGGACGCACACACACACACACCGGCGCACGCACCCTACCTGACTACTATATTTGTATTACTACCACTGACCACTGGCATGCCCCATGAATTCCGCTTGCTTCTCAATTTGGCTCGATAAATTCAGTTTTATAAATATAATTTTGTTTTGTTTTATTCTACTTAGATACCGCGTAATAATACCCACATGACGTCCACTGGTTTCCAATGGGAACGGCTGATAACATGGATAAGAGAGAGAGAGAGAGAGAGAGAGAGAGAGAGAGAGAGAGAGAATGTGGAGGGAGAAAACATATTTGAAAGGTCGTTTTTCTGGCCAAGTCAGTAAAATTGTATATCATGGGCATTGCGGTTTTTGGTTGGCCCTAATACAAAACAAATGGCCGATCGGAAAGTGACTTTTCCCCCGACTTCCTGTGAAGTTTATAAGATTCGATGTAGTCTAGACTCAATGCTTCACAAAGGAAACAATGTTCAGAACAACGGCAATAGCCTCTGTGCCAAACATGCTATGCATTCACACTGAACATGCTAAATGTAACGGTTGTTGAGAGAATATGAATTTTAGTTACATATAAAGAAATATAAAGAATATTGCATAGAATTCTTAATCATTTGAATATTTCAAAATATAACTCAAGTTTCTGAATTATCATCGCAGGCAATATCAACGTTCTTAATATTACATTTAACATTAGGCATGTAAGGTCTACTAATATGTTAGAAAAACCCATCGGCATCTATATACATCTATTCATTAATCCTTTCTGTACCAGATAAAATACTGGCCAATGGGATTTGCGTGTACTGCATGCGAATAAACACATGGCACTAAAAAAACAGATTACACAAACACCAGTAGGTACGTGATTATTGTTACAAGCTATAGTGCAAAGCTGTAGTTATAAGCTACTGTGAATTATTTCCGCAGAAACTTACAATGGCATCGACAAGACATTAGTGAAGAATGTCCAAGAGCTTGCTATTAACAATTCCCTACGCGCAGACGCGCATGATGTCAATTCCACTGTGATATATACCCCCATGGTTTACAAAGACTGGATATATTTACTGGACGTTGGGTAAAATGTTTTTTTAATTCGTCATAGGAGATTTTAACCTCTAATTTTCATACAGATTCGTCTATCATCAAGATAATTTTCTCTACTGATAGTAAGCAATTGATCTGCCCTATATAATTCTGTCACAAAGTCATAGCGTATCGACGGTCGGTCAGTCATCAATTATCAGGTCTATGATTTATAGGTTCTTTCAGGAACGGGGTTTTAGGTGAGGGCAAGAAAATAAGAAGGTATGAGTAATTGGGACTTTCCTTCCTTGCGATGACCTCAAAATGTCGTCTACTTTATCGGTGAGATACAGTAGACAGTAGACATAATAAAATTATGATATGATAATTTCTGGTACTCTTTGTTCGAAAGTTTTCTATGTAACAGTCTGAATATAGTTTCTTAATGATCTCCCTACCACATCGTGTTACATTCATCATCAAAATAAAGACGTGTACCATAATATAGCATTAATTGCATCGTCTGCGTTTGACACTCACACTTCACACTCCACTGTTTTAATCCACTTCCCACCCCTCTCTCCTGCACGTATGTGTCATCAAGCTAAACCATAAGTCGCTCCGTACATGACATCACTCGACGACCTTGGCTAGCATCTCCTCCACCTTTACCAAGTTCAGACCCCCTCGAGGAACACTTAGACATTCTGTCATCTCAGATAATTATGCTCGACCTAGAACGGCTCAAGGGGAACACTTGTAATCTACTGCTCCAGTATTATCATGAGTATAGTCGGGTAATAGTAGTTTGTACAGCGCTGTGTGGATTAAACTCGACGGAACCCCGCGAAAATCGTCTGGATAATCTGCCTAGAGTGTGCCTGGATGAATGACGAATGGGGTGAGGAGAGGGAGAGGGTGCGCGCGCGCGTGTGTGTGTGTGTGGGGTGGGGGGGGGGGGGGGTGAGGAGGGAAAATAGAAAAGAGGGAGTGGAGGGTGAAATAGTGGAGAACCAGGGGGTGTTTAACATATAAAGGGGGGGGGGGTACACAGAAGGATAGGAACAGAGGATGAGAATGGGTAGAACAAATGGGATGTGAAACAAAGAAATGGGTAAGAAAATGGAAAACAGTAGCGATCATTTTAAAAGGAACTCATTCAATACACGAATACCAAGGAGGTACAGAAAAGTCAAAGTAAGATTGAGACGGTGAGCTAAATAAGAACACGACATAGCAGGAATGATAGGAGGTAAAGAAGAAGAATAAAATGAAGAAGAAGAAGTAGTAGAAGAGCAGTAAAAGTAGAAGTAGGAGTAGTAGTAGTAGTAGTAGTAGTAGTAGTAGTAGCAGTAGTAGAAGTAGCAGTAGAAGTAGTAGTAGTAGAAGTAGAAGTGCCTGGAAGCACTCGTCATTCCGAAGGTTCGTTATTTCGAACGTTACGCGACAAATGCTCGGATTAACGAACCCCTTTTCGTTTTCGGACTAACGAGCATCGAGGTATAGGCAATTTACGTGTTTCGGAATTACGAACCTTCGGAATAAACGAACCTTCGGAATATCGAACTGTAACCGAAGTGCCTGTGGTAATAGTAGTAGATGTAGTAGTAGTCATTGGAGAAGCAGCGATGGTTCTTCATTCAAGAGAAGAAAATAACTTAGAGTAGTATAAATAAATCGAGAATTAGATACAACCAAGATAAGAAAGGAAAACAAATGTAATGTTATAGAGTATTCAAAAGCAAATATAGACAAGGGATTAGATGGACTAATAAACAAATAATGAAGATATGGGTGTAGGAAAGGGGATTATACTGAAGAGGCCCTTGTGAAATTATGCAAATCATTGTGCCCCGTGCCGTAAGCATGGTAATACAAACTTTGTGTCCCTCTTCCTTCTCGGCAAACTATCATAATCCGTTCATCTCGGTGGTGACGTCCTACTTGTCTTCAGACTATCAATATCTAATTCAAGCGACAATTCATCCCCCCTAATCATCCCCCTTAAAGCGTCGACTCGATTGCGCCGACATTTAATTACTCTATGTCATGAGACCCGGGTTCAATATAACTTGACACCACTGATTATGCGATGCCAAGTTTGCTACCGCGTTATTATCACGTCTCTCGGTTCGGGATATGAAATAGTTCCGCCGTTTCGTCACCGTCTCAATAAAGCATCTCTTAAATCCTCTCGCCAGAAATGAACAAGATCATTATATAGCTGGGATCATCGGTATAAAAATGTGCCCAGATATACAGTGATAGATGATTATTTTGTTCAAGAATAGAACACGCTGTTCAATAGCAGAAAATAAGTAGACATAGGTCTAACAAAAGTCCGTTTTGAAGTGTATTGCGATGCCAGGTTTACTACCGCACTGGGATGAAATACTTCCGCCGTTTCGTAACCATCTCAATAAAGCTACTCTTAAATCATCTTACCAGGAATAAATAAGAATACATTTTAGCTGTGATCGCTGGTATCAAACTCCGCTCAGAAAAAAAATGATAGTCAGATCACCATTTTGTTCAAGATAAGGAAGACACGTTCTTTAATAACAGAAAAAAGGGAATCAAAATTAAAGGTAGATAGAAAATGCAATCAGTCGAAGATATATAGACATCAAAACAATCGTCTCATACAGATTGTATTTTTTTTCTTTATGAAGGCTTAGGTTTTTATGAGAAATGCATTATCTTTGTTCTGAAAATCCTTCTGGATGCTCAGGTAAACTCCCCCTATAGACTCCACTTCTTGATATGGACTCAGACAACACATGACACCGCTTGGGTACGAAATGATTTCAGTCTGAATCACAAATCAAATTGGAAATGACATTAGTTTAAACATTATGCCTCATCATTGAACTTCACATTGTGCCCCCCCCCCCTTTTGAGGTTTTGCTTTTTATCCAAGAGGGGGATTAACATGGAAAGCATGAGTGATCACAATCGTCCATCCAGTAGGACAGAAATTTGGCAACGTCATCGTAGCCCGATAGCAAAGTTTACTGCACAGACAGTAGATAGAAATCTCATCACGCATTGTCTCTTTCCCGCCATTATCCATCACGAGATACCACAAGGAAATGTCCGTTTCGGTTACCATTTTTTTGTAAAAACATTTCCCAGTGAGTAAAGGGGATCAGGCTTAATCTTTCCAAAGGATCGAAAGTACCCAGTAAACTATTCCTGTCATCTTCAAGAAAACATGTAAAATTAGATCGGGAATGTCTCGCAAGGGGACGGATGGGGAGGGGGGGGGGGAGGGGGGGGGGAAGGGGAGGGAGCTCACAAGGGGGTGTGCAATTGTGTGTGTGTGTGTGCGTGGGTGTGCGTGTGTGTATGTGTGTGTGTGTTTGTATGTGTGTGTTTGTGTATGTGCATTATGTGGGTAGATAAATGCAAGGGAATTGAACCTAGGATTGTACCCTCGATCCACCCCTCTCTAAAACACATTTCTCCAGTCACTAATATATAT
>OZ022576.1:31132334-31192334 GCA_963669155.1 Arbacia lixula
GAGCGCTTCCCCCAGGCCGCCTCGCTCGAGATGGGGCCGCCCGAGGAGTATAACCACCAACACGACCACGGGCATCACGACCACGGGCATCACGACCACCACCACCACATGAACATGAACGGGACGGGCTCAGGGGATGCGGGCGGCGTCGACCTGGTACAAGAGACGGTCAAGATACACGTCGCGCTGTGTCTGATTGTCGGAATCCTGCAGGTGAGAATAATATCTTTTATCAGTACAAACACCAGGGTGCTGGCTTTAAAACCGAAAAGTGTCGAAGAACATGTACTTAGATACAAAGAAAGTGCTACATTTAAACCATTTTGTGTTAAATATTATAAAAAGGTTTTTTAATATCCAACACCAAGAATGTAACATATTTAGCACCAAGAATATATTTTTACACAAAGGGTTTTGAATTTTGCACCAAGAGAGTATTCATTTCATATCAAGCAGGGTTACAAGAAAATTAGTTGTGAAATCTTTATTAATATGGGTTCAATATAATACCATTGTTTATTATGAATTTACAATATCATAACTAATCAATAATACTGTTTTTTTTCTCTGACCGCTTCTCGTTCTCGATATCTTGCTCCAAGGTTCTGATGGGCATATGTCGGTGTGGTTTCGTTACCGTCTACCTGTCCGAGCATCTTGTTCGATCCTTCACCACCGCTGCCGCCGTCCACGTTCTGACCAGTCAAGTCCCCTCAGCTCTCGGCATCCACGTGCCCGGCCGCTCGCTGGACGATTCTACGCCAGAGATCATCTTTGTAAGTATAGTACCTCGTACATTATTCATGAGTGGATTGTGAATTATTCATGAATTGTCGTTTGTAGCTGAACGATACCTGCGAGGATATCACTTACAATTGAACATATGACCGAGGAGGAGGAGATGAAGGATGAGGAGAAGGAGAAGAATGAGAAGAAGGTTGAGAAGCAGAATAAGAGGGGGGAGGGGGGCGATGAAGAAAGAAAGAATAAAGGAAAGGACGTGTCTAGTTTGTAAGTCATAACAGGCCTCATTTTTTCTTTCCCCCTCGTTTGCTACGTATTATATGTTTTTGATAACAACCAATTGTCATAGCAGTTTGCAAAAATCAATGAAATCAATAAAAGTTGTAAATAGTTGACAAGTCCATTTCCGTAACGTCCAAAGTTGTCAAATCAAAGATAAACCACATCACTTTATTCTAAGAAATCGAAATCATAGTACCATATGTATACTTTCTTTTTATCTAACTTCTGGCATGAATTCGTATGATTCACATAAGAAATAATGCGTATTTTTTCACATCCAAAATTTTCACGTCTTTTAAATATCCCCTGTTTATTATGTGTATTTTTCTTATAAGTGCAATGACTTCTTTTCTATATCTCCGCTTCCATCAAAACAATGGGGTTTTTGTCATGATGATATCATATCGTGATAAGGCTTCTGGTAGTTGTCACGTATCAAAAGTACATGAGATATGACACAGACATGTAATCAAATCACTCCGTGGATTTCGTTTGTTATTGTTCTAAATTATCGATTTATTTGGGGAAGTGCTGGCCCCTCGTAACAGATTGGATTACTTCCTAGCACATGCAAAAGTATGACTCTGAAAACCCCCATCTCATTTTGGTTAGTGATCTGATCCTTAATCCGGTAACATAGACGGATAGACTACAGGGTATCGAAGCAAAAAGTTTGGCAGCAAAGGAATGTTGATAGAGAAACATCTGGCTCACTCACCACCTTCAGTATGCTGGACACAGTTATAGTCTGTGTCGTTTATGCACACTGCTGGTACTACAAATGTGACGGGGACCCAGTAAGAGTTAACGCAGAACCAGCATTAGAGACAGCTTATGCTCAGTCCACCATCCTATTTGAAATATTATTACAATCGATACACGAATATTCCTAGTAGTAGTACAGTGTAAACATACATCTGAGATAATTTAAATTCACGATTCATGTAAAACCGTTTGTGAGCATAATCAAGTATGAATACTTTTTCTTGGACACCATGTACTTCAACTGGTGAATTGTTTTGATATGATTATTTCCTTTGCAAAAATAATTATCTTTCCTTTTTGCTATGGCACCGCGAAGCTTGTGCAGTATCAATTCCTTGTCTACGCTATCAAGTTTCTGTCTTATCAGTTGCACCAAAGAGTGTCAGATTAAATCATAATTTCCTCTTTCATTACATCAAAACCACAACTTTTTAAAACAACCACAATAAACTCATCAGCTTGACGTAATCGTACTTTTTGTTTCGTCTCGGCTCACTTGTTTATGCTACAAATTCATTTCTGCATTTGATATGTTATTATATTTATATCTTGTGTTTTCAATTACAATAACAAAATATCTATTACAATTGAAACTAAAAATGAAAGGCAAACGTCTGTGAGGATTTGTTTATATTTCTTTCCTTCTGTTATTTCTTTCTTTCCCTTCAAATTGTCATACATTTAGGACAGTTTATGATCTTATAATCATAGGCAAAGAGTACAGGACACCAATTCTTGGACACTTAACCTTTTCTCCCTAACTTATAAATTGTCTTTGTACTTGCGACTCAGGTTTGGAAGCATCTCTTTACGCACTTGGGAGAAAGCAATACGGCAACTATCATCATCTTCCTTATCTCCTTCGGAGTCATTCTCGTTACGAAGGAGATCCTGGAGCGATTCAAGCACAAGATCAAGATCAACATCCCCGTCGAGCTCATTGTCGTAAGTTGTGAGAAGGCGAAAGGAGAGAGATTGGGGAAGAAGAGAGCGGAAGGGGAGGGAGGGGGAGGAGGGGAGGAGGGGAGTGAACTGGGGATGGGGTAAACACAAAGAGGAAAGGGGGAGAAGAGGGCTAGGGAGAGAAAACTGGAACAGATTGGGAAGACAGAGAAAGGGGAGGTGGGAGAGAGAGCCGCCTGTATAGCCGTGTTTTATGTAGTGTTGAATAGAGGTGTAACCTCCCCAGCCCCCACCCCCCCCCCCCCCCCTGCCTTTGCCCGGAAACAGAATGAGGATAACCCTTAAGCCAGAATAACCGTATACATATGATATAGTACGTGGTTTATTTTCATTTCACCCTTCCCACCAAATTTGATTAACGGGAGCCAACACTGAGGCCTATTGCCGCACATGTGTGACTCCATACTTGAATATTGACAGACACGCTACAGGCTCATCAGTCTTGAATCATCAATAATTCCTATGGGATTAACTTTTAGAAAATCCTGTGTTAGTTTTTTTTTAAATGTCGATGCGATATGGACCTTGCTAGCACGATGCCGCCAACAAATGTGACCTCGTAATCACATTAGGTGCGCATATGTTCTGACAATGACTTCTTTTTTTCTTCTTGAAGTCGGTGTAAGTCATGGATGCGTCATGCTATATCGACAGCCGCGTCTGTCAGCGAGAGGGTAAATCCTAGGTTTTGGGCGTTTAAAGCGCAAGTATGGGCTTATCCTAAAGTGATGACGGTATAGATCTGCTCCGTAGGGAATACATGATACGTGTGAGTGCTGCCAGACAGGGAAATCGATATCATCCCTCTTTCTAGCTAAGAGAGATAATTCGATTAAGGTCGCCTAATATATCTAAACATTCTTGGGGTTAGGGGTAAGGTTGGATATGGGTAGGGATAGAGTTGTACTGTATGTGTCGTAGTGCTAAGTACTGTTACACCATGTACACGGTATTCATTCGTTTATTCGTTATGCCCATTACTGCGTTTTCTCATATTATGAATTAGGGTACTTAGACACGTTGCACATTCGGTATCTCACAACTGTAATAATAAGTTTCTTCCATGAATCAGAATTCTCATGTTGTGGGGGAAAAAGAAGATCCTGGATTAATGCACTCACCCTTTCACGAGAGGACATTATCCAATGGTGAAGATTGATCCCTGATCATGTTGTCAAGATATCTCTAGAAGGTATGCAAAATGCATCGAGGAGAGGTAGCTAATCACCTTAAAACGTTGACACAAGATGACGTGGAAAGCAACCAGCACACGGTTAAACGGCATAAATACAATTTTGTGAATTTAGTGAGTGGGTGGACTTAGAGCACCCCGCGGACATGCATGAACATATCAAGATAAGCTCTAAGGAAGGGGATATGCCAGAAATCCTTATGAAAACCCCCCACTGAATATGATTTTCACTTTTAAGTCAGGCTAGTCTCTATCAGCCGACGTTGTACTTTCCTGACATTTATTTTTAGAGACGGATAATCTCGGTGCTCGAAATAAACACCAGATTAAGTTAACCACTGATTGCAGGCTATTTTTAGGGTCTCAGAACAACGTAGTTATTTTTATGGAAATTAATTTCGATCGCTGCAGGATCACGCGCGATGGTGAACTTCACGGTGGCTGCCATTCTGCGTCGTGGGTTCTGTCTGTAGAGCTTTCGTTCAAGGGGTAGCCCTTAGTTACAGGAAATGACAGGCCTCGCTAAATAGAGTTTCCCCCCTACCTTTTTTCAATTCAGCACATTGGGTGAAACGGAGGTCAGCATGTGCGCTCATTATGCTCGCATATAATCCCAGCTATAATTAGATTCAAGTTTTAAATCATCCAGAAATGTTACAGCCCCGTTTCTTTCCGACAGCTCAGAGAAATGCGACTTCCTTATCGAGTAAATTAAATTCATCTGCACGCCGGCGCAATGCAATGTGCGCAGGAGAAACATTTTAAGGTGCGGGCTTCAAAAGAGCCTGTGCCTGCTTGTTTATAGCCCCCGTTTACCGTAACCAAGCACGTATCGTGTTCCTGTTCAGAGGAAGCGGAGCTATGATTCCCGGTTGTGTCCCTATATTTCATAAGACGTAACACGAAGTCGTTCCCTAAGTGAAAAAAAAAATCACCCCCTAATTTTCACTTTTATTTAACACAAAACCAGTACAAATTAGCCCACTGGAAAAATCTATCCGTATATTTTGCATTTGAAGACACCTTTTTTTTACAATAAATTTCACCCATTTTGTAACATTTGAAGGACACGAACAAACTTCATATTTTCTGGTTCAGTTACATGAGTAACGCAGATGGAGCCTATTTTTTCATTCCGCGGACGCTGTCATTAAAACATATTTTTTTCATTTCGCGAGCATGAAGTTTTCGCGAACACGCTAAGAAAATAACCATTTCTATTTTTGCGAAATCGGGAGCAATCACGCATGCACACAGTCCATGTTTCGTTACACTTCCAGGGAGCTTTTACACCTACTGTTTCAGTACTTAGGATGGAACCACATGTATGAATATTATAAACCAACTGGAAAATGCCCCCACTCCAATTGGTTACTTTTTCCCTTCAGGTGATCCTCAGTTAGTCCGCATTATACTTAACCAAGTTTTATTATTCAGTTTTCAATTTGTATTTACACAGAATCTGATCTCTAACTCCATATATATGTGCGTATTCCTCCCTTCTTTACACGCAGGTTGCCATTTCCATCCTTGTGTCCAAGTTCGCCTACATGCATAGCCGACATGGAGTAGACACCATCTTCGAAATCAAGACTGGGTAAGTACGACTTTCTCACCGCCATGGCCGCTTCGCCCTCACGTCATGTCAGTGACTCATTCACCTTATCCGCGACCAGAACCCTTAAACTCTCTCGCTGTCATTGGTGTGAAGATGTATAGTAAGCCAATAGGTGTTCAAGGCCTGGTGATATAAGGGTTAGGAGCCAAAATAATTAAAAATCTTCAAATTGGCAACACTGCGAGAAGGGGGAAGTGAGGGAACGGGGTGTTGGTGCTATCTTAAGGCCACTGCAATAGATTGGATCGCTGGGCCCGGTCATTGGATTTGTCCAAAACGGTGACGTCACATTTCCAGTCGTAGGCTGTTGCGAATCGTGGCAAAAATCGTGTCTTCTACGTTGGCCTTTAAATGTCCCATAGTTCCAGAACTTTGAATTCATACCGGAGCTGATCCCGGGAGGGGGTAGCTGGAGGCTTGTGTTTGTCGTCTAGGGAGGCTCTGGGTCGTAAAGTAGGGAACCAGGTCATTATGACTCATCCATGACACACACAGCCAGGTCAAGATCACAATGGATGACACCACGCACTTCTACTGAACTGAACATCGAGGTAAAGTGATGACAACTGCGCTGGCCTTGATAACAACAAACTCGGTTGCATATCAACCTTTTCATATCTTCCTTATCGTAATTTTAAATCTAAAACTGAAGGAGAAAATCAGTGATTTGAACTAGGAGCAATTAATGTTGGGTGTGAAGATATACATGTATGTAAGTGAAATGTATAAGCGCAGGTCTAATTTTCATATCTTACGTACATTCACAATGCCTTTCCCCACCATTGTGCCCCATCATGATATTCCAATTATCACGTGAAGATTTCAAGTGTGATTCATCTAGTCCTCACATTGTCTTGAACTTCACGACGCGCACGAGGCCTTTTGTGGGAAAATCTCGAGGGTTCGGACCGACATATAAGCCCAATCACGAGCTACCTCGTGATCCTAGCACGAGTGTAAGCAGCTATATATAGAAAACATGAACATGTATGGGATTTTTGGATTCTTAGGACTCAATAGGCCCTATGTGAGAGAAAGATTAAGTGCTAATTGCCATTTTATTCCTCGTTTCCCTAGCTTCCCGGCCCCGAAGGTTCCCAACATGTTCAGCACGCTCTTTGGCTCCCTGATCGGTGACGCCTTCGCCATCGCCATCGTCGCCTTCGCCCTCTCCGTCTCGCTATCAAAGACATTCGCCACCAGGAACAACTACGAGATCGACGCAAACCAGGTATGATGGGTAGCTGGAAGGATGGGTGGATGTATAAAGCGACATGTTCGGGGAAGAGGTTCGATTGATAGGTAGATGGGTCGATTGGTTGATAAGTATGTAAAGTAAATGATACATTTCCAAATACCATGGTGAATCAATAACATGTTTTGATAACAATAAGAATAAACCCACTACAAAAACGCTCTTATAATGACTTAATCAAAATTGTCATTGTAGGCAATTCATGGACATACATGTATTAGTATTTCAATAATCCCCTAACAAAGTAAAAACTGACAGCAAGTCAAACGATTTCGTTGCGTGCATTAATAACAAAGTCGGCATTATGAATCACAGGCTCAAAGGCTTGAACGTCTTTGGATGTATTTTTCTTATGATACACCCTGTCTTTTTTTATTGTTGTTTTCCTGAAACGCCATGAACGCTGCAAACTATGAATCATCGGCAGCTCATGGTCTGGTTCAATACTCAGGGCGTCTTTCGAATAAAAATAGATCCATACAAGAAAGCCGCAGACAAGGCGAAACAAACATTTATGTAAATTCTAATATCCGAAAAGGAACATTTAAAAAACTGCGATAAAAAAAATGCAAAAGAGCGCATGTGAAAGATGATATGAGTTGAGGTACTTCGTTAACGGAAATTGAGATGACGCTGTGAACGAATGGGCTTGATTTCAGACACCACTTCCACTCTTGTCGTAAAGAGGATTTGAGCTTGACTTGTATCAGATTCATATTCATAAACCCAAATATTGCCTACAATTAAGATATCGTTTGTTTTTAAAAATCAATTGGTGCGTGTCTTAAAATTTGTAGTGAATGTTCAAACTGTTTATGTTATAAATTAACAATCCGTCTGCAATCATATTTCAAATTTCATTTTCACACTGCAATTTGGGACTTACCATACGCCCGGGGTTCAGGTTATTGCAACCTTTAGACATGGCTCTTGTTTAATAAGAATCGAGTCTAGACAATTCTGAATCATTGGGTAAGGGGAAACTTTAATTATATTACAAAAAACGCAATTCCCATGCATGCCTATCATGCCTATGTACAATATTTCACTTTTCCTTCCTAAAATGATTTTAATTGTTCTCCTCTCCCTCTCCCCCTCTCTCTCTCTCTCTCTCTCTCTCTCTCTCTCTCTCTCTCTCTCTAAAAACTCAAAACTCATTCCCCCTCCCCTACCTCCCTATTCCTCCGACCATCCAATCTCCCACTTTCAACTTTTGTCCTCTCTATCTCTCTCCACCTCTCCCACTCTCCCCCTTCACCCCTTAACTCCCTCGCGCCCCCTTTCACCACTTGTCCTTCCCTCTTTCCCCTCTCCCCTGTACCCCTCTTACCCTTCTTCCCTGCTCCCAGGAGATGTTGTCATACGGAGTAGCCAACATCCTGTCGTCCTTCTTCCATTGCTTTGTCTGCTGCGGGGCGCTGGCCCGTACCTCTATCCAGGAGGCCGTCGGGGGGAAAACTCAGGTGGGCCGTCTTCAAACTTTACCTCTTCATTACTCCGTAAAATACCGCTCCGCTGGGACGTGTGTGTATTGCGAATGCAGAAATGCGACAATGGAACCTACAGGGTTAATTCACATGCTTTCATTGAGTGTAGTATGCGATCCGTATTCTACTGTATTCTTTCTCTATACGATCAAGGTACCATGCGCTTTGTAAGAATGGTAATAAGAGTTGTTGTCCTCAGTTATTTTCCATCACTCAATTCATGTACCCTGTACATTCACAAATATCACATTTTTGTATTAAAACGTTAGATAGGTCAGGCAGCATATCTAAAAGAAAATCTTTTATAAACACATGTTGGCAATTAATCGTATATTCTTGTAACTTCTTGATGTAATTTAAACATCAGGAAACACATTCACCTGCTTACTGATATGATTAAAAACAGGTGTTTGTAATTCCCAAATCCATCACACATGTTACGCGGAGACATTTTCCAAAGCAGGTAATGAAAATGGTCCAATACAATGTGAAATCATCATTTATGGGTCATACGCTGCTCGCTAATACAATTAAACAAAACCAACGGTCTAATGATGCGTGGTAATATATTTCAATCTATTCATTCACTTATTGCTTTGTTTACTATTGAATATAATTCATCATAATTTTTATTGTTGATTGCTCCCCGTAGGTCGTTACGCTGGTGTCCTCAGTAATGGTGATGCTTGTGCTCCTGTTCATGGCCCCATGGTTTGAACCCCTCCCTAAGGTAAGATTAGAAAGGGATATGTTGATGGCGCTACTAAATGTCACGGAGAGAGTTCGCTATTATCAACGTCTTTTTAAGATCATCGTTGTCATTATTATTACTGTTATTTATGTTGATACGGTGTATCATTGTTGCAATACTATTAAAGTTATCATGACTGCTACCATTATGAGTGTCATTATTAGGTTATCATGAAAGTGATCATCTTCATAATTTCATCATTAATACTACCATTCAAGTAGAAGGCGTTCAAAATTTATAATTTATTAGTTGCTTCATGTACCATTAGATTACCCCCAGTTATGACAACATTAAATTCAGCGGCAACGACGTCAATGTTCTTCATGTCATGTCATTTCCATCTTTCATAATTTTTTGTACTTGTTTTTACTAGAGAAATAGTGTATATTGTATATTGTCCATACATTCTTTGCCATATATCATCATTTATATAGCAAATTAAATGCAAATCTCAATGAATCTTTTGTCATTTTGTTTTGTGCCAGGCCGTTCTTGCAGCTATCATTTGTGCGGGATTAAAGGGCATGTTCCTTCAGTTTAAAGATCTTCACTTCCTGTTCCGGTACTCAAAATATGATTTCGTAAGTATTGATATTAATTCCACAGATGCGTTCACATAATCATTACTTCCTAATTAGTTTATACTTCTGTTGTATTTTCTTATGATTAGTAAGATTCAACTTGTCTTTGAATTCATAGTTTAAGAATATTTGTGAGAATTGACAATGAGGGTTGCGGCTATTAAAAGCGCTGCTCAATCTTTCGTGTCCCGTGGAATACACTATAATCTAAAGTGGAGCAAGACTGCGTGCCACTACGTTACCACCTACTTGCCTATAGACCATTTCGTAATTACACCATGGTCGGACAATGCACTGAATAAATGCTACTAGACTGCTCACTGGGATTGTTTTTCATGAAGTTGTGTTGGATGGTGGATGTAAATACATTTTACATTGTGCCCGGAACAACAATAGAAGCAGATGCACACGGTGGAATGTTCTTTCACTACCTTCTCAGAGCTGAATAGCTGTTGCCATATTTGCATAATAATAGATTGAAATGTGGTCGACAATCTAATGAATTCCTATTTTACTCTGTGAGTTTGGAAATTTACTAAAAGCAATAATCTGCTCATGCGCAATTGCAATTACGAAATGGCTTATTATGGACCTAGCTGTTTGGATGCGAGTAGATATAGTCTTGGAATGGGAAGACACATTAATGAGTGAACAAACACCTTACACCTCTCTCAATAGGAATACGAATTTATCATTAATATGAATTCAAAACTAACAATCTGCAAACACATGTTTCTTCTATGTATAGATCATCTGGGTTGCAACCTGGAGCGCCGTTGTCTTCATCGGTGTCGACCTCGGTCTCGGAGTCGGCGTCATCGTCGCTCTGTTCGTCACCGTGGTCAGGACTCAGACACCCGCTTTCTCGACCAGGGGTCACATCAACGACACGGAATTGTACAAGAATATCAAGAGATATCCAGTCGTAAGTTGTTGTTGTTTGGTTATTCTCAATGTAACTCTTTATGCGCCTTTAAAAAAGTGACATGTGTATATAGCATATAGTGCGCCCACACCATATAAAGTAGACATTCTCTCATGTGTCATGATTTCTGTTGAGCCCCGTACACGATTTCCCTTTTCTGATGATGATTCCATTTTAGATATGATTTAAGATAGTGATCATAAGCTCTACGCGGTCGGCTTAATCGACGACTCGGAGAAGTACGTGAGATGTTTGGAGACTGCCATTATTCTAATTTCGTAAACATTCTTAGATTAAGATAATCAGCAAGAGACATCTATGATATATATCTTCACAAATCCATCGTGTACACACATATCTGTTGGCGCCGAATCGTGGTAGATACAAACAAAAACAATCATTAGACTTTGACGATTTTCCCGGTCTTGATCCCCCACACTCATGATTCTTGAGATGGGCAAAGAGATAGAGACTTTGCGGCTTGTCATTGATACATAAAGAGTAGTTATGATCTGTATCTACTTATCCGTGATTGCTTTTTAGAAGCCCTTGAATAAACGAGGTCATATTACGGAGTTGTATTTGATTCTCTGAAGAATTGCCTTTATTTCCAGTCGAAATAATCTTCGACGTGCAAGCAAACCAACGGATTAAGGGGATTTTCGTCATATTTTTATTGTGCCAAATAAGGAAATTATTGAACTATAAAATGGGTATCATTTCATTATGATCGATAAATTATAAACATTTCCAATACGACTCATGAAAAAAGGTATGCGAACTGATTTGAAACATTGAAAATGCACGGAATTATGTTGCATGGTATTGCCGAAACATTCCAAATTTGGATTGTATAGTGGGAGAACCACAACATATTAGATGGTCCAAACAAATATCTGCTTTGAGAATATAGACATCAGCGCAGTGATATGAAATGACCAATAACAATTACTGGCCTACTAGTAGTAGAGAGCCTCTAAGTTTATTTCCGTTAATAAACAGTTCATTAAGATAGGGAAGGATATATGAAAGCCAGCTTATGTAATGATGTGAATGAGAAGGGCAGAGAAAGGAGAAGGATGACAACAACGAGTTGGTGACGATGAGGATGATGACGAACATAAATTGTGTTTCCTTTTTTTTCGTTGTTGCTATAACAGGCAAAAGAGCACGACCAAGTGAAGATTGTCCAGATGCAGGGTTCGCTCTACTTCGCCAACGCTGAGATGTTCCGCAACAACGTGTACGAGTCCGTGGGCATCAACCCCGTCAAGGTCCTCGTCAAGATCCAGAAGGCCAAGGCCAAGGACGTGAAAATGCAGAAGAAGGAGGAGGACGACGAGGTCCCCAACGACGTCATCGAGCTCACCGGCATGCACGAGGTAAGGCGATAGCGACGGTATGGGGTGTGTGGTGGGGGTGGACGAAGTGTGAGGCTGGTGGTGGTGATGATGGTAATGGTGGTGGCAGCGTTGGTAGTAGTAATGATGATCGTGGGTTGGGACTGGCGACAACGTCGACGACACTAACGATGATGAAGATGAAATATAATATGAAGACGGCTGGGGAGTGGATCATCGTGATTACTTCTACTGGGCCATTGATGTTGTCAACTGCTTACGAATAATTTTTTGCGACCATGCTTGATTTTTTATAAATATTTTTGTCTCGAATGTTCAGGAAGAGGTTCGAACCCGCAGCCTGAAGATCAAGGCCATCATCATCGACTGCAGCCACTTTGGTTTCATCGACTGTATGGGTGCCAAGACCATGGCTTCCCTGGTTAAAGACTTCCGAGCCGTTGGTATCTGCGTTGTCCTCAGTAACTGCTCAGGTGAGACCGCCAAATGCAAAACCTATGGGGTTGTTTTCACAAACTTGGAGGACATCAACAAGTTCTAGATAACGCACCGCATGGGTTCGTTTAACCATCCTCTTTTGAAATTGTAGAGAAATACACAATGCAATTTATTTATGTTATTTGCACACTGGTTCGGGATACATTTGTGCTTTAAAAACTAGTACTGTGTATTTACAGGTATTATTTACTTTTTGACCCATCAATATCTCAAGTTCTATTCAAAGCTTCATATCTTTTTACATCATCTCGAAAGATGTTTCAGTTAGAGATTCGAGATGTTGAGATGTGGGAAGTGGTGACATGGCTCTGAAGAAATAAGGACATTTCAATACAAATTTCACCCTAAAATCGCACGCCAATCCACCACTCCGTTGACAAGAGTACCCAATCAAATGAGATGCATGGGAATTTAATGGGACTTTGTCGCAAAAATGACCAATAAAGAACGCAATTGCGCACACGAAAATGTGAAATAACACGTCTCTCTTCTCATGTGTTTTCCCACCCAGATGGCGTGATGAAATCGTTATTGTGCCTTAGTACCATTCGGAAGGAGCTTTTCTTTGTGACGGTGTACGACGCCTGGCTCTCGCTACACAACATGAGACTACAGGTGAAATACCTTGCTCAGCTCACTAGGCAAAGAAAGGAACGGATTAGGCTAAGGAAAGAGAAGGCGAGGGTGAGGCGGGAGATAGAGTACGAGAGGATGAGCGAGCTCGAGAGCGTACGAGAGAGCGTGGATTCGAGTGCGATGGATAGCGGGAGAGGTAGCACTACTGATAGCGTGACTTGGAGTGCGAGAGGTAGTGAAAGAAGTAGTGATACTGTCAGTGCGACTTGGAGTGCGAGAGGTAGTGAGAGAGGTAGCGCGACTGTCAGTGCGACTTGGAGTGCGAGAGGTAGTGAGAGAGGTAGCGCGACTGTCAGTGCGACTTGGAGTGCGAGAGGTAGTGAGAGAGGTAGCGCAAATGTCAGTGCGACTTGGAGTGCGAGAGGTAGTGAGAGAGGTGGCACGACTGAGAGCGCGACTGAGAGCGCGACTTGGGGGGTGAGGGGTAGCGGGAGAGGAAGAGCCACTGAGAGCGCAACCATGGCAACAGTGACAGAGATCCCTCGATGGAGCGAGATCGTAACGTAGATGGAGACAAACACAAAACCACTTCCCCGGAACACCTTGATTTTATACGATAGTTAATTCAATAATTCAAGTCAGCATAGCTGTCGAGAAATTGTGATGAGAATGTTAAATATCGCTGCCGTAGTTTCTGTATATCTTGTAAAGGGAGTATATGATGTGTTTTGTCACGATATTAAGCTGCAAATTTTGTTTCATGAGTGCTGCTATCACAATCATCATCTTGTTTTATTCTTCTCCTCTCTCTGATTTCAAAACCATACCTTGACCTTTAACAAAATAATTCCTTGAATTTTGGCCTAAAACTATTTAAACAACATTAATATGTAACACCCTCTGCGCCCCGCACCCACCCCGAAATCGAAATACTACTGTTTGGCCATGCCGTATCTGAAACCTCCTCCCCCTTCCTTCTCTTACACCTGACAATTAATTGCTTCTTGAAACACTACTAAAATACTCTCAAAATATTCTTCTAAATTGCATTGGTTATGTAAATCGCAACAATCGTAGCATTTTTATGACCAAGCAGTTGATTCGCCTGACAAGCGTACTACTCGCCGAAAGGGGTGTAACTGTGATATAGCTCCTGTTTCCATAGTTCACTCGAAATTAGCATTTAAAGAGGCAAGCTATTTCGTAAATACTGCATAGTATAGCCATCTAAGGTTTGAGAGCGATGTCATGAATGGTGCATTTATCTTTTTATCAAGGTTTTCTGAAAATCCAATAAGCGTACTCGTTTTTTTCTTATTCCTTCATCGAATAAGGGCACGTGCATTTTTTCCAGTCTCACTTAAGTTTGCATGATAGACTTTAAGTATGGTTGGAACCAAGTACTGCTTTTAGTACTATAATTCACCTTTTTTGCGAATGTTATAAAAGCCTTTAAGATAACTCTTTTATATATCAGAACGCCTTTAGAAAGATATTTATTGATGTCCGTAAAATCAAACCTTAATTATGAAGAAATGTATATAACATGTATCCGAATAAAAACATACTTGTAAATGAACTGAAACCTGACTCAAATTTGGCAACTTTGCGTTTACGGTTAGTTAGCATTCTACTTTCCATGGCGCCAAACGTGGGGCCACGCCCTAAATACTACCGGTTAGCAACCATTGATGGGTTATGGTCACGTGTCTTTAGCATACAATGAGTTGGGTTCAAATATAGCCTGTCTATGGCTTTAAATATAGGAGACCTTTCGGAACAACCGGTCGCATCCCCGTACTTACCTTACACATAACCCCAGAAGGCAGTACTGCCCAGGCCCCGACAGAGCCATTTTTACACATAGTTTGGCCAACTCGGTTTCAGTAGGTAGCAAGATGGCGCATATTATTTTTGTTATTTACTTGCCCAACAAAGCAACACGTGCCATGTTGTTAGATAGTGAAACCTAGTTAGCCACACTCTTTGTATAGATCGCCTTGGCCCATGAGTGCTACTCATAAATGGGACTATTACTGACCAGGTTGTCGCGTTAGGTCAAAAGTTTGGTGACGGTCAGGGAGGAGTACATATTATAGACTGAAACCGTTTCTAATTCAAGACCTTGGGTCAAGGTTTATGGGTAACTCTGCTCATCGTACGCTATGCAGAGCATTTGGTAAGATTCTGTTTGGCAACCTGTCAGAGTGCAGCTCCATACCACTATCAGAATCGTGTAGTCAATATGTGGTACCTACGTGCGAACATAGTAGCCGACCCCATCCTCATTATCATCATCCTCATCCTCATTCGCATCATCATCCTTATCGTCATCATCATCGTCATCATCATCATCATCATCATCATCATCATCATCATCTTCATCATCATTCTTCTCCCCCTCCTCCTCATAATAATAACAATAATGATTGCAATAGTAATAATAATAATAATAATAATAATGATAATAATAATAGTAATAATGTTATTAATCATCATAATCATCATCAGCAGCAGCAGCATCAGCATCATCATCATCATCATCATCATCCTTATCTCCATCCTCCTGCTCTTCCTCCTCCTCCTCCTCCTCCTCCTCCTCCTCATCATCATCATAATAATAATATTACTTCTACTAATAATAATCATCATCATCATTATCCTTATCTCCATCCTCATCCTCCTCATAACCTTCACCACCCCATCTCTCCTTCCACATCTCTCCTTCCCAACCCACCTCATCCATTTAACTTTTAACGCAGTGAGGGTAATCCCAAATGCTTGCTGCCACATAAACCATGTGATTGGAACGAAAGTGTGAAAAGGGGAAGCCATTTGGAAGTTATCCTTGCATCCTTTGAATTGAGATTCATCCCAACACACGATTTGACACAAACACTCACGGGGGAAGCCCCTCATCCTTTTGACACGTGACCATAACCCGCCAACGGTTCCTATGGGCTGGTTCTATCAGTGCGCCATTGCCTGTCGAAACAAACTGGCGTAACTGATATCTGATATCTGTGTGCATGCTTTAAACTGTTCTAATGCATGGTGGAAGTTTATGGACTCTCCAGTGTAGACCAGTATACTGCCCGCTATTGTCGCCCTATTACCTTTAACCAGCCCCCTTCTAACGCATTGATCACCTTCCATTGTACGGCTACTATCAACCACTAGGTGGATGCCCTCATGAACGGAGAGGTGCGGAAGAAGCGGCCGTCGAGGTGGAGGAGGTTCCAGCGCACCCGGGAGGCCACCATCTAGGCAGGAGTGGAGGAGTGGTGGAAGAGGAGGAGAGATGGAGGGGGAGAAGGACGAAAGGAGGGAGTAAGAGAAGAAGGGTAGAAGGGGGAAAGGGATGGAAAGCGGGAGAGGGAGAGGGAGAAGAGAAAAAGGGAAAGGCGGATGATGATATGGGGAGAGGAACGAAACTTAAAAATGAAAAGTGGAAGAGATTAAGAGTTGAGGGAGGAGGGATACACGGAAAGGGAAAGTGAGATGGACAAGGGTAGAATGAGCGCGGAGGGGATTGGGGGGTAAAAAACGTAATAAGATAGAGGAGTAAGGAACGGCGATAGCGGATACCAAGAGTGAACGAAGGGACATTATAAGATGCCTGAAAGGCATCATATCAGTCTCAAGGTAACATCAGTAAGTGATCATCGTGTAAAAAATAAAGAAAATTATGTATGAACATTGCATTAAGTGTAACAAATGTTGTTTAAGGCAAAACAAATTCTTTTATCGCCATGATCGATGATCGGCATGATCGATATAAATAACCGATCATCAGAATGAAAAGAGAGAGTGAGGGTGAAAATGAATGAAGAAGGTAAAGCATGCAATTATATAAGCCTTTATATATAATTGGTATTTGTAGATACGATCTTACTCTCTTCCATTATAATACATGAAACGTTTCGTAATATGAATTGACATCAGAGTGATATATATGTATAGAGAGCGCGGTGATTATATTTTTAAGAATGTCGTTTGTGTAACAAACAGTACAGTAACCAACCATCATGGATAAACATCCGAAAATGGAAACAAAGTGGTGACATGTCATGTGTATTCATCCCCATTTGAAAGTATTTGAATATGAATCGTAATGCGAGTAGAACATATGAATCCATCTTTCAAAAATAATGCCCCTCCCCCTCTCCCAATCTCTCTCTCCTTAGTTTAATTCCATATTGTATTGTCAATGTTTTGCATCACTCGTTTGTAGCGCACTCACGATATACAAACTATAGATATCGATCGGTGAATTGTAGTGTAGGTAGTTCGTCTTTTCCCGCAAGCCAATTTGGGCGACTAAGGCAAGACAAAATTATTGTTTTGCCTACTTTTGCATCACCGCTGTTCTACAAATTTGGTTAGACACGTCATTGCAAATATCATGCAATGAATTGTAAGTCAAAGCATATCCTGACTTGATTATATTAATCAAATGATACATCGTAACTTATCCATCGATTTCTGTATATTCCCACAGCAAAGAAAATATTGCAATGTGCTTGACCACTTACGAAAGTGTATTCTCGTTAAAACGTTTAAGACGTTGTCTGGTGGTATGACTTCAAAGTTAAACCCTATTCCTCTTTAAGTCTCTGTTTGAGATACAGTGTTACTGTTGTTTTAGTCGTCATACAGATCCCGTACTGTTTTTAAGTTTATAATGTGTTCATCTAATCTGGTCTAATTTCTTAGAAAATGCTGCATTAACAATTCAGGAACTAAATGAGATGTACTTTGTGAAAGGAATGGTTTAAGTCTCCATTATTCGTCTGTGATGGCCAAGTATGAGATATTGTACTTATAACTACGGAGGCCACTTCTCAAAACTGGGTTTGTATCGAAGTAATATTTTTGTTTGTCACAGAAAACTACATATTTACATAACATGTCTTAAATCTGTGAGTGTCAATTTTTATTAATAGAGTTGAAATTATTCATTGCAGCTAACATTTGCCCCAAATATTGACTAGACTAAAAAAAAAACACGTTTATTCCCGTTTCATATTTACTATAAGTTTGATATAACGTAAGTTAATGTCCCAAACTATTAATGGTACCTACCCAGATACATGTATAAAAGATGAAGCAAATTCTCAGTTATGCGGCGTGAAAAATTGTCACTTTGACATTGGTATCACCAATTTATTAGGCCTATGTCGGCACCCAGAGTTACCATAATTATTCATAATCATAATCAAAATTATCACAACTGTTCTGTGCTTACTCCAAACTTCAATTGGGAGTAGAATGTTGTACCATTTGTAAGTTTTTCTGTAAATACGAACATTTCTTTGCACTTTGTATCATATAGCTTCAGTACATATTGTATGTAAGAGTGTTAAACAAAATACGTTATTGCTTGCAAGCGTTTGAGCTAAAAAAAAAATCATTCATAAGATACGCAAACTATGTGTAACCGCTCTGTTTTTGTATTCGGAAGTCCATATCTTGAGGTCTTGTCACGTTGAACATATTGAACATATATTGAAAACATATTGAACATATATTAAAACATATTGAAAAAATATATACTGTTCTTGTTTTGTGAATATGTTGTGTCTGTCTCCATTGTTATGTTTCCATTTATACGAACTATCGTCTGAGGTAACAGGGGGAGTGTTCTGTTCATACTTTCTGCGATATTCAGACGTGATTCAAAGTCTTGGGAGGGGTACACGCCCTATTAGAAAGTTAGTCGGCGATGCATCATTAATTCTATTGCACTATATGAACAAGTTCGGTTAATGAATGCAGGCGTCCGACTCAAACCTAAACAAAGTGGTGTAAGCATTAGCCACCGTTATAGAACACCCCCCCCCCCTCCTCTCCAGAATATTCAAACTGGAAACTGACTTTTATGGCAGAGGTAGATAGAAAGACCGTCATTTTGAAAGTATTTATTATCATGATTGGTGGAGCCCCCAATCATGCTAATGAACAACGATTGCTATAGGTTACGACAAGTGAATGTTCTCTCACACATACACACAAGTACATACATATATATCCACTACCATGAAAACACACATACCCACTCATGCACATAATTATGCACACTGACATGTATGCACCTACACAAATAAACTCACACATACACATATCTACTATTCTCCGACACTGATGAATGACAGTCATAAAAACACTGCCTCATAAACCACGTTTTCGCTGTTCCATTGTTCATATGGTGTGACACAACACACATAAAGCCCTCTATACAGTAATACAATACTGTACATTCTCTAAATATATCTCACAGCAACCATGCATACAAAACACAATGACGATCCAAAAAGATGGGAGCTTTAAAAAAAATATCCGAATATCAACATACTCAGAATGGAATTATTTCTTCAAAATCCTCCGATATAGAAGCTTGAATTATGTAGTGTACAGGAACCGAATGAATCTATTGATATCAATACAAACAGATATACAATCAAAGACACCAAACGCAAAGCACATGCTAGGTTAACCTTCATGTCGAGGCGAAAGACGCACGACCTGCGTCGATTATGGTGATCCAGTTCGGACCGGAAGTGCATCAGTGATACGGCTCAGTGTGGCAAGGTCACAGAATTAAAAAAGAAACTTTTTAGTTCAGTGGGCAAGGTGAGCAGCTATCAAGATCATGATCATTGTCTTGAGATGGCGCTACAGAGCGCTGCTGTGGTCTTCTAAAGAGCACGACACTCAACTCTCTGCCAAGTGGTTCATAGACATCATCCCTCGCGTCTCATCGTCAGTCCAAAACGACCTTTTCCACGTTTACCTTCATTATTTACATTGGTTACCAGTACTGCAGAGAATAGCATTCAAGGTCTTACTAATTGTATACAAAGCACTTCTTGGTCAAGCTCCTGGCACATTACACAATTATTGAGGTATACAAGTCATGTAAAACCAGTAATCACGGTCGCAATTTCAACGGATCCTCTGCTTTTACAGATTCCATCCTTCAAAACAAAAGTGACGCTAGGTGATCGAGCATTTGCTTGTGTAGCACCCAAGCTCTGGAATAGCTTACCCTTGGAAGTTAGGAAAGCACCATCCGCAAACAACTTTAAATCAAAGCTCAAACACATCTTTTTAATTAATAACAAGCATTTTAGGAGTCCTTTCAAGCGCAGTAGAATATATACTTAATGGAATAGTTTCTGCGCTCTATAAATGTATATAATCATTTCTCAATGCAATCCTTGTTTCTCCACCCCCCCCCACCCCCCCCCCCCCACCCCCCACAAACACACATTTCTCATTTCGATGAGAACAGAGCGCTGCTGTGGTCTTCATAAGAGCACGTCTGCCAACTCTGACAAGTGGGTTGCACCTATCATCCCTCCCTTTGACTCGACAGTCTCTTCTTATCGTCAGTACATACAGTTGGTGGACGGCCTCTTCCATGTTTACCTTCATTATTCCTCAATGAAATACCTACTTCTCATTCTTCTAATTCTCCTGTCAACGTGCCCAAAGAAAATTAGTTCGATCTCCACTATTTCCCCTTGGTATGGTTATGTATTAATTTGTCCTTTTATATTTCCACGATATATCTGCCAAGAATTCATACCCGCACGCCATTCAATGAATACCACAGTAGCGCAGATAAGTCATGCTCACCATTTACAATTACTTGTGACTGTATTTAAGCGTGCTCACAGAATGATTTTTAGGGGCATGACATGGCGTTTGTTTTGTTTAGTCAGGCAGCACCTAAGCCTCACATTTCTTTTTAATTTGTATTTAACTTTTGTGCAATTCCAGCACGCAGGGTATTTCTACGGGCTGAGAATTAAGAATTTTCACAAGTTTTGCGTGCTTCTTGCCTGCTGGACGCGTGCTAATTACGGTCTACGTGTATTCCGCGTGACCTGCGTGTCAGGCGTGTTGGTGGCGTGTGAGAGCTTCGAAACTGATCCGTGTAAGTTACGGGCGACATACGAGCGCTGCGAGTTACCTGCGTCACATCGGCGTGTTACATGCGTGAGAGTTGCGTGCAAGTGCGAGCCTCTCAAAACCTCATCATCTTGGCCGCAGCCGACCCTCAACTAACCAGCAGAAAGGTAGTAACTGACCCTTAAAATGCACGCAATTTGCTCGTATGTGCATCGCTCCACACCGGCCCGCAGAAATGACCAGCTACTAGGATGTTGGCAGTATGGACACGGTTCCTTGCCAGTAAAACGCCCGTATTATGCTAGTAGAATACCCGCAGATGATTCGCGTTTTCCGGTGCATAGCCACAGATCCACGGTCAAGTTGCGTACTTCATGCGAGTTAACTGCCTGTGACTTGCGGCCGTGTTCTGCGTGGACCTCTGCGGCCAATTCCCCGCAACTCACCCGGAGCAAGTTTGGAACATGCTCAAAACTTGGCTGCGGGTAAATCGGACTTGCGTGCGCACATGCGGGCAACTACGGGCGAGATACGTGCTACTTACTGTCACATGCGGGCCATCTGCGGGGACCTGCGTGTGGCAAAAATTGTCCCTCGCAAGTCACACGCAACGCTTGCACGCGATAGTGGGACAGGGGCTTTATGGACGGATATGAAACAACATTCTTTCTTTGAGCCCATGCGTGGCACCACCGAAAAATTATGTGGTCTCAGCATGTGCTTTTCACGTGTTTAACAATAATGAACAGTATTGCCTAGCAACGGCTTCTCAGAGAGAACAAAAGAAATGTAGAGTCTTATTTCGCTTTTCCACTTCTGTTGGATTGCATCAATACTTTTGTGAGGAAAAGAGATTTTAGCGAACAAAAATAAACATTTTTTTTAAGTAAAATATCTCAGCTGCACGCACATTCACGCAAACTATGTTAATGAAAATAAACAACTTAATATATAATTTTTATAATGACTGAATCCGACATTTCCGGAAATCTCCGGAAAGTGAGGAAATTTATTAATTATGTTAGTTATTATCTTATATCTCCGTTTGTGCATCATTCGACAATTATTTAGAAGAAAAACGAATACAGGATATTTAGTGGTGTTGCCCTTAACTTTCTTGAAAATTACAAAAAAAATGAAATAAGAAGCACAGCTTCGAGAAACAAACAGGGAATTAAAGATATTGCTTTCCAAGTTGACGGTGCCGCCCATGGGACTTCAAAGCATTGCAGTGATTGTGAAATGCTTTTGACATTCATTAGCACGCTTTAGTATCCATACAGATGTTTGAATATATTATGCTTGAGTTGTCCCTCCTTCCTAATACCAGAGAGGTGTAAGGAATGGAGTCAGCACGAAGTGTAATTTATTCCTACAGCAGTCGTGTGCATTGATGTCACAATGGAATATTTTAAGCGTTTGGCTCTTTGATCGAGGGAGATCCGCCGCCAAACAAGCATGACAAAAATGTAGGATGCATTTTGAGGAATATATATTCTGTATGCGCAGAAGATTTCAGAACCACTACATGAACTGAAGTGCGTGTGCAGTAGTATTATATCTTATAAAGATACGATTCTGTGAATTTCAGATTATATTGTTGCTTCGTTTTTGTGATAAAATAAGAATACTGTAGAAAACATGCCAGAGAAATGCCTCCATATCACACATTTCCAAATCATATTTCCTTAAAAATATCTTGTAAATCGTTTATTGAGTGTGTCATCTTTCATGGACACAATCTCAATTTCGTGTGCGGAGGTGTCCGAAAAAGTTACGGACCAAATTCTTTCTACAATTTTTTTCAAAGTTTCCCTTCGCTTACCCCAAAACTAATTCACAGTGTGTGTAAAAAGATCAGCTACGAGCTCCCAGCGAAGGCTGAACGGTTGGCATACTTCTCAAAACAGATTTTCTTTTGTTATTCAGAGGAAGGCACTACCTAATAAGAAATACAGCTAGTTGTTTAAAACCCCTGAATGTCTTGGATTTTTATGAGGCGGCGGACCTCATAGATCAAAGGAAGTCTATCCGAGCGCAGTCCATCCATGATAGCTCCATGATTAGACAATGTAAATTTGTAACACAGAGACGGTGGTGGCGCTATTTTAACCTATGTCTAGCCAAAGGGGAAAGAAACGGTACGCTTGGCAACTTGAATGAACTCTTTTGTGGGGCAACACAACTGTCTGAAGGCCTCTTGTGAATTACTTGGCACTTATAATCCTTCCTATTGACTGCGTGCTCTTGCATGAATATCATTATCTCCTGGGTTCGATGTCTACAGCCTCTAAATAAAATATGACTAAGTACTTGTATGATGTGCCAATTGCGTGAATATATTGACGTAACGTTTGACTTGACAATGCTTGTATGAATTTGCTCCGTTTTATTTTAAAAGTTTCCTAGTTCCCCGAGATTTCCGCCCATGAGTATTGGTACCTCACAACAATCGAAAATAACGCGCATTCCTCTAACAATACATGTATGTGTCCTGCTTTGTACATTGAATTGAATTGGATTGAATTCTATTTCATTTTTCCACTTGAATAACAAATAATGCAGTAATAGAATGATGTAGTCCAGATTCACCATTCCAATGAGAGCAAACGTATGAAACCAGGCGAATATACTTTGATGTCAAAAGTTCATTTTTTTTATATTATGTATCATATAACTTCGTGCAACGAATGGCTCTTTTGTAAAGTTGGCCTCAAAAAGTTCGGAATATGGAAAAATTACCCTCTTTGTAAATCAAGCTGAATGGCCCTAAATCAATCAAGCGACACACATTTGACTGACATAGGTCACGTGGATTTTACAGAAAAATCTGATAATACTCAATACGATATTGTGTTTCTTTTATCAAGAAGCACCATTTTGATGCATTCTTTAGTGATGGTTGGCAAGGGAATCCAATAATAGGAATATTTCAAAGGGTAATAGTGCAACAGATCTGTTATTTTTATGCTGACTATTCACGACTTGGCAGAGTTGAGCACGTTCATGTAAAAGGCCATCGCGATTCTGTAGCCGTAAAGGGTCTATGACTGCAAATGTGACGTCACCTTCTTGCACAATTCCAATGACCGAGTCGAGTCTAGCGATTTGGCCAGTCGCAGGAGTCGTGCCGTCGGCCATGTCGGCGGTGGCCTTGAGTCCTTGAGGGCCAGTCAAATGCTACCCAATTTATATAACATGAAATATCTAAGCGCCACATAATGTAACATGTAGGCAGACATGTAGTGCCAGATTTCTCTGTCTTGAGCTTAATCTGTTTGTATAAAAGCCCGATGATTACTCATTATGCCACGCTACATAAAGTTTACATCCGCATGCTCTAATGAACGATATAAACAAATTATGACATTGGCTATACTTTTTTCAATTTATGATCCTCCCTGTCCATTGTTTAAACAGTAGCATTTTGCGGTAGAACGAGTTTTGCTGGTTTTCCGCCTGTTTATATTGATCATTATCTCTAAAGTAACTATCATGCATGAAATTGAACTTTCGCAGCTATGATAAATATGGTATGAAATAGCAACAGGTTGATAATGCATATTGCATAAGCATATTATGGACTTAATTGTTCAGCACACTGTGCAATCACATGACAGTAATACTCGAACGCAAACTATGTAATAAGTATGTAATAACTTATTTGTTATAAAAAGATCTGAAATGAAAGTCAGTCATAACCAATGAGAACTTAATCGAGATTTAACGAACCTTATATAGTGACTATATACATGTACATGTATTATCAAAACCATTATCATGTGCATAAATGTCCGTTAGAAGTCTAGAGAGAAGAAGTACCAGTAGTTCCTAAAGTGATACTTACGGTGATTTGACCTATATATTAATGGAACAGTAGGCCTATTGGTATATACTTGATGTGAAACAGGACGCATGTAGCGTCAGTCAAAAGTACACCGGACGTCACAATTCTTGTTTTCTGTTTGAACGACTAATTGTATCGAGTGGCCTTCGTGCTTACCGGTAGAGCAAGGATTTCGTGGATTGACGGGTTCACCAATCTTCTTGTGTTATAGGTCGATGGGGGCGAGGAGGGGAGGTGGGTTGGGGGGGGGGGGGGGGGGACTTCTCCCGTCATTCCCAACTGTTTACGCACCTACCCTATACCAGATACCCGACCCTGACGGTATCACTTCCACTTCTATTCCTCTCACTTGAGTAGTGTCTGATTACACGCGGATGTTCACGTGATCATCGCTTGCTCCCAGCAGAAAGGTGCCTGCTTCCAGGGTAGGCCAACAATACGGTACAAATATGAGTTGCATGGATAGTTGCTCATGTATTGCTGGGTAGGTGAACGAGCCGATGAAACGAGCGTATCATACGTGCGTATTAGAACGAGATTCGGCAGACATTGGACGCTCTTTCATAACTTATGTGTACAGGACCACTGCTGGCTTAACGTGGTAAAAGAAAGTGAGTGACAAAGCATTCAAAATCTTCTTTAGTATACAAAAGTAAACTAATAATGATGCATATTTTTTGGTGATGGTTTGAGTGGCTGTGTAGGGATTGTGCACACTCGGTCACTTTGGCATCGTAAGGCAAAGTTTTTACCCTTTCAAATTATCAGCGTGCACACAAGAACTACCCCATTCTCGCTTGTTAACGCGCTGTATCACGTTCGAGTTGCAATTGGTTTTGGTGGTGGGCGCGTCGATATCAATATACCTACTTCTGAATCTTACTTCAATCAAGCTCTATGGGCATAATCCTTACCCTGATCCTAACTTTAAAGAAACAGCATAAGCGCGTTGATATATCTATCCTGGTTTTAACCTAGATTACCAGCTTATTAAGCTATCTTGTTAACAAACCTGCCTGCTTTCATGACTTACGTTGTTAGGTTAGCGTAATGATTTGAGAATGGAGTGATTATTATGTGCATTACGAACATTTCGTGTCTAATTTTAACCTGGGTTATAGATAATTTATCTTTCTCGATAGCATACGTTGATTTCAGACCTAATGATAGCGTGACTGTAGAAATAGGGGTAATAAGCTATAGAACGACGGGAAAATGTGCATCCCTTTTCCATAACGCGGGGCATATGGCACCCAATTTACTGACTCCATGGCAAAATTTACCGTTTATATCAAGTTTTATCAGGTCGGACACTTAAACAGTCGATGCATGCAAAATCTGTAATGCGTGAATTTTATATACTGTATTTGGAATAAAATTTCGGGAGGGGGGAGTGGACGAAAATGAGCATTTCATGTTTACTCTATCATATTATTAGTCATTTTGATGTAATAATACGATCATAAGCTCTGATATTTATTTATTCTGGGACGCACTGAACATGCGCGATATACATGTATCAATCTTCGGGTTTTCAAATTATTTGAACATGCAACGAAGGTCCAGTGCTGAACAGTACTCCAAACAAAAAACATCAAGAAGGCTGGAGTAAGAAATGACTACGGGGATGATTGTCTAAAAAACTCACACGATTGCCTGATTTTGATAAACGACGATTTTCGTATTGATTGGTTGATTTTAGATGATGTATTACGTCGTTTCCTCTGACACGTAATGCTATGGTAGAAGTAGGCTTCCGTTATCCGAAAAGACAACCTGTTTCTAAATAAAACTGAATAAATGAACAAATCACCATCTGTGGTTAAACGCGAGTGGATGAAAGGAGATGAACGATCACATAATACTATCAAATGTCAATTGGTTTCTTCGAACAAAAAAAAAAAAAACGTGCAAAGAGTAAATCTCAAATTTAGGAAAATTTCTACCCCTGGCCCTAATAGTGATATTGATATTGAACAAATCGTAATAGAATATCGAGAATAAGAAAGCTTTTGGCGGTATACTTAATAGGTTTTCTTTATACAAGATTGATCGGTCAATAATATGTAAGAAAACACAAGCAAAGGAAAATTAGGCGAGGATTTGATCCTTTTATCCACTGCTTACAGTGTGACGACATTACCGCGAGTAGTTATTTCAGTATAACAACAAAACATATCGAAATCAAAATCATATTGAGAATATAAAAATATAATTAAAAACAATAATTGGAACAGGAGATATTACATAACAACAAGAAAATTATGATACAGTGTGATAATAATGTTTTGTCCAAATTACGATTTCATGTTTTGTTTAATGAGATTTTAATTTTGTGACAAATCAGGACCAGATCACTTCCGTGTATAAACTTAGTACACACAATGAAATACCAGTGAAAAGATCTTAATAACGTTCCAAAGGAGTATCGCAAGAATAACATAAATCCATGAAGTTCTATTCACTTGCGCCTGCCCCCCCCCCCCCCACCCCACCCCAACACACACACACACACCAACGCCATCACCAACACCAGTAAGTTAGTGGCAGTTAGTTAGCAGCTAGTGGTCTTTTGGGTATCTTTGGAGTAATATGCCCAACATTTTCCACTAGGTTTGCCAGGGTTACCTTTCCAGGGCCCGTATCACAAATAACATACGATTGATATCAATATTAAGTTACAATTGGTATTGATCGTGGATCTATCGTAATCTACGATTGTAAGATCATTCCTAGGCTTGTACTTGCTATATATAGCAGTCATGTTTTTGTGATACGGTGAGATGTAAGGAAAATTTGCTATTGATTGCAAAGTTCATATACTAGTAGATAGCAGCTCCCTCTTTGTGATACGGTCTCCCGGTCTATAGGTATCCTTATCCCAAATCTATTCGAATACAAACTGACAAAGTCATATTTTAGCACCCAGCATGACCAGAGGCCTCAATAGCGACGCTTAATATATAAAAAAAATGATAACAAAGCTGAATAAACTGAAAGTCGGAGCTAAATACAATTTTGCAATTATTGTTTGCAAAGTTCATAAAGATAGCAACGCACTCTTTATGATTCGAGTCTACTAAGCCGCTACGGTTTAACGGTATATAGGTATCCTCGTTCCATATCCTTTCGGAAACAAACCGACATGTATATTCAATAAGTTATAAGACAGCTGAATTACATGAAAATCGGAGCTAAATCCCAAATTCACGAAACGATTTGCATGCTATTAAATCGTAAGGACGGACAGGCCAGTCACTCTTAATCCTATGATTTTCGATGTATCCGCTATTTAGGTTTCCCAACCTTATCTCTTGTATATACACATTCTGTAGACTTCATGTCCAAAGTCCAAACCACCAAGGACTGCGTTGTTACAATATTTAGCCACCGCCGTACCGTTTAACGCTATACCCAATGGTTTATGTTCATTGAGTAGTCCAAACTGGAGGGGAAAATGGCTGGAAACTCGAATAGAAGCGGCCTTCGGAGTCTTTATCCTTCTTCAAATAAAGGTACGAATGCTTTGACCACGGTTATTATATTCATAAGATGCAGGTATTTTTGTGAGTGTTCATGCATATTAATTATCTTGATACATTCTGTGGTACGCATAGCTAATATCGTCTCGTATCATTGTGTTGTCCATGCTGTTACAATAAACATTTGTGCCAGATCTTCCCCAATCATGCCAATAGCCATTAAGCACCCCCAACCCCCTCTGTACCCCCTCTTTACCCTTTCCCTCTTTCGATACTATCCACGAATATTATAATGGAATTGCAGTATCTGGCATGCTGAAAGGCAAGTCCCATTCAATATTTTCTGACCTTCTGACCTTCTGCTCTCACAACAGTACACCCATCCCCGTCTTATGGCGCTGTACTGTACTAGTGGTTGCCAATCAACAAGTAACATCTAGGTGATATCTTGGTATCAACACATTTCCCGATATGCTAAAGAAGAAGCGAATAAACTACAGGCGCACTGATATTCATGTGTAACATCCACCTCTTACCACGCTTACAATACGTTATCATTTCCAATCGCCCAGCATAATCATTTCTATAGTAACGTTCCATGTTGCCACTAACTTCCTTCGTAACATACTTCAGGCCGTCGCCTCCAAAAGCGTTCACCAGATTTGTATGTCTCCATGGAAGAAGAAAATGACGTCGTCGATGGAGGACGTGCACCTGGACAGAGCAACGACAACGATGTCGACGATCAAACACGGACCACAACAGACGCCGACGACGAGGCAGTACCTCGCGTGGTCATCGACCGGGAGTCGATGTCGATGTCGACGCTCCACAAACGTTACGGCTATGAGCCGGACACCGGACAGAATCCAATAGCGATGGCGCGGAAGAAACTCAAGGGATGTCGGTGCGGGTTAGATCAGATCAAAAGTAAGCCAAACCGTTCTTCCAATCCTTATGTGTAACTATGGAAACAGCAACAATGGGCCAGGAATTTCCGTGAGGTTAAATCCATGCCCGGTGCATGGCGCATTCGAATCTCATTGAGCCCAATATTTTATTAGACTTATATTTTATTTATTTACACAATTCATGTAATTGGTATCACTATGATCAAGCTAATTTTCTTTTCGAATTGAACCCACTCGATTCATCTACCAATGCAAAGAACATCGTAATATGCGTTATTTATCTTTGTCTCTGTCTGTATCTGTCTGTCTGTCTGTCTTTCTTTCTCTCTCTCTCTCTCTCTCTCTCTCTCTCTCTCTCTCTCTCTCTCCCTCTCTCCCTCTCCCTCTCATCCATCCACAGAGTTCTTCCTGTACGTGTTCCCCGCCTTCGCCTGGCTGCCGAAATACGACATCAAGAGAAACACCGTCGGGGATGTCATGGCGGGTCTCATCGTGGGCACCGTCAACATACCACAAAGTAAACATTCTCAGAACAGAACACACATGTCGCTCGCTATCGAATACAAATACATGCATGAAGCTCATAGCAGCAAAGATATACTTATTCGATCTGCATTGACATGTAAATAAGTCCTATAGCTACCGACACGTGCATGCGTGTTTGCTATTGCTTTCTCCATACACCAGCTGTGAGTAAGCTGCATTTTCAATCTAAACTCATACTTAAATTGATGATATACATTAATGTAAAGGCCATGTGCCCTGTTATTACATCGCGCTTGATGGCTTATGGTAATGTAGTTGCACAAATATACTCAATTGCGTTAATGCACTACCGTATATTGTGTTCACACTCATGTTCGTTGAATAGACCATTTCGTAATTACACCATGGTTGGACAATGCACTGAATAAATGCTACTAGATTGCTGACTGGGATTCTTTCATGAAACTGTATTGGATGGTGGATGTAAAGACATTTTACCGTGTGCCCGGAACAACAATAGGAGCAGATGCACATGGTGGAATGTTCTTTCACTACCTTCTCAGAGCTGAATAGCTGTTGCCATATTTGCATGATAATAGATTGAAATGTGGTCCACTATCTAATGAATTCCCATTTTACTCTGTGAGTTTGGGAATTGACCTGAGGTCATTTACTAAAAGCAATAATCTGCTCATGCGCAAATTGCAATTACGAAATGGCTTATACTGTTAGTTAAAACGATTTGAAATCACGCTTCCCAAAGAACAAGAATTTATTTGCTACACAAAGGGTTAAGCCAATGTAATTGTTATGAAATTGCCGTCGAATGCACCACACGACTGAACAATGATGATTAACACTGACGATAAACGGTAATGCATGGAAGTAAAGATAAGTACATACATGTATAAACAAATACATTATAGCATAAGCCGAGAAGCACATTTGTACGCAAAACAACTTGCGTCCTGTGACTCGGATTGCCTAGAGCGATCGAAAGAAGCAAGCGTTTATTTTGGATTCATGCACTCAATATTCCATTCAAGCTCTACACGAACAACCTGAGACAGGAGCAGAAAAATAAGTTCACCGGGGCCCTCTCTCCCTTGATCGCAACTTACCATTGCGAATGATATCAATCGTAACTCTGCACACTCTTGCGTTGCCAATCACAATAGTCCACGGGATACATAGTGGGCGTTGTCCTCTCCATGTTCTCTACACAAGAACATTCAGATAAGCCCCCTTATTTTGATGGATGTGATTAAATGAAATGAAATGAAAATGAAATGAGGTCACACTTAAAAGAGGTTTTAAAGCACGCACCAGTCTTTTATTCGTAACAGGGGTCTTGGTGGTCGCACCTGATAATCTGTTTGAAGCAGGCACCAAGACAGGCATATTGATCACGTTTTGACAGTAAAATTGGACACCTGTTACACATAAGAGTGTAATAAGCACGTTCGCCATGTGAACACAAGAAACATGGTAATGTTGCGCCGTGGAGCTATTTTGGTGCTAAGAAGCTCCATGATTACACCACTTTTACACCAAAATACTATGTTGGTTTTATCGGGTAT
This sequence comes from Arbacia lixula, assembly GCA_963669155.1. NCBI lineage: Eukaryota > Metazoa > Echinodermata > Echinoidea > Arbacioida > Arbaciidae > Arbacia > Arbacia lixula. Next base: position 31,163,556 of record OZ022576.1, read on the forward strand.
CAGAGATGTTATCGTCTTGTTCATGTTGTGTACACAAGAACAATACCATGAGACACCTTTTACACAGGTCAGGAGTCTTATAATTATGTTTACCTTTCGTTACGGAACAAAATGGTCTACACGAATTACACCTATAGATATGTTTGATGCTGTTCTCAGACACTCTTTTTAGGAATACCGGGTAACATGGGTACTATTGTCTCGTTCAGTTTTGTAAACAAGGACTAATAGGCCTCTATTGCACGCCTCATAGAGTCAATAACATTATACTTTGTGGAACATGAAATATTTCTTTTATAATTGCAGAGCATGACAAATTAACTTTGTTCTACATGGGATATTTATCACGACTGGTAAAGAATTATTGCAAGAGGAACAACATCACGAATTAATCATATTTCATTTCATAACATGGCATTTGCACTTTACGAATTTGGTCCGGCATTTCTGAAACTTTCATTCATCGGAACTATCAGCTTGTCAGCTTCCAGTCAAATCGCTTGTTTTTAGGGTTTAAGAATTATGTTCTAGAGATGATGAGGATGATGATGGTGACGAAGACAATAGGGAAAGGGATTACGATGGTGGCAACGATGGCGTTAGTAACGATGTTGACAATGATGATGATGATGATGATGATGGTGGTGGTGTTGATGATAATGATGATGATGATGACGAAAATGATGAGGATGAGGGTGATGATGCTGAACATGACGATTATATTTATACTTGTGACGACAGGTATGGCGTTCTCCCTCCTGGTCGTCCTCCCTCCCGTCTACGGGCTCTACACGGCCTTCTTCGCACCGCTTGCATTCTTCCTTATGGGATCCTCGAGGCATACGTCAGTAGGTGTGTTACCGTGGTTATTCGACCTACACAGCACACTCATTCAGTTTCTTTTTGAATTGACCAGTAATTTCAAATGCAAGAGGATAAACCCTGGAAGTAAATATGGAATGAAATGAACATCAAATTTGAGCCCTCTTCATAATGAAATAGACATTGTTTTCATGATGTTGCAATCCAGTTGCTTACAGTTGCTTTTTTGGGTTACATACACAAATTATTATAATTTTATACAGGTACTTTCATGAAAATAACAAGTATCGCAAAGCCTGCCCTCTGCACAATGTAGTAATTGGATGAAATATGTATAGGTTTCTGACCTTTCACGAGTACGGGTCTAGAGAAGTAGAGTGATTGTATTGAGATAGTTAACTTTCTTCTTTCATTCAATGTAGTTCTACTTACTCTCATGTGCGATCGCTTATTGCAAAAGTCGTAGTAAACAATTACGTGCCACTCCAACATATCTAGTCACGATTTTAAGTTCATAAGCACATCAGTACTTCCAGATTGTCAGTTTGTAGATTGAATGTAGTTGGCACGTGCTCTAAGATTTACGAATTATTTTGAGCTCCGTTCAGAATTGCTTTCACTGATTTACAGTAAACACGAGGTGAAAATATTTTTGAAAAATCTTTGTCACCAATTAACCCCCTTCTATCCTTAACAAAGCCCTGTGGTAATATTCATGAAAGCTTACTAGCCTAGATAGTTACTAATATGCATGCAGCTGAATGCACTTTAGCAACCAACTGGGCCATGTAGGCTTAGTAAGGTTTCATTAATATGGCCCCTGTCCTTTATTGATTGTATATGTTGTTAGTCGCAGAGTAAAAGAGCATCATATGATAAGTTAAATTGTGTTAACTGCCTCATGTCTAGAGCCATGTTGCATATAGGTTTCCTATTATTGTAACTTACCATTAATGGTAACTACCATGGAAGCAGGTACAATGCTGAGAGCTCATTGGCTGTTGCCATGGTAGTTACCATTGATGGTAAGTTACAATAATTGAAAACCTATGTGCAACTTGGGCCAGGTACCTTTGGAGTGATCAGCATCCTCTCTGGTAACGCTGTGGAGAAGATCATCAGCCAGAGATACCCGTCAACTACGTCACAGCCCTCCCTCATCTCGGCATCGCAACCTATCACCGCTACAACGGACGTCTTCGTGACTATGAATGCGACGGCGGAAACGCCGGCGTGTGGGCTAATCTGTGGGGAGAGACTGCAGATTCATACTACACTCTGTCTCATGGTCGGGCTGATTCAGGTATGTAGACAAATGAGTTGGAGAGGGAGAGAGAGAGAGAGAGCGGGATGGGGTAAAGGGGAGGAACTGGGCGAGGGAGGGAGGGAAGTAAAGATATAGGGAAGAGGAAGACAGAAGAAAGAGATAGTGAGAGATTATATCTCGAACGACATGGTGGTGGCGGGAGAGAGGATAAATACAAAATTATTTGTTGTTTAAAGAGAGAGATTCAAAGGTATCTTTTCACATTTGGAATGGGAATCGTTCAGTTAGTGGACACGTCTTACCATATGTCATCAGTGTCCTCTCCTCTTTCTCATACCCCTTACATACCACCACCTCCCTCTTTTCTCTCCAATACCTTTCCCGATCTCACATCTCGACCTCGTCCCTTCCAACTCCACTCCTCCCCCTCTAGTCTCCTCCATCTTGCCCCTGTTTTTCTGCTCCCCTTCTCCTCTCCTCTTCATCTCTCGGCCTTCTCTCCTCCTCCTCCTCCTCCTCCTCCTCCTCCTCCTCCTCCTCCTCCTCCTCCTCCCCCTCCTCCTCCTTCTCCTCCTCCCCCTCCTCCTCCTCCTCCTCCTCCTCCCCCCCTCCTCCTCCTCCTCCTCCTTCTCCTCCTCCTCCTCCTCCTCCCTTCTCCCTCTTTATCCCCTCCTACCCCTCCCTTACATCTCTATGCAGATGTCACTGGCGGTCATGCGGTTCGGCTTCGTCACCACGTACCTCGCACAGCCGCTGATTCGCGCCTTCACCTGCGGGGCTGCTTGTCACGTGGTCACCAGCCAAATCCCGCCATTTCTAGGTCTCAGTATCCATCGATACGCGGGTCCCCTCAGTCTCTTTTATGTGAGTACTCACCCTTAATACTACCGCAGACGACACGATCCGATCAGACATACGACTCTGCTATTACTTCACGGCTTCACGCAAGTTTACACGTAGCTGGGACATTACTTTTAACTCTATGTATGCTACATAGGACCTTTTCCCCAAGTAATACACGCAAACAGCATAGAGTAGGAGTTCATCTGAGACACGAAGGGTTAATAAATTTGTATACTGCTTAAGGTTGCAGTTACCGCCATTTACCTCTTCATTGGTTTATCAACACGGTTCAAGTTGCTATTCCTTTTTTTTACATCTAAAGAATCAACATCGTACAAAATACACATGGATACATCGCATGACTGACGAAGAAATATATGGATATTTTATTCATGATTCAGAACGTGGTAAACAGTGTCAGGGTGATATATCGGGTAACTTGTGTATTCACGTACAATAGACCATTTTGAAAATGAGATCTATAATCACGGCTGGCAGTGAAGCGGGTAGGAGGAAGTTTTCGTCATCATTTTGCGGGTAGAGTTAGTTAGCACTGTAGAGGTTCCCATTGCCGTTTATTCGTGAATACGTTAGTTTATATTACCAGTCACCTCAATTGTGATGTGTATATGTACGATGTGTGTATGTGCGTTAGTTTGTGAGTGTGTTTGTTGTGAAGCTATGGGAACGTACGTACCGTATGTGTGCATGTGTGTGTGTGTGTGTGTGTGTGTGTGTGTGTGTGTGTGTGTGTGTGTGTGTGTGTGTGTGTGTGTGTGTGTGTGTGTATGTGTGTCTGTGTGTGCATTTGTGTGTGAAAGTCTTCGTGGAGAAGGGGAGAAGGCAGAGGGATATGTGAATTACGCAACTCCCACTTGCCTCTGCAGTTCCACTGAACTTGCACTTAAACCAAGACATAAATAATCCACATTTTATGTCCTTCAGCAAGACACACAATTGTTTTATATTTGAGAGAAATAGAGAAATGGTAGGATAAATTGGTTTGTGTTTTTCTTTCCCGATATATAGTTTACTCAGACCAGCTTAATCAGTGACACTTGAGTTCGATAACACTCTCCGGATGACTCTGATTACATCATCGCCACTCAGTGAATCGTTTCTCTTCCGTCTCGCTGCCGACAGACCTGGCGAGATATCTTCATCAATCTCACCGAGACGAACGTGGCTACCTTGCTGTTCGGCCTGCTGACTATACTGATCCTAGCTCCGGGAAAGTACTTGACTGAGAAGTATAAGCACAAAATCAAGATCCCCGTCCCATGGGAATTATTTGTGGTAAGTTTATGAATGTTTTCTATGGGCTACTCCAGACGAGACGATCCGATCATTCATACGGCTCTGCGACTGGCTTCATTGCATTTGTGCAAGAAGGTGACGTCACATTTCAAGTCGTAAGCTCTTACGACTGCATTATCGTGGCGTCTGCATGTTATCAATTGATGTGCAGAAACAAAAAAATATTAATTTCCCTTATATATGATATTTATATGAAAAAAGATAAGAAGAAAATTCGTAGCACTCTGTGGTGTTATTTCTTTTCGATGATTAAGCTAACTGTGGGGTGAAGGAGGAAAAATAGAAAGAAAGAAAGAAATTAGGGAGTAATTGTTATTTTTCTTACATTAACACAATAATCTTCTTGTACCCTTTTGGTCATTAAAACATAACAAATATGGGATGAAGTTGAAAAAGAAGGAGAGAGTGCTGATGGACAGAGCTAGCCACAAAAGAATTGCAAAGAAAAGAAACGAGAACGAATGTGTGCTGAGAATAATAAGTATCATTTAATATCACAAAGAGGACATTATCAGTTCCGAAGTGTATAAGCTTTTGTTGTAATAATTATATTGTAGATTCGGAAAGTGGAATTTTCATGCCCATTGTCAGTAAGATATCACTAGCCAATAGGCTTATTCTGGTATCATTATCTTGCTCACTATAACAGACGTGGAAACAATGATTTGTTTTCTCACGGTATCAAATGAAATTAAAACAATGTATTTGTATTGCGTTTTTCTTGCATCCAAAAAAAAAAAAAAACACAATAAAGGGGCTAGGAAGAGTGTGGCTTATAGTTGGCCTTAATCTTCATAAATATGATATGTATACGTATTGTACAAATATATATGTGATTATAACAATACGAATATTCATAATAATACTACATGCATACGGATAATAATGATGATTAAGTGAAGTGTTGTCAGCGACGACTATTTTAAAGATAATTTAGATTTGGTGTTTCTCTGCATTTTTAGGTAGTCGTCACCATTCTGATATCGTATTTTGTCAACGTTGCAGACAAATATGGCGTCGACATTATCGGAGAAGTTCCTGTCGGGTAAGCGTTCTATAAAGCACACATGTGCACTCAGAAGTATATAGATATCGTTGTTGAGCTGAAACGGGCATCATGCGGGCACATGGATGTATGTGGATCTCCGTTTTGTCAAGGAGAATTTATTTGTAAAATCCGTCAACACGACCTAAATCAGCCCAAAGTTTGAAGGAACCGAAGGAAGAAGATATATATCCTTCTTGAGCTGAAACGGACATCGCGTGGGCACATGGATGAATCACGGTTTTGTCAAGGAGTATTGATTTGTAAAACTCTCAATCAACATGACCTAAAGTAGCCCAAAGTATGAACTAACCGTGCCGATCCGTCCCATTATGTACTTGAGGATCCGATCAGTTTGGAGTCGGGAATGATTCATGAAAGGAAATAGTTGAATTGTGAAATAAACTATATTCATTCATTTATTAAACATTCAGACCAACAACCTCATTGGATTTTATTGTTGTCGTCGTTAGGTTGATGACGTCTTTGATGTTATAATATTACTAGTTTTCGCACAAGGTCGTTCATCGCCCGTTGATCGTTATATTTGTTCATGTTTGTATTCATGTTTGTATTTATGCGTACACACACATACACATACAATGATATACGGGTATGTAGCAATCTGTCCGTTTACCTATATCTAGGTAGAAATCTGAATTGAACTACAACCTCCGTCTTGATTTATTTCGATTATATATTCAATATAATTCCCTGAATTTGTATGTGACAATGCCACACAACTTGATGAAATCCCGTTTCGTTTTGCCCCTTCCCCTATTCACCACCGTTGTTCTCCAGGTTCCCCACCCCATCCGTCCCGTCCCTCCCTCCCTGGGTAAGCATCGGCAACCTTTTCGGTGACGCCATCGCCATCGCCGTGGTCGGATTTGCACTCTCCGTGTCCATGGCCAAGATCTTCGCCACGGTGCACGATTACGAGATCGATTCTAATCAGGTGAGTGCTCCTGGGTGCGGCACTATTAGCATGATCAGAGCACGGGTGACACCTTGCATAGCCACACCTTGAATATGTTGAAAACCCCATGGCCTTACTTCACATCGCCATGTCAATGCAAACATTCCTGAGAGACGCATAAAGGGTCAAAGGTCCTTAGAGGTTAAGGATATGATAATATCGACATGCGCATATCAATAGTGTTTTGATCAATTAATTAATCGAGTCGGGTTGTACTCCCGAGATACGTTGCTGAGTTCCCAGCGGTCATTTTTCCATTACCCTGGCGATATCTTGGGTCTCGCCGGTCTCGACATTATGTTCTCCTTGTTCTGAATGCACTGTATTATCTATTTGATCCACTGATCCACTCATCCGTATTTAACCCTTCTGCCACCAGGAGCTCCTGGCATACGGTGCTTCGAACGCCTCCTCGTCCTTCTTCTCCTGCTTCGTATCCGCCTCAGCTCTGGCCCGCGTCGCGCTGCTCTCCGGGTCAGGCAGCAAGACTCAGGTACGGGTACAATACCATTTGGACCATTCCCATTTGGTCTAATTTCTATTTCGTCTACGAACGCAAGCTAAAATTTTGTTCTAATTGTCACTTTTATTTTAACCCATGGATGCCTTTTTGGTAGCGAACATTGGTCTCCAAGGGAATCCTGTATACAATACGATTATTGCAGGAATAGGATTTGATGTAGGCCTAAGGTTTAGGATTAATGTAAACATTTCGAAGAATCGAAAGTGATATAAGGGTGTTGAAACAATATGTTTGTATCAGTGTTTACGCAAACCTCTAAGGAAGAGACGCAAGTTTGACTGATTTATGAAGGACCATGTCACATTTCCTCAACATCTGAACCTGGTGAAAAAAAAAAATCTGCGTAATTTGGTAAGATCCATGCCGCTATATAAAAAAAGAACAAAATAAATCACCGTCTGAATTCTCCCACTAGGTTTCCATGCTCGTATCATCCGTGATCATCATGGTAGTCTTACTCCTGATCGGGCCTCTCTTTGAACCACTTCCGAAGGTAAATCGGCAGGGCAACCCGGACGTCAATGCATTGTGACATTATATCTGACCATAGCTCTAGTTCTTCCCTGATATTGAATGTGTTAAGTTCATGATACTGTCAGTTTTAGATACTTTAAGCTGTCATCCTCAATTATAATTGTCTAGTTGTACTTACTAGTCACATGTAGATATGGTGCGCGTATTTCCCTTCTACTAGTATTTCACCATCGCCAACCTTTTTCGCAGTGAAACGAAATGAAATGCACGCGTGTGTGTGCGCGTGTGTGGGGTGTATGTGTGTGTGTATGTATGTGTGTGTGTGTGTGTGTGTGTGTGTGTGTGTGCGCGCGCGCACGCGTAGGGGGTGCTAATGTCCGTAATGGTAAATATTGAGTAAAAAATGACAAAATCTTTCTACTATCTGTTAGGTTTTAACCTATAGCATGTTATCAGATATTTTGCATGTTCTCTGATTTCAGTCCGTGCTAGCCGGTATCATCATCTTTGCCCTCCGTGGTATCTTGGCTCAAGTCACCGATCTCACCACACTCTACAAGACGTCCCTGATCGACTGCGTAAGTCCCACATTCTTTTCGTTTTACTTATGTCATTCTTTCAATTACTGTACATGCATGGGGAGGGGGGGGGGGCGATATCTGGCGCGATGTCGAGGTGGTGTTCATTTTCTGTCCCGTTACTATTACAATGGTTTGCAATTCTGAGATTATGAGCATCGATAAATAAGGAACTGATTGTCCAATCCTAGGTCATTTGGGTTGTGACGTGGTTGGCAGTGATCTTTCTCGGAGTCGACCTCGGGCTCGGAGTTGGGGTGGTCTTCGCTCTCTTTACCGTCATCTGCCGGACGCAGCTGCCCGGGTATAGCAACATGGGTGGGGTGGGTGAGTCTGAGCTCTACTGCAACGCGAATGAGTACAAATCGGTGAGTGCGCGATCTCATTAAGTCATGTTTCACACGCAGTAATATTACAGTTAGAAAACTTCGCATATAAATGCAATAAATACACAATTTCGAGGCAAAAACATATAAATGACAACAAATATCGAACAGTTTCAATTCACAGTTCGGGCTTATTACAAAGTAAACTTCTCAGGTCTCGTGAGATGAGATAAGATATAATGGTAATATTTTTGTTTTTGGTTCGTCTATTCTGCTTTCAACCATAATTATTTACAATTACACTTTTGTGAGGGCTGGGTAATCTACAAGTTTGTAGCTCAAATCATACATAATTATTTCACCGTCACTGACCACGTACATCTCAAAATCGTCTGTCATTTTTTCTTTCTCTCATTTTTCTTCCTTTCCAAATGGCTTTTATTGTTTGATTTCAAACATGAATATGCAGTATTCCTCTTCTTAATTTTACTTCTCTCAGCTGGGCACTACCTCTGACATCCTCATCTTCAAGATGCAAACGTCGCTATATTACGCCAACGCCCAGCAGTTTAAGAGCAAGCTATTGCAAAGGGTTGGCATCAAACCGACTCAAAGTCTGCCCGAGCCCCGGCCGGCACGGTGTTCGTCCACCGCAGACAGCAAACAAGCAGCAGGCGCTAACGTAGTGGTACGTTCTGCTCACGCCCGTCTCTTTATTTCAATGTTAATATTATTGTAAAGTCTCTTTATCTGATTATGTATGTACATGATTTGTTAGTCTATGTGAAAGAAATGAAAACAAAATGTTTTAAATTCGTTCCGATTGAATTGAATTGAATTAAACTTAGTTAAATCTAGGATGTTTAAGTACATGGATATCCATCCCTTTGAACAAGATTTGATTCCGCCACTTAATATTCATAACGAGCAGCTGCTCTCAACAACTCAACAATATGATGCATCCGCGCTTGCGTCACGTTTACCTGGATTTTATAATAGGTCATAAACATTCCTATACATGCATATATTTCAGCTTTCGCTGCTGAACTTTTAGTTTTGTTAGTAAATGCTTGTTATGTAGTTAATAAGGACAAGCGAATACAAAATTTGATACTTTTTGAGATGAGATGATAATACTAGCTTGGGCGCAGCTGGGCACGTTTTTCATGTTACTTGTCCGAAAGGAAAATATCTCACAGTAACGTTTCATGCATTTTTTCATGGAATACGATACGGAACATTGCGAAATTGGGACTTTTGTACTGCGACTTGATATCACTTTTAGAGCCTTTTTGCCATATTGTAACAATATTTCTCGATTGAATCTGCATGGATGCATCGTAGGCATGGTAGGTATTACATGTCACTACTGCGCAAGTACATGGGGTGAGGATATTTCCCCAAATTTTTCTTCGCATCTGATGTTGCATATACGTCAAATCCAGGTAAAAATCAACCAGTGAATCGGCGGCTTCGAACATGGGAAATCGGAGAGAAAATCTTTGTAAAGCGTTCTTCTGTGACTACAAGCAGAGTACAATGAATATGCATGGATTAAATGGCTGCTTGCACTCCCTGTGCTTAAGCATCCATGGTCAAATAGAGCAAACTGCAAAATGAAATCATATTCATTACGTTTATCATATTCATTTGAAATGCAACCTGTATAAAGTGTCTTATAAACACGTTATATGTAACAACTATGTAATGTCTTGTCATTCTCAAAGGAACATAAACGTAAGATCACAAAGGTTTTTTCCTGAGATGATGTAGGAACATTCTATTTCAAGTACAATGTCATATACCATGTATACGCTAGAGCAGTTGTAAAATATAGTGTTAATATAGTTCTGACTTTATTCTTTATTCAGTTTCGTGAAAGTGTTCCCTACTATTTTTTTTTCTTATATGTCTAGAATTCAAACGGCGTTAGTATTAGGAAAACCAGGGCACCTTCCTCAGACAGAGTTCGTGTCGTTATCATCGACTGCAGTCACTTTGGCTTCATTGACGTAGGTGGCGCCAAGACACTAATGTCCTTGATGGGCGATTTCCGTAAGATCGGGGTGGAAATGCGATTCTGCTGTTGTGAAGGTGAGTTGGAAATCCATAGTGTTATTTGTTATTTTCAAGAATCAAATGTCAAAACAAAACAAAAATGAGAATAAATAATTTATGAAGGAGTGATATATCTTGGATGCAAGCAGAAAAGCTTCCATGGTAGAAAATGGTTACTTTTTGTATCTACTCATTGCACCCGTGTTAATGTGAGTGCAAATGTCCTGGCAATAGGTTTAGATTTGGAAAAGAAAAGACCCTCAAGACTTGGCAAATGATATTTATGCTACAATGATTCGTTCCTATTCCGTTTAATCAAGGAGCTATGAAGCGTTGCATCCTTGGTCTCATTGAGAATTTTTCGTCCACGGACAAACCCAAAGTGATTCTGCTTTTTAACACAAAAAAAAATATCATTACAAATGATAATCAGAATGTTCTCACATCTACCTATACATGTACAATTAACAGTATTATATCCTATCTGAATATTGGTGTAACTACGACACAGTTATCTCAAGTGTTAATTTATCATTTGTTTCGTTTATTGTTTACTGCAGATTCTGTGATGAATTCTATTAAAGTAATTTGCCAAATTGATGAGAAGAAAGGGGATATATTCTTTCCTTCAGTGTTAGACGCAGTCACTGCTGTATCTAAAAAGCCGGTGGGTGTACCATTTATTCCAACAAAATCATAATTAACTTGTTGCTTTTGTTCTTCATTTAGTTTGTTTTATTTGTTCGTAGTGTGAAATCAACAGTGCACCATGATACACACAATATCAGATCAGGGCCCCATAACACAAAGATTTGCAATCAATCGCAAAATGGCAATGGCCAATCAACATCATTGTTGCTTGAGCTTTTTGTTCAAAAGACTGACCAGTAACCAATCAGAATTCGTCTTTAAAATTTGCAGTTGACCACAAACCTTTGTTACGATGCCCAGATGTTTCCACTGACGTGTGAATGTGAACATCGATGAACACAATGGAAATTACTGGTTCTGTGCAATTTTTAGATGATGAAACATAGAAGCCACATCTCTCTGTAATACAGTAGCGGATACCCTCATGATCATCATCGTGTAAAGGATTTATTTCTGTACAGATCTCTCGTGTCCATTGATAGTGAAATAATGACCACCACATTACAATCCCTGCCCTCTAATATAAAGTAATGACTTACTTATAACGGGAGAATAGTTCGGTTGTGACCAGGGTATCAATTCTCGTTTGATTTCAGGATCATCATAAATAAATCATCTAAAAAAGAGCAGTTTTGCGATAACCGATCAACAATTTCCAATTGATCCACAGAGCGCTTCTCCATCCGATACCTTGGATACCCTGCCGGTCCATATTAGAGATGACGTCATAAATGGAGGAGATGACGTCATGAATAGAATTCATGGGGTTGGAGTAGATGATGATGATGATAATGAGAGTGACACGACAAAAGTTTGATGTTAACTCTCAAGGTGTCCTTTTCTCACGAGCAATGCATATAATGGCATACAGCCGTTTGGCTGACACAGAATGAGTCAAATCTAATAATACAATGACATGTTGCATCCTCAGAGGTGTTAACATTCATTTGAAGAACTCTCAACTATGTGTTCCCAAAATGCTGCAAATAGTGAAAGGATGGCTGGGCAGTTTTGCCTGAAGCCCTGCGAAGAATGCCACGCCTGGATATTTTGGAGGCGACGTGGTGTAGTGGAGCGTTACTCTGACTCTTAATCCGAAGGTTATGGGTTAGGTATCGAGCATCCGCGTGCATTTCAGTATGACATGTAATCCATACCTGCTCCGTACTTACAGGGTGAATAGGGAACCTGGTAGAAAGTCACTGGATGAAAAGCAGTGATAACAACTGATAAGGCTACCCTGGGTAAAAAACAGATCCTTATTATCATCATTCTTCTTCATTTGTTGCCACGAAACCTGCTTTTGAATATCTCGTCCTTTGACTTTGTGAAGTGTAATTCTCATCTTGATTCGATTTGTAACGTTTATACTATCATTTTCCAAAAGTGTATTAAGTTTTGTTAACACCTAATACAAGGTGGTCTCTGGCTTTATGGCCAACGGCTTTTGAAAAGCGAATTCATAGATGTTTTATTATTCTTATTCTACACATTGCGTAATTAAAACTAATCCAGGCATGACAATATCTCGTATAAAAAAGCCGTTCATACTTCATAAAACAGTGTACTTTATGCATTTTTTTTTTCAAATGATACCATGCTCTTGCCTCAAATAGTGTTGCGGTTTACACAGTATTTTTTATCTTCTTGAAAGCTAACGTTCCGTTTAAGTTAACAAGTGACACGTAACTAAGCATTAGAAATATTTATCAAACAATATACATGATATATACAGCTATAATCAAAGAGGTTTCATAGAATGGCACAAATCATCAGATCATATATATATATATATAATTTGTACTAAAAATATCCCTATAACTGAAGATTTGGACTCACGTGTGACCTCTGCGATGTTGATTTTCAAAGGACATTTGAATTCGTTGTGTTTGAAGGAAAGAGGTCAACTAAAATGTGAATTGAAGTGACGGGAACAAACTAGGGATAGAAAATATATAAGTCATATTTAATAGAAGAATAACAATCTAATGAAAACAGAAAAAGTGTTAGTAGATAAATGAGACGTTGTCAATATTTACCAATACAAACTGGCAAATATAAGCGTCTTAAAAAAAGTACCCGCCAGTATGCGTTGTTGTACAAATTGGAATACGGGAGATATTTTTGATAAAATACATATATTATGAAATATGAACAATGTTATGAAGCGCGATACCAGATACTGAGAGAGTTCACTGATGTTAATAATGATTTTGAATATTGAGATAAGGAAAGTTGATTTGAAATCATAATGCAAATGGAAAGTGGAGAAGTCAAAATGTATCATACAAAATGATAAAAGGTGAATGATTGTATTATTGGTACACTGGAGTGGCAATCTCATGATGATTATGTATCACTATCATATTATTCAGTCCTTAAAAAAAGTTAGTTATATGATTAAATATAAAAAAAAGTTTATATAACATAATACACATATCAGCCAATGGTAACAATGCGTTTGTTTATACGTATTTGCAATAAGATGATTTTTTATATATAAAAAGAATACATATATATATATATATATACATATATATATATATATATATATATATATATATATAAAATCATGCGTATCATACATGATATGTACTATACATAAAATAAATCTTTACTGTACAATATACTTTGGATAAATATTTATGTATTGTATTGTGAAAAATATACTCTTAATGTTGTTACATTTTAACTATTTATGAGAATTGTGCCTTGATAATGTGGATAATCGACAAAATATCATTTTTCATGATGATGATATGAATAAACTCAAATGGAATTCAAATTTGCAGTTTACCTACATTCCTATGCGTTTGTCGAGCAAGTCTGTCGTAAGCTATTGCTCTGTTATTGGGAAATTGTGTACAAAAGTCCTGTGCGTCTACAGTGGATTCCAAATGGAAATTGTGTGATCTAGATCAAAGCAAGACCATACGCGTTCATGCAACGCACAAGCCAGATGCCGGGGCTAAGTCTGATCTAGATCAAAGCAACACCATATACGTTCTTGTAATGCACAAGCTAAATATTTTGAAAGTTATAGTTGAGCTCCACAACAGATATGATTATAGATTCATGGGAATTGATTTCAGGTCGCTTTCGTATTTGATATTGCATGACTTTTTTCAAGTTATGGAATTAAATGAATTGAAGAAAAAACTACTTTTTACCACTGGTCATTGTAGCGTTTTCAGCTTCCCTTTACCAACATATCACACAAAGGGCAATATTTGGAGGCCAATCGTTCGCCAATTCGTCCATGAGTCTGTGATGCCATAAGCTTATATTCTTTACACAGTTTAGCATGATTTTACAAGCAAAAATCGTATCATGAACACATTTACATGCTTATTATTACGTGTCTTATTTTTATCAATTTGTGTTTGCTTTGTTCTGATTTGTGTTTTCTTTTATAGAAAGCATTTAATTTCGGACCGTAATTTTCGCACACTCCCCTACACCTCCTTCTCATCAAATATGATTAAAAAAGAATACAAATTTCGACACATCCGGTAACACATTTACTATTTTAATACAGCATTCATTTTATTTGACTGAGCATTGCTTTATCGAAGAGGCACTTAGAACAGTCTCAACAAATGAATACAATATGCGTAGGATTGCGACATAAATAAATTTTCAATACATCTCTTTAACGATGACCACAACAAAAAGGAAATAAATAATAACGCATTTCTATTTATACCAATGAATACATGTCAATCATGAATTAAAGAAAATGTACACAATTATTGAATCATAGATTTGTATGAATTTTAAATACTTTGCGCAAATCGGTGCCCAATTTCGCGCTTATGGTTAAACAGAAAGATTAATAAAATGGCTAGATGATTATTATGATCCATCGTGATAGTCGATCCTTTCTTTTTTTTTTTGGGGGGGGGGGGGTACTCATGGGGGTACTCATGGCGTTATGCCATGTTGGGCCCGATTAAAATCCGTCGATATGTCATGTCTGCACATGGAATAATGATGGAACAAGTGTATCATTCAGCAGTACTGATCTTAAATTGATTTCTTCTTGGCGACCATGTTTGGTATCCGTAGAAATCATAAAAACACGATCAAACCATGGGTCCGTGCATATCGCAGAGGGCGCTACATCGTTATGAATGATGTTTAGATCCGGTAACATAATGTGCCGCAATAATAGTGTTCGACTGGAACACAGACACTCTTCGGACAAAAGTGAATAGTTTCTAAAATGGTGTTCGCTCCATTCTTTCCTTGAAAAATCATTATGAATATTATCACCAAGCAAAAGGTAGCATATACTTTCTTATTTGTTTGGTGTTCGTCAATAATACAAATATAATAAAGTAATAATGTGAATTTGAATACATAATTTGAAATCTGGTCATAGTTAAGTGCCTTCACTCACTATAGTTAAACCATTTTTCATGAATTTGTTCCCAACATTTCTTATTTTCAACGATACAAATAATGTTGGCACAAGTTCTTTTCTGGGTTCTATCTCGGGTCTATTGCATCCATTTTAAAGTTAATCGTAATAAGATCTAATTTGATAAAACATTTATCTCCACCGAACAAAAGTAAGAATTATGAGTTAACTTTGTGAAACTTCAATAAATTAATTTAATGAAAAAAAAGCGTACCCATTACAAATAAATATATATTTTGTCATTCTCCTGCACTATTATTCTTTCTTTACACCGCACGGTTTAACATATAGACGAGACAACTTTAGAACATTATGTGTAATCAGTTAAGGCCGCATCAGGTTCTTAGAGGTATCGCTCATTTGCTCAAAATAGCAGAGAGGGTGCAAAAATCGTTTTGATGTATAAAAGGAAGAAAAAAAATGATCTTAAACAAACCTATAAAAACAACTTTATGAATTGTTTTTATAGCTAGTCATTATCAGCATGATAAAAGTACAATATAAGGCCCATAACCTTTGAAATTGTTCTTGTTACGACTTAGGAGGCGCCGCTTCGCCTGCATTAGCAATCTTGTCGCAGATACCTTGTACTCAACGAAGCGCACGGTAAGCCGTCAACTACGAAGCAGTGATACATTCATCCGGAACTTCAACATACTTTGTAGCCACTTTAGTGATTTTATCATATAACTCAATAATTAGCTAGAAGCATTCAACCCATGGGCCTGTACAGCTCAAATTACCGAGGTCGATATAGTCTCACATTACCATGACTGTGACTGTGACTGTGACGTGGCATCTGCACGTCCTACTGTTGAACCCTTCCAGTTAGAAGTGACGCAATCGCGTACGCATCGTATTGGTAAAGGCAGCTAGCTGTCAGTCACATGCAGTGTCCTGGCAATCTAAAACTATCTAATATCATTGCCGCTATTGCAACAGTAACGTTTGATGTCCATGTGAGACAGAGAATATCAGCACGTTCCTTTCCACTCTACTTTCCACTTTCCACTCTTTTGCACTCTATGGATGACGACAGTGTCTAGTGGTAGTTAGCGTAGGCCTTTGCGTTTAACGTGTACGATTCCTCGAGGTGATTTGTTCCACATATGTCGTAGTTCAGTGAGGAAGCAGAAGCGAGCTGTCACGCCTCGGAGCTGTCAATGGAGTCGCCCTCAAACAACGGGGTCGATGAATCAGGTCTTTTATTAGTTCTTCTACTCGTAGGACTCTCCAAGATCCTTGAGCTAGCAGGGAATAGCCTGGTGGGCAAGATCTCGAGTTTAGTCGGCTCTTTACTGTTTCTTCTTTCATTTCCGACCTCGTTTAACGGCGATAAACGATCACCATCGCCCCCGCCACCGCGACTAGAATGATTCCGATAATTGTTATCATCAGTGCCATATGTTCGTGATCTTTCCTTCCATTTGTCTCGGACTGCAACAGCTTCGTAGTCGACGAGCGGGGCCGTCGAGTCGTGCCGGCTGACGGGTCGCGGGGTTTTCTTAGGTGACGGCCCGTTGCCGATTATTGTTGCTTTGACGGTCCGTAGCATGGGAAAGTTACGAACGACGAAAGGTGAATCAGTGCCGGCAGAGGCGTCCCGCTTATTTGGTGGGGGTTGGCTGGAAGTACTGGTGGCAGCTGTGGGATAGAGTTCGTCGATTTGAAGGAGGGGAAACTCGTTCTGGTTGTTCGGAGTTTTCGGAGTAGTGACGTCATATGGAGTATCTCCCGCCTCGCATCCTTCTGTCTCCGGGCGACGCACTTCGTTTTGTCTGCAAGGCAACGGGATTTCAAGGGGGAAATATGAAGGATTATTTCATATTTCATATTTCATTAGAAAGTTTTCGTTTGATGCAAGGTCCAATCTGCCCTTCCCCCACCTCCATCCTTTCTCAAGAAAGAGATACCTCTTATAAAAGAATGTTCATCACTTTGCTTGCAAAATGCACTTTTCCATAATCGAATGACAGTGATTTTTATCTTCTTTTTCATGATTTATACAAGCATGAAACAAGTTCTACAGAGAGTCAAGTCCTGATTTACAGATTGTCCATCCCTTTTGCAAGCTTAAAATTTGAAATCGTCTATCACGATCGTAAATTGAAGAAAGTGTGATTCAATACCATTTCTAAGAATATAGCATTTTGAAGCTTTCTGTATATGTAAAAAAATTCAGCCGTTAAATTTCAAACCGACTTTTTTCGTACTACGAAAAAAGTATTAGTCTTTGTTACAGCATCTTTGTGGTAATTATGCGTGTGTGAAATCCTAATTTTATGAGTAATTACCAAACTTTGGAGATGATTCCTTCTATAGAAGATTTTTTTTTCATAATGCGTTTTATAATTTAATAAACAGATTAATCAATAAAGCAGATATTTCAACACAAACTGCTAAGAGCCTGAGGTAAAGACTATTAATCAGACGTTGTTTACGTGCATTATTTGAATTTTACACTACAGTTTCAAATTGTGAATATAGAGCTTGCTAATACTTCTCTATATGTTTTGCCAATGGTTTTCGATGGTTTTGTGGTGATCTGAAAAAGGGACGGGCTGTCTTTAAACTCCATGGTATCATTCGCACGTTCCCACAATAGTTTCAGTCACCCTTCAACAGACTCACCTTTTTTTCTTTTTCTTCCTCGTGAAGCAGAAAATGATGCAGCCGAGAAACAAGATGATGATAAACAAGGTGACACTAGCTCCAATGAGCAGCTGGACGGATCCTGCAGTCAATAGTAGGGGTGTAATATTCAATTCAATTAAGATAATATTCATCACATTCTAAAATGATTGATAATGGCAGGAATGGTTACTCTTGATGTTCTCTATTTCTTTTCTTTACAAACATTTTTAATGTATAGATTTAATGCAATTATTATTACTCCGAAACAAACGACACATCACGCTAATTATGGAAGCGACTGCGAAAAATTATCTTTCTTCCATCTATATGTCGTATCATTCCATCTTTTTCAAGCCAGGAGGAGAGAACAATGAATTGACCTATCGCTATGTTTATGCCGAATGTCGAAAAGGGGCGGGAATACAGTATAAACATACTTTGTATCCGTTATATCAACTTTCATCTTGTTCCGTCTATTCCCTTTCCCCATATAACAAAGAGAAATAATGTAGTACGAATACCAGGTCTTTTCATGAACTCGTGATATGAAGTAACACTGCATATTATATCAGTGTTCAAAAACATTTCACTGTTTTTATCGTCCGATACGTGATTCATGATTTATCATAATCCTTGTCTATTCTCTACTACCCAATGTGACATTTAATGATCTTCCTCCCAAGAAGTGTAACTCTACCAAACATCATGAACATTATATTCTAATCTTATAATGTACTTGACGCTAAGCTTCCTTACTCGGGTGAATGCCAATCCATGTTTGCGGCGTTGGGTCACCTCCTACAAAAATCGGGGCACTTGTTGAGTTATTGTCACTATTGTTCGTGTCGCCGCCTCCTCGTCCCCCTCCCCCTCCTCCGATGTCATCTCCGCCAGAGCCTCCCGTTACAACATAACCGTCCGTGTGCGCCGCTGGAGACGCCAAATCTACCCCAGAGTCTTGCGTCACCGCGGAGGGCGCTGCAGTAGTAAAGTCTACAGCCGCGTCGCTAGGGAAGTGGATGTCAAATATGGGCACGTTGATGCCGCATGCGCAGGTCGCCGGTTGAAGTCGCTCCGCCGCGACACCCCGCCAGCACACCCGACCTCCGGAGTTCATTCCGCCGCCTCTCCGGCTTCGCTCCCGCACAGTCCAGAGATCAAGCGCTGCAGAGGAGAAACATAGGCGAACAAAAGGAAAGCGGTGATTGTGTCACAGTCGGAGACTGATTGCCAGGAATATCGAGTTGATTGGCTATTTCACCACCTCTTAGTCTTAAAGGCAGTGCAGGCTATACCGAGATCAAGAATTGTACCGAACTAAATCAATCAACACGCACAAGTACCAAGTTGAGTTTGTGAACTCAGATTTAATTGTCAAGATATGGTAGAATACTATATACACACACACACACACGCACGCACACTCTCTCCCTCTCTCTCTCTTTCTCTCTCGCTCGCACGTCTCCCCGTTTCACTACTACTACTACTACCATGACTACTACTACTACTACTACTACTACTACTACTACTACTACATAGAAATAAGGTCAATGTGCGTACATGTACTAAGAACTAGGAAGGAAGCACTGCTTTTAGGCAAGGGGTCAAACATCGAGCGGAAAAAAAATATGAAAATCGTGACTAACAGCAAGTGCGTCACCGCAAAGTCACTGCCATAAACGTGTGTAGTTCCATAGAACCAACGGTTTGAAGAGGAAAATTATCAGAGCAAAGATAACACTGACAACGATAGCGATATCGCGACATTTTATTTCTACAATTACCACTACAAATGATAATAATGATAATGATAATAATGATACAGTGTAGTAATAATAACATTAATGATTATGATAAAAGTAGATAACTGTACCTTTCAACATTTGGGACATTACAAACATAGGAAAATGTTCCACACGGAGGGGTATGACATTACCCGGACGAAGAGTCAGAGAGGAAGATGGTGATTAAGAACACGGAGGAAGGCAATCATTGTAGTTTAAAGACAGTACATCCCTTTTGGAGATTTGACCAGATTCAGTATAACATAGCGTGAACCAGAACAACAGCATGTTGGTCCAGTTTGTGAAATAAGTAACGGAACAGTGAGGCAGAATTTGAATAAAAAATAATAACGCTTGGAAAAACGTGTTCCTTTGTCTCAGCTTCTTTTCCCGGATAGGAATGAAGGTTGTAGCTGATGACCATCACATCCCCTATATCTTTATGATTACATCTCGTCACAAAGCTGACAAGAGGTTGATGGAAATCAATTTTTGTGAGCAAGTTTTGTGAGCATTCATAGTCTTATCCTCAAAATAATCCTATGAATAATTAAGTGGTACTTTTGAAAAAATGAAGAACATAAAAAAGAAGTGTATCAGATAATATACTATTTGCGGTATGTATGTAAATTTTAAACAATACGTTATTAATAACAACCCCAAAGCTGGTCCACGGTTTGTCTGACTATCAACAACAAGTAGATTGTGCATTCAACCCCTTGAGACTGAATCACTGGACACAGGTGAATGTCATAAAGCGTTACTGCCAGTTAGGGGAAGAAATTATCAATACATTACGAAAATGGATAATTTAATTCTGAACGCAACAATACCCCGCACGGACCACATTTGACAATCCACATGACCTTGGGCTGGCACGAATATCATGAATTATTTATGACATTGAAAAAAATAATTACTAGTCTCTTCTCGCATCACTCATGCTCGAGTGACTCCAATACTCAAGTACTCCAGTCGACTAATGTCATTTCACAGTGCACTTTTGGATTTACAAATCTAAATAGACCGGGGACAATGACGACAACAGATGCATAATACTTGATTTGATAGATAAATCATGGTGAGGCAGCATGCAGATTTCATTAATGAGGTTTTTATTTTCGTAATGAATTCACGATTTCAATGGGTGGAACTCACACTGAACATATTAGTTGTTGCTACTCAGACACACCTCAGACAAGCTTTAGGGTTTTGCGAGTAACGTATTGTTTGAACGACGTGTATACAATTTGCATTCATCATGTCCATAACGAAAAATAGTCTATACAGTTATCAACTTGTACAACACGCAATCAATTGGAATATCTAACAGACATTGCCTGATGCCTGATAGCAACTAAACACATATATACATATATCTTTGTTTAGTGTCATGGTTACCATCACAAAGTCAGGATTAATCTTGTTCATGAAACGCCAGCCCTCCTTTCTGGTGATCACACTCGCGGAGGACTGACAGGAAAGGTCAGTGACCTCTACAGACGTTCCCCGAGGAAGAAGTGAAATGGATCTCGCCTTGTTCACACCCCATTAATCTCTCGCCGCACAGAGTGCTCTCCTTCCTTTTCCTTACTCTCTCTCTCTCTCTCTCTCTCTCTCTCTCTCTCTCTCTCTCTCTCTCTCCTCTCTCTCTCTCTCTCTCTCTCTCTCTCTCTCTCCTCTCTCTCTCTCTCTCTCTCTCTCTCTCTCTCTCTCTCTCTCTCCTCTCTCTCACTCCTCTCTCTCTCTCTCTCTCTCTCTCTCTCCTCTCTCTCTCTCCTCTCTCTCTCTCTCCTCTCTCTCTCTCTCTCTCTCTCTCTCTCTCCTCTCTCTCACTCCTCTCTCTCTCTCTCTCCCCCCTCACTCTCTCTCTCTTTCTCTCTCTCTACACCCTCTCTCTCTCCTAAGCTCTCTCTGGGTCTGACAATACCACGTATGTTCAATTTCAACGACGTGACCTTATGTTGACGGAAATAATAGTGTTGAGAATGGTTTGACGCCTTTCGGAATTTGGCGATTGTCTGTTGAATAGCGACAAAACACATTATCGTCGTCATTTAAGCTGCCCGGGAAAATTGAAATCGTGATATTACGCGAAGCTTGTCACGTTTTGTGATGTGAGAGAAAAGGAGGCATGCATAAAGTTGGTTTTGAATAAAATAATCGAGTTGTGGTAAGGAAATTGCTATAATGGATTAAAAGAGGAAATGAGAACGTCAAGATGCAAGATGAAGCCTGCAAAGAATTCACAAGTCTTGAAAATGTTTTTTTTTTAAAGGAAACTGTCAACATCAAAAACGAAGGTGGTATATTCATTTTTCAGATAATATCAAGTTCAGTACCACATTGCATGAGGCACGTACAGGTAGAACAAGGCGATCTACTTTGTGGAATATGACACTTTACAGTGACATAAATGCAATATCAGCTTGCAAAACATACATTTCAGTTTGCCTCTCAGGTTCGGCTTCCTTTTGAATTGCAAAGTGGAATTGGACTAAGAGGGAGGTTCTTAAACATAATTTTCATAAAGTTACAGTGCAGTGTACACATGTTTATAGTCAAGGCATTCAAAGGGATTCTCTTGCCTCTCAAGAGATGGACGAGATCGACGGTTTCAAACAACAGCCATACGACAAAATATGCACTGCAATATTTCAACCGACACTACAAATCGGCATACACACGTAATGTAATAAATGCATTATCGGGTATAAAAAAAAAAACCTCGCCAGATCTCAACACACCCTTGTATTGAGACGTGACACATCAAGAGGTAGAGCGATGTCAAGGAATCCATCTGTTGTCATCTCACATACCCAGCATTGTCAATCAGTATAAAGGAAAATGATAACTCAAAATGTTTGTTCCCCCACGCAGGGATGCCAGGCAAGTGCTTCCAGCTGAAACTCTATACCGTTCGTGCCTTATACCGCGAGATGTGCTGTCTAACACATACAGTCATACTCGCATGGGTATGTTTAGCCTTCTAAAACTATGAAGATAAGGGAATTCTTTGTCCACCGAAATAAAACAATGTAGGTTTACATTATCTCAGACATGTTTGTGAAACCGAGGAAGTTGTGACTGCTTTACAGGAATGACAGGCTATAGATATACGTGATTGATGTTACTATCATTATCATGTAGGCAACCTATCCAAAACCTCTAGTAATTTACTCGGACAATGTCAAGTACAGATTATACATAAGGCACAGTGTCGAACATAAACTTTGGACAAGAACAAAGCGTTTTTTGACAATATCGTGGCAGAATCGGAAAACGCACACACGTCATCAGGAAACGAAGAGTGAAGATCTCCATCCCTTTACAAGGCTCTTGTTTGGTTCCCTTGACTCTCCTCGCGGCGGGGTATGTTTACTGTGGGTTACTGGATGCTGAGTGACCCAACTAAAGAGCCTTCCATCTTGCCTACAACCCCCAACATCAGGAACATCTGCTCCAAAGGTGCGCCGAGGTGAGCAACGGCCATGAAAGGAAATATCCAACTCAAAATTAGGGTTAAACAGCACTATTAAAAGACGAGAGAGCCTGCTTTCTTTTAAGAGTGGCATTTAACTCTGTATTGTTATTTACAAATGTAGCTCTGTTTTCATTTAATTGTGCTATTTAACTTTGTTTTCATTGAAAAGTGTTGTTTAATGTGAGTCTAGTGGCTTCATTCAAACCGAAGTAATTCACCCCCCCCCCCCCCCCCCCCCCGCAAAAATGATGTGGGCGTACCAGACGCGCAAGAGCATAATCTGTTTAATGCAACGCGCGGAATTTACTTGTTCAGGTTTACACTTTTGCAATTTTCAGTTATAAATAATCTCGTTTAGTCGGTTAACTTCAAAATAGATTACATAATACTGATTGAATTTGATTGATATCGATTGGTATTGGGACCTTTCAGGTGATAATACGCTAGTACTATGAAGACGTCCATGACCACATCGAAGCACGTTTATGTTGATACTCAGATCACAGTAACACAGAGCAAGATATCAGGTCATCAATTAGTGAAAATCGTGATCCAAATGCAAAGCTAACTTCTGGAAAAAAAAATGTCCTTTGTTCCTTTGTGTTACAAATAAGCCGCTGCTCTATGAGATTTGTGTGTATTACTTTAAACATATTACATGCGGCACACACAACATCCAACGCGTTTAAGCATGATTAAGTATGCTGTAGATACACTTCAATCTTATTTACTGGGCGGAGGTGTGTAGCAATCGTAGACATGATAGAGAGCCAAGTGCTTCGAAAAGCTTCTAGCTCAGGCGAACACAAATTGGCGACAATTTAATGACTTTGAATACATTATCCAGCCTTGATACGTGACAATCCATTAGCATTGCTTAATAAACACTGTGGTACAAGTACGACTGATCTATTTATTTCCGTCTGGCGGCCTTCAAGTATAGAGCGCCACATGCGTCCACTACGGCCTTTAAGTTCTCACTGGCGGGTGCATTCTTCCGGTCAGTACATCATATCCCATTCTCCAACAAATAAATCAATACACAGTTTATAGCCAGCCAGCCAGGTTATTAATTTGTTTGCTCAAATAGGACAGAAGTGTAACAATTTCGTGAAGGATCTACCGACGCATGAAAATAAATATTTAAAAATATATATATGATGTATATGACATTGTGCGCGTTTGTGTGTGTTGTCAAAATCCATTTACACTGTTCTGATTTCTACCTCCAGCGCTGGACCCAACCTATCATGCATACGGCCCAGTCACAGTCCTACTCGTCTGCCCCTCACTCTTAACATTTATCTTCGACGAAATAAAGGTAAGGAACAAAATGTCGGGTCACCACAATCTACCAATAAGTATTTGCACGTCTGTGATGAGTCGTATGTTTTACGACCTCATAGATGTCGGTGAAGACATTCTGTTCTTCATCACACTTAGAGGTCGTTTGAAACATAATGGCTCCCTGAGCACTGTCTAAAAAAGAGTAATGATTGATCCGAATAAATCGCAAGTCCAATCCCTTATCTCTTATGTACATAGTTACGGTTGAAATCAATCGCAAGAAAAGTTTCCATTAATCGCAAGACACGACCCTGGTCTAAGGGTGGACGTACTACTACTAGCCCGAGCTGAGATTGAGGCACACAGTTCAATTGGCTGCATGTAAATGTTCGTGTGCAAGCCATGGACGAGCTTATCCATGTATACAAACAACTCAACAATCCCGTAAACGGATGACGTCGTTTCTCGTGCTATGCGGAGGACGACAAAGATTGTTTAACGAATTCAGCAAGAAGTGCATACATGATTTATGACTCCTGCTAGGAGAGTGGAGTGTCATGCTGAGTCTGATTTATCACAAGCAAGCCTTTGACGGGCACAAAAAAAAAGGAGGGGGGGAGGGGGAGGGTGAGGACGAGGGGGGGGGGGGGCAGAGAGAAAATTGAGAACGAGTGAGAGAGAGGGATAGAGTGAAGTGGGTCATATCACTATAGCATAATTAATGCTAGATTTATGGAAGTGAGAATGTTAACCCCGATCTAACCTTGACGTAGCCACGTTAACCTTTCGTGATATATGAGTTGTGTTTGCTCACCAGTCCCTAGTACGACGTAACGCAGAAAATAAAAAGAAATTCCTGCTTGAAATCCAGATCATCACTACCGAGAAAATATTCGGTTGATATAGTGTCGGTTACAAAATATTTTTCTTTAAAGCTTACTACAAAGCTTTTCCTTTTCTGACAGGGAACGAGAACGGACAGAAAGTGTTATGGGACAATAAAACTGGAAGAAAAACTATACTTCGCGTTATTATTCCCCAAGGCAGTAATTTCATATCACGGTTGATTTCAGAGTTCAGACATAATGCTGAAAGGCGAATTTGACTATTATACGATCAACCATTTTGTCAACACGTTTGACATGTAGTAACGTGTGTGGAGACTTTGAAAATTGTTTGTGATGATGGAAGGGCGGGTTTCTTCTGGACTGTGTATCTGCAGTTGTATATACAAGAGTGATACGCAGCATTGATATCTCTCGAGATTACATGAACGTTGTACGCTATCAATTCAAGCCAGGCCGCTGTTCGCTGTACATCCTGCCCTATGGTGAGGTCGTTACTTGTTATAAAAGAAAAAAAAAGAGGGGGGAGGAATGCAAGAAAACGATCTGAAATACATCATACTACTACAGACTACATATGAAAACAATCTATTTCATTCGATTGTCTTTAATGATTCAGTATTATTTTCTTTTCTGCTCCCACGTGAGACATATTGCTTCAAAGGCATGAAAACCCGTCTGTTCAATTACATACAGTAGTTTAATGGGAATGGGGGACAGGCTTTAAGGTTTTTACTTGTAGTCCAATTTTCTTGACATTGTGATATATCTTTTCTGCTGGAATCATACAAATTCTTCTTTATTTAGAGCATCAGCAGTTTCTTCCGCAGTTAAAATGATATAGGGGTGACCATATAACACGACCCATTTACATCATTTGACAGCACACTGAACGCAATATTCCCTGAATGTCTTGGAATAACAGCTAAGAAAGACAGAGTCAGTGCAACAGAATTCTCAAGATGGTTTCACGGAAGACCTAAAGTCAACCCCGGAATCCTTCATCTTGACTCCCCGACCGTTTACCGCGCTGGACCACAAAGATTTCCGCGACTGGATGCGGTTTGCAGGCATAAACCCGTGACAATCAGTCAGTCGACGAGTCTGAATCAATCGGTCTCAATCCGCACAGACTAGCTAGTATAAATCTGTATATGCCCTCTTACATAAGGGCAAATTTAAGGCGCTAGTCTATTCTTACAGACACACGCATTGCGTGAGGGACTCAATTCAGTCTGCACAGACAGACTAACGTGGATGCGGGCTGGGCTTGACTCTCGTGATTCTTCTAGGATTGTGGGATTGACGGTCGGGATAAGGGAGATTGGTGAGAGGGCAAAGAGGTTGCGGTGAAGTGGATGTTGGGATTTTAAGGTCTCAAAGTCTTCATCTCAATGCATCCCATATGACTGTTTCTCTTGTTTTCTCTGCATGATTTGTCTTAAAGGTAAGGGATAGAACATGAAGTGGTAATAATTATAGGCCGTGAAAATCATGCCCTGTTCTGCCGTTACCACCGAGTCTGGGTTTCGATTAACTTCAACGATATTATAAGTTTGAGATGATTCCTTTCCTGGTATCCTGAACTCAAAGAAGAATGAGACCCGTGTAGGTCATTGCAGAATAATATTCTATTGATCACGGATCCCGTTATCATTTACACTCCAACCCCTTACCTTCTATGTGCCATTTCATGCTGGTTCGAGAGTGAGTTCGCAAAAATAACATTGGTTTTGGTTTCTAGCAATGTTTTAATTAGAATGATAATAACTAAATTAATTAATGTAACATCATGTTCGCCATCCCCGTCTTATTTAGATGCTTTGAATATGCATAATAAGGGTATGTTTTACATTCACATCGAGTTAAAAACGCATCTCTGTTCATGATTGTTTCCAGCGAGGACTATCGCCGCATATCTGAAAGGTCGTTTAAGGTTAATTTTATAACTATTTCATATTAGAATCATGTTTCATAAGGTGGAAGCATATTCTGTAGAGGTTGACCGATATGGAAGAAAAAAGCTCGAAAACCGACGATAATACATGTCTTCCTGTTTATGAGATAGGAGTCGTATTCTTAATCATTTGGATCAAACTACCAGCACATTTTTATTGATTTTCTGATATAAAGCATGATACGTAATGACATTAATCACGTCATAATTCTTTTATGCCACCAGCACTCCCCAAGACAAAACAGGAAGTGGTTGCATGGGTGGTTTCAGCGATACGTGTAGTTATGTATTTGCATTTCAACATGTTATTTTCCTTGAATGCATGTCGTCAACAGCCAGTTTAGTTTTCTAGATTCACCTTTACTTTATTTAAAGGGAGAAGGGGGGGGGGGGGGTAATAGCATATAAGAACTTGTCTTTTTTTTTTACCAATATTAGATTTAGACTTCATGCATGTCCTGTATCGGTGAGAATGTTATCTGAATCCCTCTTCAAGGAACGTACTTATGTTGTTGAATACGCTATACTATGTATGATTTATTATCATGACAATCATATCTACTTCAGATAATCCATTTCTGTCCCTTTTCGGCATGAAAGTTGTACATTTTGCGGAAAGCGAGAGTGAAATAGAGAGGTGTGCATCCTTGAGCAGTGCAGGCTGCCAGCTAACTATCATAATAAAAACATTTCTCTATCTCAAGGGAGTGTTTCTCCTTCGACCGTGAAATTGTTATAATGTGATTTACGGCGAATGTCCATGGGAGGTGTCTTTAAGTTCATGCTCGTTTAGGGTGCGGACATCTATAAGGAGAATAATGATTTTGCCTGAACTCTTCAGACAATGTTCGACGAAACGTCAATCCAGCGTTTAACAGACTGGTTGAGAAAACAAGTTTGAAATAACTTACCCGTGATGACAGCGATCTACACTTACACTAGTATCAACATAATGAGTACAGATAAAAAGGAGGATATAGCGCCAAAACAGTACATATCATGGGTGTATAAAATAACTTGGTTTATCGTAGACAAATATTTGTGAATGCTCGAGTAACTATAATCTTCAACAGAAGTATATCTCTGTGAGTACACAGTAACAATTTACATTATCACTTTGCAAGACGCAAAATACCAACGCAATGGGACAATTTTTTGGAAATATTAAATCAACAAAGACGGAAGATATAACTATTCAATTGTCATCTTTGTTATTTCTCCCTAAGGCTCAGCAACTTTCGAATGCAAATGAAAGTTGCCATGAACAGTGGTGCATGTATTTTGCTAAATCATGAGATGGATAGAATCCAGAATTTCCACTTGTCCATTATGTGTGTATGCGTATCAGCATAAGTGTGTTTCAGTACGTACTGTATGCGTGTACATGTGAATAGGTGTGTGTGTATGTGTGCGTGTGAATGTTTGTATGTGTGAGTGCTTGTTGTGTGTGTATGTGTATACAAAAAATGCGCGTAGGTGACT